>CM010622.1:7724799-8159005 GCA_003430845.1 Xanthoceras sorbifolium | reverse complement strand
ATTATATTCACAGCAAATTATGTTTTGTCTATACATTTATTTACTTATATGAGTTTTTGTATTTTAATTAAAGTATTTTATATCTCAGAAATTTAGAATTTATATTCATTTAAAGAAATGTTTTATGTATATCCCATGTTTTTTTATTAAAAGTTAGTTTTTAAAGTAAAGAAAATAGTTTTCAAACCCATAGATACCCATTTATTATCAGATTATCATCAGTTATCAGATTATCCAGTTATCAGTTATCAAATTATCAGCAGTAGACCCGGCCAGTACACCCCATTTGTGTAGGGCAAGTTAAGGGGGGGACAGTCCGCTAACTCCAGAGGGGTTGAGTCTGTCGAGTCTGTCAGTTGCTCACACATTGGAGTGTTGTCTCGCTATATGTAGCAACGCAGAATTCCGCCACATAAACAGTGAGATGTCTTTTATCAGATTATCAGAGTCAACAGTGCGGCGCCAGATTAGTCGCCTGGTGACACCCTCCATATGGTGCGGCGCAAGCTGAGTCGCCCTATAGATTATCAGTTATTAGATATGGGTTCCATTGGCATTATCAGAAAAATATATTTTCGCAGTTTTTCAATTTTTAGAAACGTTTATTATCAGAAAAGTTTTATCAGAAAATTATTTTATCATAAAAGTATTATCATGAAAGTATTTTATCAGAAAAGTTTTATCAGAAAAGTATTATCAGAAAGTAAAAGTATACTTTCTCAGCTTTTCAGTTTTCAGAAAAGTAAAGTTTATATTATACTATCTCAGCTTTCTAGTTTTTAAAAAGTATGCAGTATTTTAGTTTATCAGTTTTCAACAATAACAGAAAGTTTGAAAGGTTTTCAGTATAATTTTCAGAACAGTTTTCAGAAGTTAGATATCATTAAAGTTTTCAATGTGGATTTCAGAATAGTTTTCAGAAAATAGATTTCAGAGATAGTTTATCAGTTCAGGTTTCAGTAAAGTTTTCAGAAAGTAAATTTCAGTATAATTATCAGGAAAAGATTTCAGTATGGCTTTCAGTATTTTTAGAAAACTAATTATTATTCTTTTCAGTAAAATTTGAGGGAGGTTAAATAAAAAATATTAGATTTATGAGAAAAAAATAACACTCACTGAGCTCGTTTAGCTCATTACGTTTTATGTTTTATAAACCAACCTCCCCAGGTACAAGTACAGGTACAGGTACAGGTGCAGACGTTGCAGGGACGCCCAGGACCGGCAGGACCAGTTAGAACATTGCTGTGACAGTTCAGAATTATGTTTAATATTTCAGTTGTAATAATTATGTAAAGTTTATATTTTGATATTGTTTTTAGCGCAATAGTATTTTATTTAAAAATTAGATTTGTTTATTTCAGTTAATTCGATTTTTGTGGTTAAATTGTGATTTTTGGTGATGGACCTGAGGTCCTAACGGTAGCTGAGATTTCGAATTTTATAGAAGTGTTCAAGTTTTTATGCAGGTCTCCGAGATTTGGTAATCTCAGAAAAACAGAGGAGACTCTGCCGAAATATCAATAAAATAGTTTTGTAAAAAAAAAAAATTCTACTCAGATTTTCAGAATAAAGAAACGGCTTATCTTTACGGAAGCCTTTCAGCGAGGCAAACCTCAACTGAAAAGCTACCGCGGAGTGCCGGCAGGCTACCTAATGGAAGATAGTAAGTTAGGGGCCTGTCAAAAAAAATTAACAAGTGAACAAAAAATACAATGAAGAATCAAATTTATATCCTTTTGTGAGAATATTTAATAAATTTATATACTTTTGTTATAACAATTAAATTAAGATGTTTTATCTACAACATTTTATTAAATATTTTTTTTTTACAAGTGTAAGACACAAATTTTCTAAAAATCTGGTATATGATATTTCAATCACTTCAAGAAAATGTGGTATTCGTCGCGCAGATGTTTTGTCGCGAATGTCAATCTGACAAATATAATAAATATCATTTAAAAAAATAATAGGTATAGTATTCTACGAATGGTAAGTGTGGCAACTTATTTACTCGTTTGTCACGAAAATATTAAAAAAAAAACAGAGAGATCTTTTATATATGTATATAAAATAATTAATATATATATTATAAAATCAACTGAAGCAATATTTCATATATTTTTATTGTTAAATCAGCCTCACTCTTTCTCTCTCCCTATCGCTTTCACTCCTCTATCGCATTCAATTTTCTCGCTGCGATTTTCGTATAATCTAGGCTCCAGAAAAGAATGCATTCAAAGTTATTGGGATCTCGAGCTTCATATTGTCGAAAACGGTCAATCATTATCAATAAAGAAAAACATATGAGCTGTGCTTGATTTAATCAAAAAAGAAAATAAGAAAAAAATTATTTTCGAAATTAATTGAGGTTTTAAAAAATAGAAACTATCATGAACTTCTGATAATAATTTGATATTAATTTGAAGTACATCAAAATAACACTCTGTAAAATCGTAATTAAAGTCGTAAAGTCTAGTAATCATCGAGAAACAGTTATATAAGTAGTAACAAACAATATACTATTACAGCCAATATTTTCGAACTTCGGTTGGAAATTGAGAAATAGTGACTTGGCATGATATGCATAGAGAATCTCCCTATGTTAAAGATTGATCATCAGCATCATCAGTTACCGTACTGTTGATGTTTAAAGGCCAGAAAGCAAGACTTGTTAGCATTATGTAACCAAAAAAATAACAAAAACCCCAATTGTGAATCAACCACAAGAAAACTGAAAAAACAATATAAAAGAAAAAAGCTGTTATAGCCCGCTTTTATCACTAGTCAGATTCATTGCTTTTTATCCATCGTCTTCAACTTTTATTTAAACACTTTTTCTTCCATTAAATTTTATTAACATTAACTCTTGCTTTCCCCTCTCTCTCTCTCTCTCTCTCTCTCTCTCTCTCTCTCTCTCTCTCTCTCTATCGGCTCTCCATAATCATCTTCAACATATATTTTGAAGCACTTTGTGTGTGAATCTTGCTTGGAGAAGGGAGGGAGAAAGAAAACCAGTCAAAAATGGTCAACCAAACGAGGGTTTGCATTTTGATGCCCCCCAGGATACAATCTGTTGGTTTGGCGTCAGAACTATTTGGAAATGAAACTGCAACTTATAATTGGTACGACTACTCATTGCCAAGATTTGAGCTACATATAGCTTTGATTTTCGTCGTTGCTCAAATCTTCCATTTCTTTCTCAAGCGCTTAGGAGTGCCATTGTTCATCTCACAGCTTATCGTATGTTTTCTTTTTTTGTATGATCATTAGTTAATGTTTTTAGTGTTATTAATATATAATTGATTGATTGGTTGGTGATTTTTCTAAGAAATGCAATGTGTTGATTTTTCTTTGAATAAAAACTAGGCTGGGCTCACACTATCTCAAGCAGTACTACAAGATAAATCAAGCACGGTGTGGACAGACAAGGGCGTACAAGTGCTTGGCACAGTAGGAGCTTTTGGATATTCTTTCTTTATGTTTCTGATTGGAGTGAAAATGGATCCCAGCTTGATAACAAGAGCGAACAAAAGCACCCTCACCATTGGTATTCTATCTGTGATTGCACCTCTGCTTTGTGTTATGCCTGTAATCCTTATCAGTTTCGACCCGATAAGCGAACGGGGTCCCAAATTCCAAACTTTCTTCCTCTCAGCATGTTATGCTGTGACTTCATTCCCTGCGATCTTTGTTCTTCTTGGTGAACTAAAGATCCTGAATTCAGAACTCGGCCGAATAGCCCTATCATCAGCAATCACCGGTGATCTTCTCAGCCTCTTCATGTTGATTGTCGGTAACGTGCTTAATGTCTTGATGCAAGATGGTGGAACTGCTGCTCTTAATGAGCTTGCACTTGTGGTTACCTTCCTTGCTGTTGTCTTCCTCGTGCTCCGTCCGGGGATGTTGATGGCGATCAGATACACACCAGAAGGGAAGGCTGTGACTGAAACCTGCATTTTTGTGGTCTTTCTGCTTTTTCTGGCTTGTGTACCTCTCATTCAATGGTCAAATTTCATGCCCTTGGCTCCTTACATTCTTGGCTTGGCAGTCCCACATGGACCTCCATTAGGGTCTGCTTTGGTGAGAAGTTCGAGAGCATGGTCAACAACTTGTTTTTGCCACTATTTGTAGTAAGTTTTGGCTTGAGAATGAAACCTTTGGATATCGATTGGGGTGACAGTGACACATTGCTAAAGGCCAATGTAGCCTTAGTTGTTGTGGCTCTGGTGGTGAAACTCATCGCTTGCTTCCTTCCATCGTATCTCAGCAGGATGCCTACAATGGATGCTCTTGCACTTGCTTTCATAATGAGCACCAAAGGAATTATTGACATGGGCATGTTCACATTCTTCTTTGATGAAGCAGTATGTATTTTTTACATTCCCTCTTTCAACCTATATTACAAACCAGTTGGTTTTTATTAAGGACTTCCGATGCATCCTTCACATCATGTGTCAAGAAAGTATTTCTTGATTGACTATGCGTCGTATTTCCTTTCTTTTAATTATTATTATTAATTCCAATTCTTGGGCTTGATTTATTGCAGATTATAGACCAGAAAATGTTTGGTTTCACATTTTACGTTGTCCTATATACGGCAACCATCGTGCCTGTTGTGGTGAAATATCTCTACGATCCCACAAGAATATGCAGGCTACAACAAGAGGAGTCTCATGCATTGGAAGCCATATTCGGAGCTTCCAATAGTTTCTGTAATTCATGTGCCTGACAATGTCGCTTCTGTCATCAACCTTTTGGAAGCTTCTTGTCCTACCAAGGAAAACCCCATGGACGTCAATGTTCTCCACCTCATCAAGCTCAGTGGCCAAGCAAACCCCATCTTCATTTCCCATCAAAGGAAACGAAGAGCCAGCTCAACCACAGCTTCTTATTCACAAAATCTCATTATCTCTTTCAACAAATTTGAAGGGAATAACTGGGGAGCTGTGTCTGTCAACGCCTTCACAGCCGTTTCTCCACCAGATCTTATGCATGATGATATCTGCAATCTTGCATTAGACAGGCTTGCATGTCTTCTAATCCTCCCATTCCATCGTAGATGGTACATCGACGGCTCCATCGAATCCGACAACGACTACATAAGAGCCCTAAACGCTAGGGTTCTGGAAAAGGCTCCTTGTTCAGTAGGAATTTTCATCGACCGCGACAACCTGCAGAGACGAGCCCCAATGCCTGTGGATTCATCACTAGAGGCTCCATCATACAAAGTCGCAATCGTCTTCCTTGGCGGCGGCGATGATCGAGAGGCATTGACGCTTAGCAAACGCATGTCTCGGGACAATAGGGTTGCTCTAACCGTGGTTCGTTTGACCGCCCAAAACGGTAATGAAGAATGGGATTCCATGCTTGAGTCTGAGATGTTAAGAGAAATGAAGAGTAATGGTTATATAAACTACATGGAGAAAGGGGTTGCTGATGGACCTGAAACAGCCATGATTGTTCGTTCTATGGTGACTGAATTTGATCTTATTATTGTTGGAAGAAGATACAATTTGGAGTCTCCACAGACTTCAGGGCTCAAAGAATGGAGTGAATTCCCAGAACTTGGTGTTCTGGGAGACCTTCTTGCATCAATTGAATCACAGTGGTAGATTCTCACTCTTGATTGTGCAACAGAAGAGTAGTATCTAGTAAACCTAAATGGATATGTTTCCATAATTTACAAGCTTTCATGCGATTCAATTGTATTCAATTATATTTTTTCTCTTTTTTGTATGTGTAAATATAATTTTTTATATATTACATATATATTTTTTATTGTTTTAGTTTTGATACAATTAATTCTTGAATTTGTTTCAATATTGTGTATACATATATATATTTATGAGATTTTTTTTTCCTTAAAGAAGGGGATTTAATTTTTTAATGAGATTTGCGATTACCATTAAATTATGTATAGATCACTTAAAATATCCATTAATATGTTTTTTATTTATTTATGTATATTTTTAGTCGAGACCATGAGATTGATTTTCCTACATAGAATTAAATAGGACTAGATAATCATCTTTAATCCTATTTTTTTGATTAATTGTTAAATTTCATTTTATAAAAATTCATTAGGGTCCCACCAGTAGCGAAGCTTAGTTGAAAAGTTTTTTCTTTGACCCCTCAAATAAAAAAATTCTATAGTTTGGTCCCTTCAACTTGATTAAACTTGATTTGGACCATACGCCAAGTCAGCTCAACACCTAGAATTACATCTAAGGTTGATCACTATTCAACCGAGATCTAGAGCTACATTGTAAGCTGATTTCTGAGTTAAGGATGAGTTGGAGAGGCTCGTTCACTATACAACTATGTGCTAGTAGGTATAAGAGCAGCTCTCGAAGAAGATGTGATAGTAGGCTTGAGAACATCAGTAAGTTGCTCAATTGAAGCTACCACTTCTGATGTACACCTGCTGATAAGAGCTTTAGGTTGCTTAAGTTACTTCGGTTGATTGTCAACAAGTGTGTGATGAGCTGTTGATACATTTTATGTCACATTCCCCCTCAAGTTGAAATGGGGTGAGACAACCAGAGAAAGCTTGTCAAGCAAGGAAAGCAAAGCGAGCAACTGGTAATCCCTTAGTAAATATGTCAGCAGTTTGAAACTCGGTGGGAACATAGAGAATTTCAACCTATCCAGAATTCACCTTTTCACGTACAAAATGCACATCTATTTAGAAGTTGTAATAGCAGGCTTGAGAACACCAGTAAATATCTCAGCTAAAGTTACCACTTCTGATTTGCATCTGCTGATAAGAGCCTTAGGTTGCTTCGGCTGATTGTCAACATGTGTGTGATGAGCTGCTGATACATTTTGTGTCACAATTTGAACCGTAGAGTTTGCTCCAGCATGTTTAAAGCTAAATTCTTTGAAACCCTTTTCCATGAGCTGAACTTTCCATGACCCTTTTCCATACTGTAGTGGCATGTATTCAATGTCAATCCTCAATAAGATTAACAAGAATAATAAGTACTGCATTCCCACACAGAGTTTAATCAGCTAATTTTTCACTATTTATACAATAAAAAGCGATTTATTGTTACAGTTGTATTGACAATTCAATTTTCACATATTATTGATTACTTGAAAACAAAAAGAAAAATTAATAATAAGAAAATGAAACAGACTAATATATATATATATATATATATATATATATGCGCTCATAAAAAGAGACATTGTTGTACATGCATCAAATCAATATAATTACAATTTCACTACAAAATATTTTTTATATTTATTGTGACTTTTATCGCGGATACTAATCCATGGTAGATATTTAAAGTTTAATCTTTTGCCACATATTTCAAGCCTTTTGTCACGAATGCTCGGGCGGTAAAAAGGTTTTTAAAACAGTTATCACCTGTGGCAAGACCTATATTTACAATGACAGTATTTACAACACATTTTGCTGCGGATTACAACATATTTCCTCCGCCGCAAAAGGTCACTTTTTTGTTAGTGTTTGTTTTTGACAATTAATTTGTACTATATTGTAAATTATAGGATAATATTATAATCACAAATTAGCTGTTACTCAATATCTTAATATAAAGAGGACATTAGGTATAATTTTTTAATAATCATATTTATCGAATTATTAAGAACAAGTGCCAATTAGCACACATTTCAACTACACAAACCAATAGACTATACTTCAAACTGGTTTTACTCACAATCAGTTTATGTCTTTTTGAGTGCAATGCAATCCCTTCATTAATTCTTAATGTTCTCAAATGGGCATCTTGGTGTTTAATTAGTTCCAAAAACTATCTAGCAAAAGGGGAAGCTAATTGAGTTAAACAAAATCCTTCTAATGAGACTTCAGTAAGCTCAAGTCCAATTCATTAAGCTCAACTCTCTGTATGTGGATGATATGATTATTACTGGTGATGATGTTAATGGGATTGCAGTGCTGAAGTCAGAATTAACCCGTCAATTTGAAATGAAGGATCTGGGTTCTCTACGGTACCTTTTAGGTATTGAAGTTGCAGTTTATCTCAAAGGTTATCTTCTTTCCCAGTCTTAGTACACCACTGATATCCTTGAGCAAACTCATCTCACTAATACTAGGACTGTCGATACTCCGTCTGAGCTTCATGTTCGGTATTCTCCTTCTGATGGTGCTCCCTTGTTAGATCCTGCATTGTATCGTACCATTGTTGGTAGTCTGGTCTACCTCACTATCACTCGTCCAGATACTATCTATGCGGTTCATATTGTCAGTTAGTTTGTTGTCTCTCTTACTACCATTCATTGGGCGGCGGTCCTTCGTATTTTACGGCATCTTCGGGGTACTATCTTTCAAAGTCTTTTGCTTTCGTCCACCTCGTCCTTAGAGCTGCGTGCCTACTCTGATACTGATTGGGGCCATGATTCCACTGATCGCAAGTCTATTACTGGTTTATGTATCTTTTTGGGTGATTCTATTATCACTTGGAAGAGTAAGAAACAAACTGTTGTTTCTAAATCTTCTACCGAAGCAGAGTATTGTGCTATGACATCTACTACCATAGAGATTGTTTGGTTGCGCTGGTTACTAGCTGATGTGGGTTTTTCTCTTTCCTATCCCACTCCGCTGTGTTGTGACAACCATAGTTCTATTTAGATTGATCATAGCTCAGTTTTCCATGAACGAACCAAACACATTGAGATTGATTGTCATTTTACTCCCCACCACCTTAAGCATGGCACTATTACATTGCCTTTTGTTCGTTCTTCCTTGCAGCTTGCAGATTTCTTTACCAAGTCACATACTATTTCACGTTTTTGTTTTCTCGTCGGCAAACTCTCGATGCTTTCTGCTGCCACATCGTGAGTTTGTAGGGGGATATTAGAGTTATATATACTATTCATGTATTATTCATGTAATTTATTATTCTTGTAAGGTTAGTATAGTCTTTTCACTAATTAGTATATATATTCCTTTCTTGTAACCTAACTTCTTCTTCTTCAATCTTAATGAAAGCCTAGCAAATTCTCTTTCAATTCTCTCTCAATTGTTCTTCCTCTTCTTTAGATTCTTTACATTGAGAAGATAAGAACCAAGCTTACCTTCTAATGGATTGATGAGTCATGTAAATCAATCATAGAACTCTAAGCCGGATAGCTGACGTTAGTGAAATATTTCATTGACAAGCAAGGTGGTGTAACATATAAACTTTTAGGTAAATATACGGTATACCATTCAATTCAAACTCATCTTTTCAAGTTTCAAATTCTATATGAATTTACTATTGTTTTCTCAGATTGCTGTCATATAAACAGTTATGTTACCATGATAAGTCAATAGTTTTATATCAAAACATTATCATATTGAACTAGAATTGTTAGGGGTTGTACTCAAGATACAACTCCTTCAAAAATAGAGGTATGCCGCTTAAAGTGGCGAACACACGGTATTCTTTAGTAAAAGGCGAAAGAATAGTTCGCTTTGTGTTCACCACACGGCTCCATGAGATGCACATAACAATTGCTCTACTTTTATATGTTAATTCTTGTTGAGGATTAATCTGTGTAGGCAATATGGGACTGCCCTGTAGTTGTACTATATATATATATATATATATAGATAGATAGATAGAATATTTTGAAAGAATACAAATTTCATTTTTATATGGACTGACCATGATACAAATTCTTAACCATACTCTTATTCAAATTACCATTCAAAATCTCTACAGAAACGAAGTGATTATTTTTCAGAGAATCTTTATATGTAAACAATATTTGACTTGGATTCAAAATCATATAAATAACTTGCAAAATGTTTTACAAAAAAACAAAACAAAAGTGTTTGATTGAGTATTATCCAAAAATAAATAAATAAATATGACTTTCAAAAATATCTCAAAACCTCGAAACACCATAAACAAGAAATTATAATTTTGATCAAACACACGTTACTGTTGATGATAATGTAGTTGAAAGATTCAAAAGACAAAGAAATTGGTATTCGAGATCCTAACCCACTTCTATACTTACAAATATTGTAACTTGCACGTTAGAACGCATCCAAGGTCAACCTTACCGGAAAATGAGATAGTAATATAGAAGAAATGTAAAATTATACAAATAAAGATGCTATAATCGACCTTCCATTTATTTTATTAGATTTAGGAACACATGCTCTTTTCCTTTATCATTAATCTCCTTTAACTTTCACTAGTAAGTTTGGTATTACTTTTACATTGAAAATATTAAACTACAATTGGTAGGGATGCGCCAGGCCCTTGCAGTAGTGCAAAACATGGGCGACGCTTGAGATCCCCAGTAGCAAGCTACTGTGATGGGACCTCTCCCGAAAAAATAAATTTAATATCATGTGGATCAATGATCCACGTATCAGATATTAAACTGATAAAAACAGATACTACACTTGATCTTAGCCAAAAGGCCGAGAAAGGTATGCTTTGTCTCAAGCCTTGATTACACTCTTATAGCTCTCATTTGCGTTGTTGGTTTTTTGCACTGGCAATGTGGAACGCTCTTAGGTTCTATGTGAAAACTATAAAAAGATATTATATACTTCGGTTCGTATTGAGAAGCAGAGTTTGATGCTAATTTAGTTTAGTAAACAAACCGCTTGAGTATCTGCAATCAATTGAAGAAACCATCTCAACAGTGTACAAATAAAGTCAGCTAGAATGTGAAATGAAAGGTATTGACATCATATGCTGTTTCAGCCAAAAGATTTAGTTGGGTTTGTGTTAGTTTAGGATTTTATTAGTGAATTTTACTCTTCTCACAGCATTCTTCTTCATATTACATCCTATTAATTAAGATCGTCAACACCACATGCATTGTTAGGTCGTTACCCAAATGGAAAATTGCGCAGCTGAAATTTTATGATCAACATTCCTTCATTTATTTTACTGGTTTTGGCAACACAGACCTCAAAATATGTTTCAATCACTTCTAAATTTTTGGACTTTTAGGTTTATTGGGCATTCCTGATGAAGCGCCCATAGTCCGTAAACCATTAAGTTCATGAAATATGTTGGAGCATTTCTAAGAAGATATAAAAAGAAGTATTTTCTTTAACTTGTATTTACCATTGAAAAGATCATATACACTGCCACTGCCATTGTAAACAATGGAAGAAAAATGTAAATTGCACACAAAACAAATGAAGAAGAAGATCTCATTTCTTATTACTTTTCTGAATGATGAGAATCCAATTGATTACAAAATATATAGTAACCAAGATGCTTCACTAAACAAAATTTTCTACCCTAACAGAATGCTAACAAACTTAGACAAAAATAACCGTTTATGCCAAGTTGGCTGGCTGATGTGGAGGATCCTAAGCTTGTGGAATCTTACCAGGATTAACCAATTGCTGACAAGCCTGAAAACAAGCCTGGATCACTTTCTAACTGAGTAAGCAACTGTCTTTACTTCTGCAAGCTTCATGTTTGATCAGCAAACGTGTTCGACACTTTTTATAAGGTGTTAGTGAAAAGCCTCGAGCTTCATTAGCTACAGCACTTTTGGTTTTAGCTTTGGCAATCATGCTGACTCTTGCTTGAATAACTTCTTCTTCAATATCATCACTTATAGCCATTCTGGGATAAATGAAACAATACCACAAAATAGTGTTTCATAGTGAGTGTTCTTACTACAGCTTAGAATAAGACAATTTTGACACTAACATAAATTGAGAACTCAATCATTTTAAAAATTTAGAGAAATAGGAGATTTTAGTGAATGTTCTTACTACAGCATGGTCAAGGTTTCGATGCGATGTTCCCGTTGTGTAACATTATACGAGTCTGGCCGTTTTGGTTTTGGAAATAAGAGTTGCTCAAGTGGTGGCGTTTTCAAAAAACACATGAAATAGCGAAACATGAATTTCCAGGTTTATCAAGTTTATAGAATACTCAATTCGGAGATTAGAGTTAGAATTGCTAAATGCTTTCATTCATACCTAGAGAAAAGCTACTCAGTTGCAACATAAATTTTAGAAGTATAACACTACAAAAAAAATGAGTATCCACTACGGGTTTACTACTACGGGCATTGGAGGCCCGTTTTTAATTCATATATCTACTACGGGCTGTTAAAGGCCCGTAGTAGAAAATCATTTATCCACTATGGGCATATTGAGCCCGTAGTGGATAAAGGATTCCACTACGGGCCCAAATTTTGCCCGTAGTGGATACTTTATTTTTTAATTTTTTTTTTCCCACCAGTAACCCCTTTGGAGCCTTATCTAGATTTCATTTTTTTTTTCTCCCTCTCCCGCCGCACGCACAGCCACTCCCCTCTCCTCTCTCTCAAACAGCCGGCCACCACTTTTCTCCCTACGCCGCACCGTGCCCCACCCCCTACGGCCACCGTGCCCCCTCGCCCAGCTCGCCCGCTTGCCCGCCCCCTGCCCTGTGCCCAGCTCGCTCGCCCCCTGCCCTGCGCCCAGCTCGCTCGCTGGCCTGCACCCTGCCCTGCGCCCAGCTCGCCCGCCCGCCCCCTGCCCTGCGCCCAGCTTGCTCGCCCCCTGCCCTGGGCCCAGCTCGCTCACCCCCTGCTCCCAGCTCGATCGCCCCCTACGCCTAGCTTGCGCAGCAACACTCCAGCGCCACAGCTCCCCCAGCGGTGATATTCTTGTTTCCTCCAAGTTTTTCTTTTTATAGACAAATAATGCATGATCTGTTCCTTTAGTTTGTTTTTAAGAGGTAACTTCTTAAATTGTCCTTCAATTATTTCTAGTAAAGTTCAGAATGAAAATTCTACTCAAGAAGTATAATAAATAACTGGTTCAATTGATTGTTCTAGAAAATTCATTGTAAGATTGTAATCTAAACAAGTTAGAAAATTTAACTGTACAAATTCTGTAAACATACTTGTGGAAACCTCCACCATCGTGATGGGCTTTCTTTGCTTTTTTTTGCCTCCTTTTTTAACTGTATGAGCTGTAATGTGTGTGTGGATGCATCAGTCATGTGCATGCACAAACACATGTAATGAAATATCCTAGTAAAAGAACAACTATTGTGATGTGTCATTCTTTTTTATTTTCTTTTTGATTCCTGCTATATTTAAATGTAGTGAAAGAGTTAATACTTTTATAGTAGAAAGTATATTTTTGTTATATTTCTGTTATATAGCAACTATTCCTGCTATATTTCTGTTGAGTAGAAAGAAATATTATTAGAGGAAATAAAAGATAAATGTACCTATGCCAAGACCATATGTGAGCCATCTAGGTACATAGGAGAGCCTAACATACCAACCGTCGCTGGCTGCTCCCTGAAGTAACCAAAAGCCACAAATAAATGTAAACAACCATAGTTACAGTATGTTCAGTCTTAATTGGATGGTGAGAATAGATTTTACAACTGTTTTTATGCACTAAGAAGCAAGATGACTTTACACATGTATTGTCATGATAATCTCTTCTTTATTAGTTAATTGAATCTATAACTCATAATATTTAACATTATACCAAGAATCTTGAGATTTATGAAGAAACACCAACCTATAGTCTAGTTTAGTTGTCAACTGTAAAGGCCATCTGTTTATTATTCAACTGCTACTTGAATTTGAATGGAAAATATTGACTCAACTTTTTAAATTTTAGAAATCAGCTATCTTAGCCTTAATTACTTTATATAAAGGCTCAGCTATCATGTTCAAGTGGTGGCGTTTGCAAACAACACTTAATGAAATAATGAAACATGAATTTTCAAGTTTATCAAGTTGATAATTTGATTCAAATAGAATACTCAATTCGGAGATTAGAATTAGTGTTGATGTATGCTCTCATTATTCCTAAAATTAATGATAAAATTAAGTAGGAATTGTAGGGCTTTACCCAAGAGGGAGCCCTTCAAGAAATTCTCAAAGGCCAAGGCAGAACCCAGGCCTAAGAGGGGGTTTGGAAATAGTTTTCAACCAGCAATTGACGCGCCTCGGTTATTACCTCACTAGCTGTGTCATTGCCCCAAGCGCAAAGATGCCTTTTCTATGCGATTTGGCTTTCCTATTATAATGCATCCATACATGTCTATGTTGATCATTTGTGCATGTGGGACATGTTACCACTAAACTTATGCTCATCTTTTGAACTTTGATGGTTTTAGCTTCCTATTTTTCATCTTTGATTTGTGGTGCTAACTCATCAATCGCAGAGTCTGGGGTCAACCTCATCAAATATTACAAGTTCATGGACCAAGTCCGTTGACACAAGTGCTAAGTTATAAGTTTTGAAAATGGTATCGGATAGTTTCTCATAGCCATTTGGTTGTCGTCTGCTTTACAAGTGTTACATGTTTGACCCCTCTACTCACCAAATTTCCTTGTATTAAACATCATATTGCGTTTAATTAATTAACAAAACAACAATTTTTTTTCCAGATAAGTTTTCCAACACACAAAATAACAATTTGTACTCAACAAAATATAGAACAGAATCATAGTATAAGAGCCAAACGAATGACTAATCAGAAACATTGAAGTAGAATTGTTAGGCGTGCGCCATGCCTGTGCAGTAGTGCAACACATGGGCGACACTTGAGGACCCCCCAGTAGCAAGCTACTGTTATGGGACCTCCCCCTAAAAAAATTAATTTAATATCATATGGACCAATGGTCCACGTATCCGATATCAAACTGATAAGAACAAATACTACACTTGATCTTAGCCAAAAGGCCGAGAAAGGTATGATTTTCCTCTAGTATGGATTTCCAATTTATAGGACCAATCCGGTTTGCAACACCATGCTTTTGTTTCAGTGTGGGACGGAAACTTAATCGAATATTAATAGACTTTTGCTATTATTTCTCTGTAGTACTTATATAAAATCTCTACTAAAACAAACAAACCAACCAACTGCTGCATTTTTCTTATGCTTCAACCAATCTAAGAAACAATAGTCGGATTTCTTAGTTCTTTATGACATATGTGTTGGAAAGTAGAATCTGCGGTATCTAAAATATCCCCTATGTTGAATTGTAAATATATGTTTCCTTATCAATTCCTAGATTGCAGTAGACCTTAATATAGCACAGCTTGATTATAGGGATGTTAGCTTGATTGTAGGAAAGTTAGGAGGGCAGAGAAAGTAAGCTAGTTGTATATATATTCAATCACACATCAATGAAAATTTATCTTGCACCAATCTGTTTCTTTTCATGGTATCAGAGCGGGACTAACAATCCTGACTCCATCACAGTCGTATTCCATCTTCTCTTGTAGCTTCTCTTCACTCATCGATCGAAATGTCCGACGATGAAATCCAATCCACACAGACGCACCAAATCTTGACGCATCAAAGGCAGGAAAATCGAAGCCTATTGAATCCCCTGCTCAACCATCAGGTTATTCAAAGTCCGACATCTCTAATCCTTATTTCACTAATCATTCGGATCATCCCGGATTGGTTCCAGTCTCCAAATCCTTGAATGGAGACAATTACTCTGGTTGGAAAAGGGCTATGACTCTAGCCTTAAACTCCAAGAACAAGCTCGGATTTGTCAATGGCTCAATCAAGGTTCCTTCAGAAGAAATAGATCCTGAAGGTTATGCGACTTGGTCGCGGTGTAACGACGTTGTTCACACCTAGATCGTCAATACTCTGAATCCAAAAATCGCAAACAGTGTAACTTACGAAGTTTGGGAAAACCTCTGTGAGCGATTCTCTCAAAGCAATGAGCCTCGCATCTTTGAGATTCAGCGAGATATTGCTTGTCTTCGACAAGAACAACTCTGTGTCTCAGCATATTACACCAAATTGAAGAGCTTATGGGATGAATTGGGTTCCTATTCTGATAGCATAAATGGAGCACAAGCAGATTCACAAAAATTGATGCAGTTTCTAATGGGTTTGAACGAGACTTACAGTGCAGTTCGGGGACAAATCCTCTTGATGAACCCGCTTCCCTCTGTGCGTCAAGCATATGCATCTATTGCACAAGAGGAAAAGCAGCGAGCTCTCAGTGCCACCCATACAGCAGCAGAGACTGATATGAGTGCTGCTATAGCGGTGCGAAGCAGCGACAAGGCCAATACTTTAGAGGGAGTTAAGCGGCTAAATCATCCATTTCAACCTCAAGATGTGCGCTCAAAACGCTCCTATTCTTTACAAGGAGATCGCGATCGTCCTCACTTTTCATCTGGAGGAGATCGCCGTTTGGGTTTTGGAGAAGATCAGTGACGCACAGGTTCAAGCCGTCCACGTCCCCAATGTACGTACTGTGTAGATATGGGCCATTGGGTCCAAAAGTGCTTCCAATTACATGGATTTCCACCAGGCCATCCTAAGTCAATACAGAATTTAGGCCCAAATCGATATAAAGGAGCCCATGCAGCCAATCAAGTGTCTGGTGAGGAGAGATCATCAGTTTCATTGTCTGAGTCCCAACTTAAGCAACTTTTGTCACTTCTCAACGAGAAAGACGGTGCATCTAGCTCTCAAGCAAATGCAGCGGTGACCAAACCAGGTTTGTCTAAAGTATATTCTCGTCGTTGGATCATCGACAACGGTGCGACAGACCACATCTTTTCATCTCAAAAATCATTCTTGCATAAAAATAAACATTGTTCATTGCCACCAGTATTGTTACCTAGTGGAGAAAAGGCTAAAATTATTGCAAAAGGATCATTGCCTTTGAATTCCGTATACCACTTGCATGATGTCTTATGTGTTCCTACATTCAAGGTTGATTTAATGTCTGTGAGCCGCTTGACGAAAGGATTGAATTGTTCAGTGATGTTTTATCCTTATTGGTGTATTTTACAGGATCTGGCTACGAGGAAGACGATTGGTTTGGGTAAGCAGCATGATGGACTGTACTATCTAGTGGCATTAGCGATGGATAATTCCAAACCTCATCTTTTGTCGACCCAGCAACCAGCCTGCAACCTCACCACTTTTTCCACTGATCTCTGGCATAACCGTCTAGGCCATATTTCTCATTCCCGTCAAAGTTTCATTGCTAAGAATTTTTTTAATGTTTCAATTCCATCAAATAATGCTTGTCCTATTTGTCCTTTGGCTAAACACCATCGTTTACCTTTTGGTACTAGTTCAATTAATTCAAAACAACCTTTTGATTTGATTCATTGCGATATTTGGGGTCGCTATAAGCATTCTTCTATTTCGGGTGCACATTACTTTCTTACAATTGTTGATGATTATACTCGCTTTACTTGGACTTTTTTGATGAAATATAAAGATGAAGCACAACCTTTACTCAAACATTTTTTCCGCTATGTATCCACTCAGTTTTCGTCTCAAATCAAAACTTTTCGTAGTGATAAATGTGGGGAATTCCTTTCATTTCAAATTTTTTTTAAAGATAATGGTGTCGTTTTCCAACATTCTTGCGTTTACACGCCCCAACAAAATGGAGTGGTAGAACGCAAGCATCGTCATATTTTACAAGTTGCCCGAGCCTTAAAATTTCAAGCTCAATTGCCTAATCAATTCTAGGGGGAGTACGCACTCACTGCTGTGCACATCATCAATAGGTTGCCTACGCCCGTTCTTTCATTCCAATCTCCATTCGAATGTCTCTACTCCAAACCAACCTCATACTCTCATCTTTGTGTCTTTCGTTGCCTTGCTTATGCGACCAATGTTCACCCTTCTCACAAGTTCGACTATTGGGCAATGGCTTACATTTTCATTGGTTACCCAATTGGTCAGAAAGGATACAAACTCTTCAATATCTCCACCCAGAAAATCTTTACTAGTAGAGATGTTAAATTCCATGAACATATTTTTCCATATGCTTCTTCTTTTTCATCTGCTGGGCAAATACCTTATTTAGGCCCAACTTTAGGCCCAATCCCTATTCTTGACCCAGGTCTAAATCAAGACTTTGAATTTTCCCATTCTCTTCCTTCTCACCAAATAGACTCTATCATTGAAAACACATTACCCAACGCACAATAACCTCATTTGCAACCTTCTCCACCAATTTCCTCTCTGCTCCCTTCCTCATCACCAAATTCTCCTTCCTCATAATCCTCTCCGTCAAATTCACCTTCGCCCAACCCTTCTCCCACCGTCGACATCAATTCGACCCCACTTAAGACCTATGCCCGCCGCGCCAAAATCATCTCGCTGCCTCCTCCCAAAAGTTTGGCATCCCCGCCTCCTCCTACGACAGCGTCTCTCCCTTCTCCTACCGCATCTTTGCCACCACCACCACCTCCACCTCCACCTGAGCCTCTTAGTCGCTCCGACCGCTCACATAATCCACCGGTGAAGCTCCAGGATTATGTTTGTTCCCAGGTCACGCGTGCTTGCTCCGATCAACCGGATTCCTTGTTTCCTGGTCCGTAAAAAGGTACTCGATATCCACTCTCCAATTATGTATCTTATCACCGTTATATGCCTGCCTATCAGTCCTTTGTTGCACAGATTAGTCATAATGTCGAACCCTATTCTTATTCCGAAGCAGTTGTTCATCTTGAATGGCAGCAAGCAATGAGTTCCGAATTAAAAGCCCTTGAAGATAATGGCACTTGGACGCGGACACCTCTTCCGGCTGGCAAAACTCCGTTTGGCTGTCGATGGGTTTATAAGTTAAAGCATCGGTCTAATGGATCAATCGAGCGTTACAAAGCACAGCTTGTGGCGAAGGGCTTTACTCAGTTAGAGGGAATAGATTATCAAGATACCTTTTCCCCAACTGCCAAGATCATATCAGTTCGCTGTATTTTGGCTTTAGCTGCCGCCCACGGCTGGTTACTTCATCAGCTTGATGTCAATAATGCCTTCCTCCACGGTGATCTTCACGAAGAAATCTATATGTCTCCACTGCCGGGTCTTCGGCAACAGGGGGAGGAACACTTGGTTTGTCGCCTTCACAAATCATTATATGGATTGAAACAGGCATCTTGGCAGTGGTTCACTAAATTTTCTGATGCTATTCGTTCAGCTGGTTATGCACAACCAAAGGCAGATTATTCTCTCTTCACCAGAAAACAAGGCAAGTCTTTTACTATTCTTCTGATATATGTCGATGACATTTTAATTACTGGAAATGATCCTACGAGCATTGCTAAAATCAAGAAGTTCTTGCATAACAATTTTCGCCTTAAAGGTCTTGGTAACTTGAAGTACTTTCTTGGTATCGAACTATCTGCATCTAAAAGAGCCATTTTTATTTCTCAACGAAAGTATGCATTGGAAATCATCAAGGATACAGGGCTATTACGGGCTGCTCCTATTGATACTCCTATGAAGCGCAGTTTGAAATTGTCCGATAAAAGTGACCTTCTCAAGGATCCAGGTCGGTACCGAAGATTGGTTGGGAGACTAATATATCTTACAGTGTCGAGGCCAGATATTACATACTCTGTACATGTATTAAGCAGGTTCATGCATCAGCCGCGAAAGGACCATTGGGAAGCGGCCTTGCTCATTGTGCGCTACCTGAAATCTGCGCCCGGTCAAGGCCTCTTCTTTTCTTCAGCTAGTGACCTTCGCTTACGGGCCTTTTGCAACTCAGATTGGGAAGGATGTCCCCTTACTAGGAGATCTACCACGGGTTACTATGTATTCTTGGGCTCTTCATTGATTTCATGAAGGTCGAAACTGCAGAAAACGGTCTCTCTTTCCTCCGCCGAAGCAGAGTATCGTGCAATGACAGGAGCTTGTTGTGAACTAACATGGCTGCGTTATTTGCTCAAAGATTTGGGTGTCTTGCATCAAGAACCTGCATTGCTGCATTGTGATAATAAAGCTGCCCTACACATAGCAGCAAATCCAGTATTTCATGAACATACAAGGCACATAGAGATGGACTATCATTATATAAGAGATAAGATTCAAGATGGCTCTGTAGTGACAAGGTTTATGAAATCTACGCATCAACTGGCAGATGTATTGACCAAGCCTTTAGGAAAGGAGCTCTTCATTCCCATGGTTCGCAAGTTGGGAGTGCAAGACATCCACTCTCCAACTTGAGGGGGAGTGTTGGAAAGTATAATCTGCAGTATCTAAAATATCCCCTATATTGAACTGTAAATATATGTTTCCTTATCAATTCCTAGATTGCAGTAGACCTTAATATAGCACAGCTTGATTATAGGGATGTTAGCTTGTTTGTATAGCTTGATTGTAGGAAAGTTAGGAGTGCAGAGAAAGTAAGCTAGCTGTATATATATTCAATCACACATCAGTGAAAATTTATCTTGCACCAATCTGTTTCTTTTCAAGATGGTCGAAAAAAATTTATCAAGTGAAAAAAATACAACGAAGAATCAAATTTTTATTCTTTTATGTGAGAATATTTAATAAATTATATATAATTTTGTTATAATAACTAGTGTGCCAACTCGTGTGTGTAGGGACTTTGTTAAACAAAATTTATTTAAAATACTTAGCATAATAAAATTTTTCAAACTCAATGTTCATAAGCGAACCTATTTAGACATAATAAACTAATAATTTTTACTTTAGAATAAACGATAGATCTTACTCAAAGTATAAGTAAATATTATATGCGTATAACATATGGATACATATTTGATTAACATCAATAATCCGTTGATATACATACACATAAAACTAATGAGATATCTGTTTGAAAACGCTTACCGTCTCTTATTATTTATAATAGAAAAGTATAGTCTGTCGAACCGGAAAAGATGACAAACAATATGATCATAAAGTATATACCACTACATATAACACTGATGTACAAACGAACTACAAATTTAATTCAGAAAACATTCCTATTTAATTAAATAAATTGATTGTATTTGCGCTATTTAACCATAAGTATGAATGTAATCAATCAAACATACATGTTAATCATCTCAATTGAGATTCAATATATACATTTAACCAACTAAATATTTATTATGTTGTATTAAACTAATCAACTAATTGTGGATTAATATAATAAAGATATATTTAACATGGTAAAAATTAAATTTAATGTACTTACCTATCTAATTAAATATATCATTGTAATTTTACTAATTTAATTAAATTATGTATTTTATTGAATCAATTACTTTATTTAATGAATTAAAATTTAAAGTGGTTAATGCACCTCCCTCCCACCTCATGTGTGGGTAGTTTTCTCCCTTTATTGTGGGAGTAGATGTCTCCCGTTATGGGAGTAAATATTCGGGGCCTTGATCTCGGCTGGTTCTGGCAGAATGTTGTAATTGTAACCCCTTCAGAAAAAAAAAATGAATTAAAATTTACTCATTCTAAAGTTAATAGTACCCTTATTAAAATCAATTTACTTATTTTTCTACCATTTATTTGTAAATCCTCCTAAATTATTAGTACACGCAATTTAATCTTTACATCATCATTTAGTTGAAAATTACATAAACATCTTTCTTTCATTCTAAGTTTTTCTTTATAAAAAAAAAACTCATGAATAATATCAATCTATGCCTCACTTTTTTTAAATATATATATATATATATATATATATATATATCTCACTTTTTATTTACTGATAAAATTTATATATATATCTCACTTTTTATTTATTGATAAAAGAAAGAAAAAAAAAAGAAGTCAATTTTAAAATTTATAGAAATACGTACCTATGCATGATCAAAATCCTCTAATCTATCTTTTTTCATTATTTTGTTATATGATAATCACGTATCTCATAGGAAAATTTGATACTTGAAATAGAATTAGGGTTGTTGTACGGTTTCTTTTTTAAAAATTAAAATGTTTAACATAATTGCATATAAAATTAGTGTAATTAATGTGTGTACATAGTATTTGTTTGTTTTTAATTAAAATATATTGTTCTTATTGTTCATTTTGTGTTGGAATATTTTTGTAATTAAATTTATAATAAGATATGGGTGTACAAATTATATTTATAGGTGTTAATATCGGCACCCAAATTGAATTCAATGTACTTACCTATTTAATTTAACAAATTTATTGTAATTTTACTAATTTAATTAAAAGTAAAATAAAAATTAATTGTGTTTTATTAATCTAATTAATTAAAATCAATTAATCTACTCAAGATATATTTAACGTAACAAAAATTAAATCAATTATAGCATTAAATTGGGGACACTTGATAGCTTATGATCAAAGAAGCTATTTTTATAATATATAATATGATAAAATTAAGAATAACTTTTAGAAGTGTTAGACATAAATTTTCGAAAAATGTGGTATGTGGTATTTCAATTGTTATTTCTTGTCTTCCCTTCTCATTCAATAATGGGATAAGCTTATTTTAATTTAAACTATTTACTTTAAAATTTTGTTCATTCATTTGCTCTCACAATAAAGGGTATTATCTACTCTTAACTCATAAAAATTTTCTACTTGAGAGTAAGTGATATTAACGTTACAAATTTAAGTCATAATTTTAAATTAGTATAATTTAACCTCTATATTTCAAGTTTAGGATCTCACATGTGTTTTTTATGTGGGATCTTATTGACAATATTCTTTATTCTGAACTTACTTGCACTATACTCTTTTCACTGAATTTTACTGGTAAATATTTAATGAGAGAGTATGTAAACACGTCCTATCAGAGTGGTCGAAGGGGGAATGTTTTTTTAACCTTTAATTTATACCTTTTTTTTTTTTTTTGAAAGGGGTAATTTATACTTATTTTTAAACAAAAGCGATTACCAACTAAACTATCTGATAATTACAAAAAATGATATTATTTATTCGTGTAGGTCACAAACTTGCAATGTGCTTCGCTCATCAACACTCTAATTAAGAGGTAATAGGTCGTAACAAAAATGGAATAAAAAAGTTATAGATATGTATTAACAAAAATAGACTTTATTGATATATATGCACCAATTAACAAAAACCACATGTGTAACGAAATTTAAGCATCATATTAACCTAGTTCTAGCAAAAAGGATTGTTAATGCTGTTTCTTTTCTTTTCTTTTTTGCGCGTTAACCAGAAATGAGGTAAGCCTGCTATTAGACTTTCTAAGTCAAGCACAAAGCAACATACATCTTTGAAATGTTGCAGGAGTATTACAAAGATTAAAAGGCATCCTTATAAATGCAAAAGTACTAAAGCAACATGTGAATGTTGTATTTTCTTGGTCCTCCACTGCTATGCAAATTTGCTAATAACCTGAATACTCATCAAGAAAGCAGTAGTAGGGATGTTTCACTGGGTAAGTTTGCTCCTCTTCAAGAAATGCATACTTCAGTCCTTCAGGTAAAGGTATCAACTCCAATTTGGGCATTTTCTCGTGCTTATTTTCATCGGTAGGTCCCGACTCTACAAATTTTTGTTGGGCTTATGCCATAAAGATGTAATTTATAAATGGGTTTTATGAATAAATAAAAGAAGAGTTCAATTCATTCTTATTGTGTCATTTATATTATATAAACTTGTGCATTATAACATCCTAGATTGCCGAATTTAATCTCATACTGTGTATATGAGTGTCATATACAGATGGATACAGTAAGAGACGTGCAATCTAAAGAGTCCATAGATAGCAAATAAAGCTGGATACTTTATTTGTGGTTAATCTATAGTTGCGGTCCATTCTGTAGTGTACAGTGATTCTATCATGAATCATTCATATAGAGATATGAGAATGGAGGCACCTTGTATGATGTAATCATATAGGACTGTGCCATGATCTATATGAATCTCTCACCAAAATCCGTTTACCAATAAGATTCATATTATCAACTTATGATGGCTATATATAGGTGATCTCAATCCTGAGTATCTTAGCGACTCCTTCATGTTAGATTGTAATTTTTGATATACCATGGGTAAGGTCGGATGATTATTCTCGATCAATATTCTTCGTATGTTGGGATTGCGGTTTGGCTTGTGGTTGGGAAAGTTTGTGCACAATAATAGAATCCATTCCTTCTTGTGAGAAATAGAGAGTAGTTCCTTTAAGGGTTGATTCGGAGCTTGAACAATATGAGCGCTCTCCTGATTTCGTGAGGAAACGGGATTTATTGTTCATTAGAAAATCAACGATGCTTAAGGATATATGTAATTATAGGGATATAACGGACATTATGACCCAACTCTAATTATGAACTACTGTGGAGGGTTACATCATATGTAATAGCTATATTGATAGACACTGAGTGATATCGGTCTGTGTAAAAGCGTCTGCAGTTGAGATAATGCGGCTTCCGACTTTTAGTGGAATAACACCGGAGTTGATAATCAAGGAATATTAATTAAAGAGTTTAATTAATGATTCCAAGGATTATCGGAGCTCAAAATACTGTGGGTCCCCAATCCATTTAGGTAACAAGGGTCACGTATAATTAATTGGATGGTCTATTTAATAGTGTTGCGAACGTGACATGTGTCAGGAGTTATTTAAGTAATGTGATTATTCAATTAATTAAAGTAATGGCAATTATAACAATTAAATAATAAGATTATTTAATTATATAATTCATCATAAGAGGAGGGTGATAGTTGATATTTTATTTTGAATAGAGAGATAAATAAAATAAAATAAATATATATATTATTTGAATTTAAAAAGTTTAAATTCAAAAGTTACTGATAATAGTTTATATTTTATTTTGAGCAAAGAGATAATAGGATTATCTTATTTATTAAATAAAATAAAATAAATAAATATTATTTAAATTTAAAGAGTTTAAATTCAAAAGTTACTGATAAATTAATTAAAAAAGAGCTTTTTTAATTAATTTAGTAACTTAAATATATATATATATATATTAAAAAGGAGTTTTTAAAAAAGAGAACCATTAAACCAAATTATTTTTACATTCAAAGTGTTTGTACGTAAAAGATACAAAAAAAAAAAAAAAAGTAACCGGAGAGATACAGGATTCTCTAACTTTTCTTCATTCAACCTCTTCATTGTTCCTGATAACGTGATGCGCCCACACGCAAGTTACCGATGCCGGGATACAGCAAGCAAGACGTAGTGGTACAGACAAGGAGCGGAGAAAAAAAACCGAAGGAGCCTCCAACGGTAGTATGGTTCTTAGTAAACCCCAATTCCGCTGCGTGGCCAGTAGAACGGAAAAACGATTCCTACAATTTTACTTCCACCCTTTATTCTCAATTACTTGGTTACAGTCAAGCAATGAACACATGTCACAAACATTAGGATCTAGTTGCATGTTTGACTCAAATGAATTGACTAAATAAATATCCAGAGGGTCAGAAGAACTCCCTACTTAAAAATGATTTTCAACAATAGCTTTCATCATGTTAGCTTCCTCATTTTCATCTTGTTCATCTTGTAGTTGCTTGCACATGTTGAAAACATTAAACTCGAGTGTCATATTTGCAAATGACATATTCATTACTCCATTCCTGTAATTAATCAAAGCATTAAAAGTTGATGAAAATGGACAACCTAAAATAAAAGGAATTGGCTCAACCCATTGTCAACAGGTTGTGTATCCAAGTCAATAAAATTCACAGGATAAATGAATTTATCAACTTGTACTAACACATCTTCTACTATTCCTCTCGGCATTTTAAATGATATTTTTGTAAATAAAGGAGTTATGGAAGTTGGTTTAACACACCGAGATCGAGTTGTTAATAAACTGAATATGGAAGTAAATTAACACTAGCACCAAGATCAGGTAAGGCTTGTTCAATTTTATGGTTTCCAATAATGCATGAAATTATAGGACAACCAGGGT
This sequence comes from Xanthoceras sorbifolium, assembly GCA_003430845.1. Lineage (NCBI taxonomy): Eukaryota > Viridiplantae > Streptophyta > Magnoliopsida > Sapindales > Sapindaceae > Xanthoceras > Xanthoceras sorbifolium. The sequence continues at coordinate 8,133,387 of CM010622.1, read as the reverse complement.
CTTTGTGTTTCAAAGCACAATTGTTCTAAATAACTCAACTTGTTCGGCTAAAAAGGTTTTCTTTTCACATTCAGTTTTCTTTTAATAGTGCACAAGTCCGTTAAAAATTTGGCATTTACTTGTTCAATAGCACCCAACAAAAGAATATTGGCATTTACTTGTCTGAAAATTTCATAAATTTCAGGATTTTGGTTCAATTTCCTTAGATTACTCAATGCTCGAGGAAATAGAGGTTCAACCCCTTCTAGCCCATGGAGATTATTTTTTTTAAAGAAAAAAAAGCAGAAGGTGTTAGGATTCAGCCTCAACCATCAGCTGATGACATGTCAGCAGCACAAGCAACAATAGTTACATAGAACTATAGAAGCAGAACCTTGAAGCTTTGCGGGAAAGTTAGTTAATTAGAGGATGAACATGATCATATTAAACTAGAATTGTTCGGTGTTGTAAACATATAGTGTCGAACACAACAATTTAATTTGGAAACATGTTATTGCTCCCAATAACTCACTAGACAACCCTGACAAAAAAAACAACGGCCATATTAATGGGTACATGTTAGACGCATCCTGCTAACCTTGACATCAGTATCACTATAACCTATCACTAAAACCGTGTACTACGAAAGCGTAAAATGTGGAATGAGAGCTACGCAGAAGCCGCAGAACGTTCGGTCTCATATGATAATGGAGAAGTAAAGCTGCGTCCGAAAGAAAATTTAATTGTATTTAACATGGTGAGCAATCAATCATGATTGTAAAGGACACACATAATAAAACTAAATACATTTTAAAAGGAAAAAAAATAAATTACACACATACCGACAGTCTTTTCAAGTATTGAATATTTCTATACTAATATTGCTTCATATAAAGAGTTGTGATACCATAATATTGAGTCTGATAATTTTATATCGAAACATTATTAAATTGAACTAGAATTGTTAAGGGTTGCACTTTTGATACAACTCCTCCAAAAAATAGGGGTATGCCGTTTAAAGTGGCGAACACACGGTATTCTTTAGTAAAAGGCGAAAGAATAGTTCGCTTTGTGTTCACCACACGGCTCCGTAGAGAAAAATATATTATTGCTCCACTTCTTATATGTACTTTCTGGTTGACGGTTTTTCTGTGTTGGCAATGTGGGACTATATTTCTTCACAGCTTTTAATACAAGGGCATGATAGAATAATAATCTCATCTAGTTGAGCAGATGAAGTTGTTTACTAGGTATCTGGTGGTTGATGGAATCTACATATATTATTTATTGGCAATTTGTTCTTTTCCATACATTACAACTCTTTATAGCACATTTACCAACATCCATATCCACCCTTTGACTGTAAAAAAAAATAAAAAAAAGGGAAGTATTTGGTTGAATTTATCAGAGAAAAAAATTTTAAATACGACTTTAAAAAATAATTCAAAACCTCAAACACAGGTTCATGCTGATGCCAATTCAGCTAAAAGAATCCGATGGCGAAGAAACTTATTTTTAACCAGATTTTTATCTCAGGATAACCAAATTGTCCTTACTAACAGAGACGAATAGAAATGAGTTTTCAGAGCTTCAATCACCTTAACATTAATTCCGACCAATTAGGCAAGTATATTCATCACGAAGAAAAGAAACTAAAGTGGATCTTCTCCAAATTTCTTTCTTACGTTTTTCTGCATTACTTTCAATTTGATTAGTCATGTTAAGGATTATTCACCATGTGTTGTATTTCCTTATCAAACATGAACTATTTCTCTTTGTTAGGATGACGATGGATACTTTTCTAAATTATTGAATGAATTGAGTAATTTTTATCGAGATTGATTATTGATTGTTGAGTAGATATTATTATGTTTCATGTTTCTAAGTGTTAGGTCTGCATTTATATTGATTTTATGGTTGTATTATAGACCAAGATGTGATGTCCACAACGTACTCGATATAATGTCTACCATAAATATAATTAGATAAAGATATACTAATTTATTTGTGTAATCTTCGTAGTGTTTTGATTGTGCTTAATTAATTATCATATATTTAATAATCATCGAGAGATAAAATATTGATGTGTAATAATAACTCATGCATGACTCGAGAGGGTATGTTGGTTAATTTAGTTAGAACATGATCATTAATATTAGTAATTAATTTTCAATGGTTTGCTCTCATGAATTCAATAAGATGGATTAGGTAAAGTCAAAAATCCTAACTACCATTCTTTCTGATACATTCATCTCTTTAGCTTAATTTAAATAATTAAGTTGATAAAACTCCTCTCATATTCAATTTTTCAAATAGAATTAGGCATAGTTAATTTCGGTACTCAGCATTCTAATAAGTCCTCGTGGGAACGATATTTTATTCACTCTATATTACTTGTGTCGACTCTGTGCACTTGCGGAATATTTTCATTCGTGAAAATTAGACAACACATGTATTTTCATGTGATCAAAGAATTCAATTCCTCTCCAATTAAGTTTAATGACATATTTATTTATTAGAACTCCTGATGAGGAAAAGTAAATTTATTATGTAGCCTCACATCAAATAAGATATTAAGTTCCATTCTTATTTTCATTGACTTCCACAGTTTCCACATATATAATAATGTAAGTTGTTCAAAAAATTTACCCAAAATAATATTGAATGGGAATTATCAACATCAAATTACCTTTAATTAATTAGGTGATCTCTCTTAATATTCAAGACTAATTTTCCAACATACAAAATAACATTTTGCACTGAACAAAATATAAGAGAACAGAACCAAAATATACAGCCCAAATGAGAAAGAAACATTGAAGTAGAATTGTTAGGGGTGCGCCAAGCCCGTGCAAGAGTGCAACACATGAGTGACACTTGAGGACCCCAATAGCAACCTACTATTGTAGGACCTCTCCCTAAAAAATTTAATTTAATATCATATAAACCGATGATCTACGTATCAGATATTAAAATAATAATAACAGATACTACACTTGATCTTAGCCAAAAGGCCGAGAAAGGTATACTTTTCCTTCCGTCTCGATTTCCAATTTATAGGACTAATCAGCTTTGCAACACTGAATATTAATAGACTTTTGCTATTATTTCTTATTTATATAAAATCTCCACTATAACAAACAAACAAACCAACTGCTGCATTTTTGTTATGCATCAACCAGCCTGAGAAACAACAGTCGTGGATTTCTTAATTCTTTATGACAAATGGTGAAAAAAAAATTAAGAAGCGAACAAAAAATAAAATGAATAATCAAATTTATATCCTTTTGTGAGAATATTTAATAAATTTATATACTTTTGTTATAACAATTAAATTAAGATGTTTTATTTACAACATTTTATTAAGTATTTTTTTTTACAAGTGTAAAACACAAATTTTCTAAAAATCTGGTATGTGATATTTCAATCACTTCAAGAAAATGTGGTATTCGTCGCAGATGTTTTGTCGTGGATGTCAATCTAGCAAATATAATAAAAATCATTAAAAAAAATAATAATTTTAGTATTCACTATAAATGGTAAGTGTGGCAACTTATTTGCCGCACTCATTTGTCACGAAAATATTAGAAAAAAAAATGACATATTTTATATATGTATATAAAATAATTAATATATATATTATAAAATCAATCGAAGCAATATTTCATATATTTTATTGTTAAATCAGCCTCACCCTTTCTCTCTCCCTATCGTTTTCACTCCTTTATTGCATTCAATTTTCTCGCCCAAGATTCATTTTAGGTTTCAATTGCTTCATTTTTGGTTCGATTATAATCAATTTGTTTTCAATGATTTTTCATTCTCTCTCTTTCATGAACCATAACTTGGTTCATTTGGTTTGTTTGATTTTCATTTGATCTTCAAAGATGGGTTTAGTTAATTAGTCATTCGGTTTGGTGATTCATTTGCTTCGTTTAATCATCAATCGGCCTTAAGAGGTTTGTTGTTTTTGTTGAGCATTTTTTTCTTAATCTTCATTTTTTAATATTTTTATCTTTCATTTAATCTTCATTTTTGAATATTCATCAAATTTTACAATTTTTTTTGTCGTTTATCTCCATCTTTCATGCTATCGGTTTGACATCTAGCGTTACAACTCAAGAATTTCAATTTTAAGAATATTTTGATTTTAATTTTAAAAAATATATTTTAATTTTAAAAAAAATATTTAAATTTAAATTTTTCAGAAATTTTATTTTAAAATGTAAAAATACTTTTTTTTCCGCGGCAAATATTAAAAACTACAACTTCAAAGTTTGCTGCATATATTAACAACAATAAAAATCTTTTCCCACGAATAGATTGTTGTGGCAAATATTAAAAATTTACTACAATCTTTTTTGCCGCGACAAAAGTTCTTTTGCCACGTAGCAATCCGTGCATGGCAAAACTTTTTGCAACATCCATATTTACAATGCTTTAAATTCACAGCAAATCCGCAGCGGATTTGTCCGCGACAAAAAGCCTCTTTTTTGTAGTGAATTGTTATTTCTTGTCTTCCCTTCCCATTCAAAAATGGTATAAGCCTATTTAATTTAAATTGTTTACTTTAAAATGGGAATGCTTGTGTATTTATATTCTGGAAACTGTGACACCTGTTGTTAGTGAGTATAAATACTCACTTGTATCATCTTGTAAAAACTATGAAATTCTCATATCTATAAATATCACTCTTCATTTCTCTGTTTCTGTTTTTCATTTTCTCATTCAAGAACTGTCAAGTATTTGATAGAGTTTCTCACATTTTCACCATTGGATTGAAAGTAAGTGGATGTATTGATGTTTAATGTCACTAAGTGGATGTATTGATGTTTAATGTCACAAATTTAAGTCATAATCTTAAATTAACCTCTATATTTCAGGTGTAGAATCTCACACTTTTTTATCCGGAATCTTAGACTGTCGCATTTGACAATTAAAGATCCTACACTAAAAAATATGCAAGATCCCGCACTTAATATATATATATATATATATAATATAACATTATTGCAAAGTCTTTAATTAATTCAATGTATGATGGATCCATCCAGCTAATAATTGCAAAATATCTTCTGAATGTTTTAGTGTTAAACTGATACATACAATATATTTAGTGCGAAGAAATAAGGAAATATCATTGAGCTATAAAATTATGCTCAAAAGTATACTTTATTAGTATCTTCTTTAGGAACAAATTGCTTATAACACTATGACATATTAGCTTAAGGGCTAAAGCTATTTTTTTTTAATTATATAATTACAATATTAATTACAAGTCAAATATACCAAGATTAATCATTACATTCGTGATACGGATATCTATTCCGATAACCGGCAAATAGTATTTAAATACATCCTATCAAGGTTGTCAAATGGGGAGTTCCCATAAGGGAAGACATCTACTCCCATAGTAAGAGGAGAATACTACCCACACATACTAGTTTGTGTATAGTAGGAATTGAACCCCTCACCACTGAGGTAGGAGGAAGGTACACTAATCACTTTACTACAAGTGAATGTGCATTATACTATCAATTGAATGTCAATATTTTACATTTTATTTACTTTTAGCCTTTAATTTAAACTTAGTTTTAAACAAAAGACCTTACTAACTATCTCATGGTCACAAGGAATAATATTATTTGTCCATGAAGGTCGCGAACTTGCAACGTCCTTCCCTTAATTAGCATAACACTCTAACCAAGAGCTAACAGGTCGTAACAAAAATGCGGATAAAAAAATATATAGAATATACATTATAAACAATGTGGACTTTATTGACATGTATGCACCAATTAACAAAAATCATAGTAACATAGTTCTAACAAGAAGGGTTGTTAATATTTTATTTTTTATTCTTCAGGTAGACCGCTCACAGAAGCATGTAGTCGGATGCTAGGCCAAGGAGCAGAAAGCATTAGTTATAGGCTTAGCACAGACACGAAATCAGCTCTTTCCCAAGTACATGTTGGAAATGAAATCAAGTGTAGCACAAGCGGAAAACGAAAGCAGGCCTATTACAGATAAAAAATGAAATCAAGATTAAGCCTACCCAACTTGTTTTACATCTTTCCTTTGAAGCTGATATTTGAAAGCACCCATCCTGGACATATATCACATGTTGATACTTGAAGAATCTGTTTTCAGTGTCTGCTCCACAAATCAATACAGGCAACGCTAGCAGTGCACTAGAATATGATTGTATCCACCATTAAATTTATGAATTACCCATAAAAAAAGCAACCAAGTTTAAATGCAGTAAGCATATTAGTTTTCAGTACTCGACATGAGAAACCAAGCCAAAATTAATTATAGAGCAAGAGTTGGCTAGACAGAAACAACGATACATTGAACTAAAATTGGTAGAGGTGCGCCAGGCCCTTGCAGTAGTGCAACACATGGGCAACACTTGAGGACCCCAGTAGCAAGCTACTGTGATGAGACCTCCCTCTAAAAAAATTAATTTAATATCATGTGAACCAATGACCCACGTATCAGATATTAAACTGATAAGAACAGATACTACACTTGATCTTAGCCAAAAGGCCGAGAAAGGTATGATTTGTTACATATCTTGATTATGCTCTTATACAGCTACTCTCCACTGTCAGGTTCTCTGTTTCGTCCATGTGGGACAAATTTAAGCTACATATTCCATATAATATGTTTAATGTTTGTAATGAAAATAAAAGCTGATTTTCCGATTGTGAGAACATTTTTAAGCTATCGCTGTGATTTTTGTTATAATCTAGGGTCCAGAAAAGAATGCATTTAAAGTTATTGGGATCTTGAGCTTTATATTGTCAAAAACGATCAATCATTATCAATAAAGAAAAAACATATGAGCTGTGCTTGATTTAATCAAAAAAGAAAATAAGAAAAAATTGCTTTTTGACCTAATTAGTAATTACCATTAGAAATTAATTGAGGTTTTAAAAAATAGAAACTATCATGAACTTCTAATAATAAGTTGATATTAATTTTAAGTACATCAAAATAACACCCTGTAAAATCGTAATTAAAGTCGTAAAGTCTAGCAATCAACGAGAAACAGTTATATAAATAGTAATAAACAATAAACTAATACAGCCAATGTTTTCGAACTTCCGTTGGAAATTGATAAATAGTGACTTGGCATGATATGCATAGAGAATCTCCCTATGTTAAAGATTGATCATCAGCATCATCAGTTACAGTACTGTTGATGTTTAGAGGCCAGAAAGCAAGACTTGTTAGCATTATGTAACCAAAAAAATAACAAAAACCCCAATTGTGAATCAACCACAACTGAAAAAACAATATAAAAGAAAAAAGCTGTTACAGCCCGCTTTTATCTCTAGCCAGAGTCATTGCTTTTTACCCATCGACTTCAACTTTTATTTAAAAACTTTTTCTTCCATTAAATTTTATTAACATTAACTCTTGCTTTCCTTTCTATCTCTCTCTCTGCGCTCTCCATAATCATCTTCAACATATATTTTGAAGCACTTTGTGTGTGAATCTTGCTTGGAGAAGGGAGGGAGAAAGAAAACCAGTAAAAAATGGTCAACCAAACGAGGGTTTGCATTTTGATGCCCCCCAGGATACAATCTGTTGGTTTGGGGTCAGAACTATTTGGAAATGAAACTGCAACTTATAATTGGTACGACTACTCATTGCCAAGATTTGAGCTACATATAGCTTTGATTTTCGTCGTTGCTCAAATCTTCCATTTCTTTCTCAAGCGTTTAGGAGTGCCATTGTTCACCTCACAGCTTATCGTATGTTTTCCTTTTTTGTATGATCATTAGTTAATGTTTTTAGTGTTATTAATATATAATTGATTGGTTGGTTGGTGATTTTTCTAAGAAATGCAATGTGTTGATTTTTCTTGGAATAAAAACTAGGCTGGGCTCACACTATCTCAAGCAGTACTACAAGATAAATCAAGCACGGTGTGGACAGACAAGGGCGTACAAGTGCTTGGCACAGTAGGAGCTTTTGGATATTCTTTCTTTATGTTTCTGATTGGAGTGAAAATGAATCCCAGCTTGATAACAAGAGCGAACAAAAGCACCCTCACCATTGGTATTCTATCTGTGATTGCACCTCTGCTTTGTGCTATGCCTGTAATCCTTCTCAGTTTCGACCCAATAAGCGAACGGGGTCCCAAATTCCAAACTTTCTTCCTCTCAGCATGTTATGCTGTGACTTCGTTCCCTGCGATCATTGTTCTTCTTGGTGAACTAAAGATCCTGAATTCAGAACTCGGCCGAATAGCCCTATCATCAGCAATCACCGGTGATCTTCTCAGCCTCTTCATGTTGATTGTCGGTAACGTGCTTAATGTCTTGATGCAAGATGGTGGAACTGCTGCTCTTAATGAGCTTGCACTTGTGGTTGCCTTCTTTGCTGTTGTCTTCCTCGTGCTCCGTCCGGGGATGTTAATGGCGATCAGATACACACCAGAAGGGAAGGCTGTGACTGAAACCTGTATTTTTGTGGTCTTTCTGCTTTTTCTGGCTTGTGTACCTCTCATTCAATGGTCAAATTTCATGCCCTTGGCTCCTTACATTCTTGGCTTAGCAATCCCACATGGACCTCCATTAGGGTCTGCTTTGGTGGAGAAGTTCGAAAGCATGGTCAACAACTTGTTTTTGCCACTATTTGTAGTAAGTTTTGGCTTGAGAATGAAACCTTTGGATATCGATTGGGGTGACAGTGACACATTGTTAAAGGCCAATGTAGCCTTAGTTGTTGTGGCTCTGGTGGTGAAACTCATCGCTTGCTTCCTTCCATCGTATCTCAGCAGGATGCCTACAATGGATGCTCTTGCACTTGCTTTCATAATGAGCACCAAAGGAATTATTGACATGGGCATGTTCACATTCTTCTTTGATGAAGCAGTATGTATTTTTTACATTCTCTCTTTCAACCTATATTACAAACCAGTTGGTTTTTATTAAGGACTTCCGATGCATCCTTCACATCATGTGTCAAGAAAGTATTTCTTGTTTGACTATGCGTCGTATTTACTTTCTTTTAATTATTATTATTAATTCCAATTCTTGGGCTTGATTTATTGCAGATTATAGACCATAAAATGTTTGGTTTCACATTTTACGTTGTCCTATATATGGCAACCATTGTGCCTGTTGTGGTGAAATATCTCTACGATCCCACAAGAAGATATGCAGGCTACAACAAGAGGAGTCTCATGCATTGGAAGCCATATTCGGAGCTTCCAATAGTTTCTGTAATTCATGTGCCTGACAATGTCGCTTCTGTCATTAACCTTTTAGAAGCTTCTTGTCCTACCAAGGAAAACCCCATGGACGTCAATGTTCTCCACCTCATCAAGCTTAGTGGCCAAGCAAACCCCATCTTCATTTCCCATCAAAGGAAACGAAGAACCAGCTCAACCACAGCCTCTTATTCACAAAATCTCATTGTCTCTTTCAACAAATTTGAAGGGAATAATTGGGGAGCTGTGTCTATCAACGCCTTCACAGCCGTTTCTCCACCAGATCTTATGCATGATGATATCTGCAATCTTGCATTGGACAGGCTTGCATGTCTTATAATCCTCCCATTCCATCGTAGATGGTACATCGACGGCTCCATCGAATCCGACAACGACTACATAAGAGCCCTAAACGCTAGGGTTCTGGAAAAGGCTCCTTGTTCAGTGGGAATTTTCATCGACCGCGACAACCTGCAGAGACGAGCCCCAATGCCTATGGATTCATCACTAGAGGCTCCATCATACAAAGTCGCAATCGTCTTCCTCGGCGGCAGCGATGATCGAGAGGCATTGACGCTTAGCAAACGCATGTCTCGAGACAATAGGGTTGCTCTAACCGTGGTTCGTCTGACCGCCCAAAACGGTAATGAAGAATGGGATTCCATGCTTGAGTCTGAGATGCTAAGAGAAATGAAGAGTAATGGTTATATAAACTACATGGAGAAAGGGGTTGCTGATGGACCTGAAACAGCCATGATTGTTCGTTCTATGGTGACTGAATTTGATCTTATTATTGTTGGAAGAAGATACAATTTAGAGTCTCCACAGACTTCAGGGCTCAAAGAATGGAGTGAATTCCCAGAACTTGATATTCTGGGAGACCTTCTTGCATCAGTTGATAATCACAATGGTAAATGCTCAGTCTTGATTGTGCAACAAGAAGAAATTGTAGTATCTAGTAAACCTAAAATGGATATGTTTCCATAATTTACAAAACTTTCATGCGACTCAATTGTATTCAATTTAATATTTTTTTTCTTTTTTGTATGTGTAAATATAATATTTTTATATATTACATATATATTTTTTATTGTTTTAGTTTTGATACAATAAATTCTTGAATTTTTTCAATATTTTGTATACATATAATATATTTATGAGATTTTTTTTTTCCTTGAAGAAGTGGATTTAATTTTTTAATGAGATTTGCGATTACCATTAAATTATGTATAATATCACTTAAAATATCCATTAATATGTTTTTTATTTATTTATATTGTATATTTTTAGTCGAGACCATGAGATTGATTTTCCTACATAGAATTAAATAGTACTACATAATCATCTTTTATCATATTTTATTTGAATTAATTGTTAAATTTCATTTTAATAAAAATTTATTAAGGTCCCACCAGTAGCGAATCCTAGTTGAAATATTTTTTCTTTAACCCCTCTAAAATAAAAAATTCTATAGTTTGGTCCCTTCAAACTTGATTAAACTTAGAGTTTTTCGCTTTGTCTCCACATCCCACGACCTAATTTAACCAACCATATACAATCGTCATGTAAAGGAAATCTCTATACGTTAATTAATTAAATTTTGGTTAAAAGTTTATCGGAACCTGCCGAGATCAAGCATTATATATGTACCTAAATTTTTACTCCTACAATATCGAGGATAAAACTCTTTATGCATACTTATAAAATGGATATTATAAAAGTTGAAACCCCTATCACAAATAGCTTAGGCAGAGAGCATGGGAGGTGTACAATATTTAGCTATAAGGGATGACGTGCTTATAAGTACTAATTATTTTGTACTTCTATTTGCAATTATATAAATGTTGAAGCCCGACGTAAAATAGGCTAACGTCAAATATGCCCAACGTGAAATAGGGCCAAGATAAAAAAAAAACTAAAAAGGAAAAGAGAAGAGAAAACTCATCAACGATTGGGCCTATTTCACGTCGGGCTGACCAAGTCAGGCCTAGGGGATTGTTTGTAAATTGTAATTATATGGATATGGGTGAACTGAAATTTTTATATTTGGTTAGAAATATAAAATTATTGCACATGGTTAAAAATAAAAATTAATAGTGTTATAAGATTATTGTTCAATATATTGTGATGGTAAGAGCTCTCATTATAAAATTTTATATTTGACTCGCTACCACTACAGTGTGATATGTCAAAAATAATAATAATATTATTATTCTTATTATAAGATTATTTTTGACAATTTTCTCTAATTATATATGAATAATTTTGTCAAATAGGGTTCATTTACCAAGGATATATTTGTTACAGAAATAAAAATACTAAAATGGGGTGTGAAAAGAGAACATGTGGTTTGTAAATAGTAGTACCACTCTTTTCCTAAAAATTGAGTCTTCATTTTTGAAGAAATTATAAATAGGCAACAGAGAAAACAAAAGAGCATTTTCTAAAGGCGCAAAAAGAGTGTTTTTTTATGTTATTTTTTTTAATTTTTGCATGAGAAGGATAGATGGCAATGGCAACGAACAATAACGTCAAATCAGAAGCACGAAGAAGGAGAATCCAAGATGCAGGGTCGGATCGCCTGGCTCTCATTACGGGTCGGATCCAAACCCTCCCTCCATCACCAAGAACACCAGCATACAGCACTTCTCATCTCCATGCACGCAATGAATCAACCCCCGCAGTTTTCTTCTCACAACATGATCATGAGACCCCACGAACCCCCTTCTTTGATCAAAACAATGGTATCCATGCAATCTTTTTAATCTGCCTCATGATATATATACATATATATATATATATATATATAATGCATCAATGTTGTTTGCTTTCATTTCTTATTATTTTTTAATGAGATTCTTATAAATTTGTCTTTTTGCGCATAACAATAGAAAACGAAATATGGATCTGAAATTCAGATATGACATTCGAATTTTTGTTAAAATCTGGACTGTCCCGCTAGAGAGTTGTTATGACTTGATTCATAGATGGAGATCTCTTAAAATGATCAAATGATCATTTGGAATTCCATATTTAGATGAATGTCTTATTTTTAAATGATCCCACCATTAATTTGACTCTAGTCTTGCCTCATTTGAAGAACAGAAAGAATTTAATTCCATAAAGTCGTCAACTTTTAATTGCATAAATGTTTTAGGCTCCTTTTATTATTATATTTTTGTAATTATTTTGTAGAGCAAGTTTTCTGGTCTGCATTGATCCTCAGAAATTCTGATTTGTTTATAGAGTATTGCAATTATTTACTAGATTCTACCAGCGGAAAACTGTATCTTCATATGAATTTATCCTCACATAATTAATGCATTCTTGATCTTTTTCTTCAAAACTTGTTTTTATATATGAAGATTATGCATCTTTAATTGCATTCCTGTTGTTTTAATCGGTTCTGCAGATGGTCTCGATGATGCCACCACTTTTAAAATGCTTAAACGTGATTCTAGTCTCGGTTATTTGAAGGGAAACACATTTGACATTGGAAACAAAGTTGACACAAAACTGCACAAAATTAATACTGATAGAGAAGCTATGCAAGCTCCTGCCGTGGATGACACCAAACCCGAAACCTTGCCAGCCAAATCAGTTGTTCAAGACACATTAAACGATGAAAAACAGCTGCTCCTGGAACCAAGCAAGCCTAACCAAAACAAGCTTTTCTCTTCCAAACGAATACATTACTGCATTATAAATTCTGAGGGTACTCGCAGCTTTTGCGCTCTTGTGATAGCAGTTTTGGTAGTTCTATCTTCTATCAATTATCCATTATTGAACATAGTGAGCTCGGAAAATATTGTAGCCTCGAGGCCTCTATACATTCTGCTGCTAACAGATGTAATGATCGTGGTAGCACATGTGTATCTGGAGAATCGAAGGGAATTGGAAGAAGCTGAGGCAGAGAGAATGCAATCTCAGGAAGAAGGGCATAACTTGGTGGAAGCAATTGTTCTTATGGAGAGAGGCTTGGTGGTGTACCAGATTATCCGTGGAGTTTTCATAGATTTCAGTATATATGCTGTGGTTGTCATTTGTGGCTTTTCTTTAATGTAGAGCTTCTAGTCATATGATAATTTTGAACTCTTTGTTTCACTGCAGCCTTGGCCAGTTTTGCTGAGCAATAATTTTGTTCAAATTTCAATTTGTATACTCATTTCTGCCTGATGCAGTTTCTGTATTAGACAAAATGGAAAATAAAGGCTCCCTCTTTTGCTTCAGAAATTGCATAGTGTGAATGTCATGGGACAATTCAGTTCTAAATCTGCAGATATGACTTGTTCTGCATCGAACAAACGCTAGCTGACAAAATTATCTCAGTTGTGATATCTATTCAATGACTTAGATAATATATGATGTCTGCAAATGACTATATAATCTGGTATGCCGCATTGATTTTATGTTTGCTGCTCAAGATTGGCATTATCAAAATTTTCAGTAAAAAGTTGTGTCTCTGTTTTTAATGAGATTGTATCCAAATTATGTTAAAAAAATCTGAAATCATATCCTAATTTTTCTGAAATTTTGTGTAGTAGGTGGAAATTGATAAATGTTCATGGTGCAGATGCTACTCATCATTAGTAATTTCCAAGCTGGTAAGGTCATGCTTTTGTTCCAATTGTACCTGGATTTTCATTTAATATATTGGGGGACCAATGCAGCAATATTGTACCCAACATCTTAACAGGACACAAGGATGGTGGAACTTGAGATTTGTCATGGTTCAGTTTTGTCTTCAATGTGGCAATCGATTGCAAGGGTGACAAACAAAATTAAAAGAAAATGAAGAGAGCGCTCGATATTGCTTTCAAAATCTTCTGTAATGAATTTTAGATGAGATCTCTTAACGAATTTAGGACGGTCATAAGAGGTAGCTGTTGAACTTCAAAATCACATAGGTCCATATCCATCGGTATTTAACCACATTAAAATACTACAGTCTAGCTATGCCATTGGATTTCAATTTACTTGAAAAATTGCAAGAAGAAACTGTTGCCTTTAACATTGATTTTGTGCCAGGGAATGATCTGCAATTAGTTGTTTGTTTCAGTAGGTGAAGTTGTCTTGGTATTTTATGAAGAACAACAAAGAAGCTTTGAAGTAGTTGAGGCCATCAAGAGTGATGATGACTTAGGACACTAATTAATAAATACAACCTCTGAAGGCAGTACTGTTTGTAGTTGGCATTTGCAAGTACTTAGAATTATGCATTCCCCTACCTTTTTAGCATGTGGGTTCTGCATAAAATGGCTTATCAAAATTGTGAGTTTGCTGTTTTATGGAAGCTTGAAATTGCATCTTGTGTTTGTATTGGTTTAAGATTAAGGAAGTAAAGTTATTTTCATCGAAATATTCCTGATAATTTTCATATTTTGAAGGATCAGTATAAAATAAAAATATTATTAAATATTCTCGATATTTTGAGGATATTGATGGTATTTTTGAAATTTTAAAATTTTGGAACTCTAATATTTTCCGAAACTGATATTTACTTTCACGGTTGAAATTTAAGAAATGATAAAAAGGAAGTTTGGTAGGCATAGTAATGATGATGGTGGAGATCATTTCACTCTCAACCTCTATTTTGATTGACTGTTTTTGCTTTTCGCCAACCTTTTATTTGACTTGTAACTTGAGAGAATAATTTCACTATTTTCTTTCCATGGAATTTTACTGTGATTGGTTTGTTCTACTTCATCTGATAAGGTTTAATTTCTAAATAATATAAATGCAAATTAAGAAAATTATACTAGCTTGTAATTCTTGTTATGACCAAAATTCAATTTCAAGATATGAGACGATTGAGACAACCAGAAGAACACGTGAATAAAGTAGTAGATAAGCTTCAGACTATATACATAAACTCTTGGTTGATAGATCCCACACGCACATGGATATTGACCCGTAACAGTGATGAAAATTATACTAACTAGTTAATCTTTTATTAAGAAACATACACTCTGTTTCTCTATGAAGTTTGAAAATAATTATGGCAAATTTGTATCGTCGTTTATATTTAGTGTTTTAATGGGCTGAAACTACAATGAACCAGGGAGAGATTCTCATTCAATTATCTTTGCTTTGTTGTATACATATATATATATATATATATATATCTCCACCAGTATTTGATCCGCCATTATAGAAGTGTACACACGTCTACAGAGTCTTATTGAAACTGAAGCAGTGGTCCAGACCAGAATGTTGTTAAAGAAAATGTATAGCTGCAAGTCCCAGTAAAATTTTGCTAGTTTTTTTTTTGTTGTGCACATGCTTCTATGTACATGAATTTCTAGACCGACCAACTGGGCAGTGACCCATTAATTGCAGGGGTCTGGACTCTGGACCACTAAAAGCAACAACATTTTTTAATTATTTTGTTTGCAGCCGACTAGGGAGGGGGTTTATTATTCTAATTGTATTATTGCTTTGATTTTGCCTATTCTAGCCCACTAAAAGAGCAATTGCAATTTTGCCTTTTTGAAGATAAAAAAGTGAATAGAATCAATGCATTTTCAATTTTCAACTGCCTTCTCTTTCAAGCTGAAAAATAATAATAACTTAATTAATCTCCATTTGAAGATAAGACATTTTGCTTATAATCATCATCAACAGCATTAACTTTCTTATCAATAATCATGATAATATTAATTATTTTAAAATATTTAGAACAAAAACAAATACTGTTCAGATCATTCATTTTTGCTTATAATCATGAATTGCTTCAACTTCAGTTATGATTTTTAAGACAAGAAGCAGAAACAAAAACAAAAGAAAATGAAATTGCATCAAAATTAACAAGAAAATAATGAGATATTAAAATCTCTAGATATTAGAAAATAACATTAGATTTACCACTAAATTGATATTCAAGAGCAATTGTCAGAAAACACAACGCAACATTTTTCTTTCTCATGTTATCTTGAATCAAGATCATTTACCAACCAATCAACTCTTCTCAAAAACCCTGGAAGGAACAGCAAACCGAGCTGAGAAGGATCGAGAGACGTTATCCGGATCAGCCCACATGAATCCCTGATCGAAATTCTGTGAATACGTGTAAGGATCATATGGGACATGGACACTAGCAGTACTAGTACTTGATGAACAATCGAAAATTCTCTTCTTTTCTCTCATTATCTTCCTCCACAGCAGTCTCCATCTAGGGATCTTTGATCCTGTGACCAATCCGTTGAGCGAAAGGATCCGATATTTCACGTAGTTTTGGCAACAACAGAAGCTTTGATTGCCCGAACTGCACCAACTGTCGAGTTCCATGGTGAGGGCCTGAGAGGAGCAAGGAAGTGTTGTTAATGTTGTAGATGGTTTTCAAGAGTTTTTGCTTGTTTTTCTGTAGCAAAGAGAGTAAGTGCATGCACTAAGCTATTTATACAGGGGAAAGCACATGTTTTCGAAGTCAATTTCTATACAAAATCCTATTCGGAAATTGGAAGTTACAATTTAAAAATAATCAAATTTTAATTTAAAGGGTAAACTTTACTTGTGAGTAATTTTCAGGATATTGCCACAATTCAATCCCGAAATTAAATGGCATGTGATGCTGCATATATATAAAAATGCATCCATGTATCATCCATGTACTCATTCTTGACTAGGGATGTCAATGGGGGCCTCCCCCGACCCCGCCCCTGCCCCCGCTCCCTTCTCTTGTCCCTACCCACATCCTCATTTGGGGAGTGCTCAAGTAAAATTTAAAATTATTTAATATATATTTAGAAGAATTTCTCTACTATTAATAGAATTTTTTTTAATTTTAAATTTTTTTTTAATTTATTTTATGTAATTTAATTGCTACCTTAGCAGAGTTTTTGAACCATTATAAAAGTTGTTTAAGTTTATAGAGAGATTTTGGATTTTTTTTCAAGTAAATGTTTTTAAACTTCTAAAAAATGTTAAAATGTGTAATATAATCATCTTATATTTTATTAATTTTATAAAGAGCTTTAACTTAAAACTATGTCATTTTAACTAATCTTATCATTTCAAATAATTTTTTTAATTGATAATTAAAATATAACCATTTTTTTAAAAAAAAATTATTTGTAAAAGATATACTTTTAAAATATTTATTTATAAAAAATTTATTTAAAAAAAACTATTGCAAACGGACTCTTAATTTCATCACAAACAAGTTAAAAAATATATAATAATTCCATCCAACAAAAATCATTTCACTTAATTAATAAAATAATTTATTCATTAAAATAATTAATTAATATTAATTTATAAAAAATAAGGACCTATAGTAAAGTTCACCCATGACCCATCCCTTTTTTTCCCCATAATTTTCCCTTAATCAGGAGCGGAGTCCCTTGGAATTTTTGACAACTCTATTCTTGATTGGAACTGAATTCCATTGGGTTAATGGGGTTAGATGGGTTTGCTGTTAAAGACCCTAATGAGATTAATGAGCATAGCTTTCACCGTTTAATTACTTGCTAAAAATGTATTTATGGCCTAATATTGTAGAACAATAATTAATTGCTAAATTATTTGATCTATAGGGTTGTTCAAATTGATCAATTTAATGAAACCGGTTTCTTTCTATGAGTTTCAATGATTTGACTAATTGAGCTACATCTATCTATATATTGACAAATAGATTTTTATTTATTTATTTATTTTTGCGATATAATAATCCCATCCAATTAAATTTCGACGAACATCTTTCCAAAACCTCTGCCTCATATATAAATTTAGAGCAATAATTTTCAGAGGAATAATTATAATTATAACTCTAAAAAGAAATAAATTATAAATTATAATTGTAAACTCAATTTAGTCATTCATTTCTCCTTAAGTGTTTGAAGTGAGCCCCATTCAACATATAAGCAAAGACTGGTTTAGTTCACTATGGGCTATAAAAAAATCAACCCAATTCTCTTATTGGATTGGGGCAATTGCACAAGTCAATGCCTACCTGGCCCATTGCCCGATTCCATCACGGAATTGATTATTGACCGCACGATTTATTATGCCAATCTCCAATTTATCCTTGGATGTTTTTTCGGGACGACATTTATCTACATGCTTAAATCTTTTGATCTTCTCTTCTCTCAACTTCACATTAAATTTAATAGACATAATGTAAAATTTTAAATAATTTTATTTTCATTTGAACATAAGAGTAAGAGAGTGAAGATTAATGGTGTGTTCACCAATAGGGAATTTTAATGAGGAAAAGAAAACTTATTTATTAATTTATGATTACTGTATTTACTAAAAATTATTGAGAATCAAGTCTTATGGAACACACATATAAACCAAAAATTAAGTTTCTACTGAATTGGAAACTTAATTAATCAAATGACCTACACACATAAATTAATAATTAAGTTCATGGTGGGGAAAAAAAATAACATTGAACCTACCTGAGGTTTGTTGAACTACAATGAGAATCAAAGTTTGAAAAAATTCACACTGAACTCCCATGATATTAAGTTTAACAGTTAAAAAGTAGAATTGACTATTTAAAAAAAAGGAAAAGTAGTAGAAGAAGCGAGAGATGAGAGATCCATGGTGGATCCACCATGGATCGCGAACCAAGAGAGGCTCGAGCCTATTTTTTAACGATCAAACTTAACGCCGGGGAGTTTAATGTGAGTTTTTGCAAACTTTGATTTCAAGTGTAATTCAACAATTCTTAGGTTGGTTCAGTATTATTTGTTCTGATTAATAACTTAATTCTTCCCTCCCACCTAAGAAATTAAGTTTCATTTCCTAATTTATTTTTCTAAATCCACTAGTAGTAAAGTGATTAAGAACTTCTCTTTCACTTTTGTGATAGGGGTTCGAATTTCATATTTGCACATTCAAATCACAATATGTGAAAAGACCCCTCCCCAATAGTAGGAGAGTTGTTATTACGGTCGAGCTTGTAACATTTGATCTCGTCAGGTCATGTAGATCCCTAACCCAATTAATGTCAGATTTAAAAGTAAAAAACATATAAAAAATGGAAGTATAAAAATCTGCACTCACAAACTTCCTTTTCCATAAATCCCCAAAACAAAACTAAGAAACAACCAAGAAACAAGTGGTGAGCTGCATCATTTTCAGAAAAGCCATGGTGTACAGTGCATCATGCCTAGTGTTGCTAATAAGAATGATGAGCAATGGGCATCAGCCTCTGTAGATAAGCCCCATCGGTCATCACCCTTTTTGGCACCACCCTCTCTCACATATTTTTCAGCCCACTACCCAATAAAATGCATGCATATGCAAAAGCAACCCTTTTGTGATAATAAATCCAAACTTTTTTCCTTTTTTTTTTTTTTATTTTATACCTCCTCTTTTCCTAGGCCACTTTATCCTCCTTTTCCTTTGCTTTAATTTCCTTCTTCTATAAGAATAGAACTTCTTCTATAAGAATAGAACAATATATACAAACTAGAAAACAGAAGAATATATAACTAGAAAAATTACTATAACAAACAGCAACAAAAAGATGTGTCGCCCAAATTTTGATCCTTTGGTTGGTGTTATCACTAATCAAGGAACGCGATTCGAGGTAAGGAGGGTGACAGCAAGGGAGGTTCTAATTAGCCAGCAAGCATCAGCGGCGATGGCTAGCGGCAGCAGTCATGGTGGCGGTTGTGTTGATGGGGGTGGAGGAGCAACAAAGAAGAGTGTTTGTATATGTTCAACCACCAGCCATCCAGGGTCCTTCAGGTGTAGATACCATCGAACTGATTACAGATGGGTGGTTGGCCGAGTTGGAACCAGGTCCAGTTAGTTGGATTCTCATGCCTTCTAAAAAGGGTATGAACATGTAAAGCTTCCAATGCAACTTTCCTTTTATTTATTTTTTTCTGTTAATGAAATATAATTATAGTTAATGGAGTTAAATACTTACCATGTAAATGAAGATTGAGTTTTCGGGTGGTTTCTATTTCGAAAAGAGAAAAGCTATAATATGTGTGAGCATATATATTTAATTCATTGTTATTTTATTATGTGATATGCATATATTATGTGATTGATTATTTATATCATTTGGTAATGGATATGATTTGAGAGTTTTGTGCGTACACTAGCAATAAAGCATTTCTGATCGAGAAATCTGTTTCGACAAAACAAATCCAAATTGACCATATAATTTTCAATCAAATTATCTGAAAAAAAAAAAATGGAGATTGAGTTTTGAACAGGAACTGAAAATAATAAAATATAAAAAATTATCAAATTCATATATTGTAATAATATATCATAGCTAACGCTCTTGCCAACATTGATTTGGTTTGGTTGTAATACGATTAAATTCTGGAGTTCTCCTCCTCGCCAAATTCAAACTCAAACTGTCAGAGATGCTTAGTGTTTTCGGTCCTACAAGTTCACTAATTAATTTTGTTCAAAATAATTGTCGTATTTTCTTTTGTGCATCATATATGCTGTTTTTTAATCTATTAATGGCTTGTAATAGAATATATAGAAAGTGTTTTTTGTACTGTTGTCGGTCGGGAGTTTGTTGGGACTATAATATTATAAAGAAAATTCTTCACTCGTAGTTGTAACATATAAATGATACGATTTAAATCCTTCACGACGAACGTAAAAGTGGAGGTGCACACCACTCTATACAGTTTTTATAATTATGGGGTAACAGATGTTCATTAAATTAAAATAAAAAGGTTTTAAAAAATAAAGAATAAAATAATGAGGTTTCTCATAGCTATTGTGCAACAGTACTACTTAACCAGTATATAGTATCAAAATCCTTTAATTGATTATAGTTTGTAATGAACTCTTTTATAACATGTGACTGAAATATTATCAGCATTAAGGAGCGCTCTTACTACATTCGGCAGTGATGTTTGAATAATATTTTAAAACCAAAGATATCATGTCTCACAAAGGCATTTTTTTACAAAGTAATTAATTAATATATATATATAATTAATTAATTACAATAACATGAAACAGACATATACTTTGTTATAGAATATTGTCATATTCTCATTTAACATTAAAATACCAAACCTGTTTCATTGTATTCATAAATAGTCCCATTATAACTCTGAATGTTTCAGCTCTTCTGCAATTCTTGCAATTGATTCTGTGCTGTCACTGATCACCATAAAATAAATTATAATAATAATAATAATCATAATTTATCATTTATTATAGTAATATATTTGACATTTTTAAGAAGTTGAATTTTGAAACAATCAAAGTAACAAAATTTTAAAAGGATAATTTGGTTTATGGGTAATAAAATAAATATATAATTAATTGATAAATAACATTCTTACCTTAGGGTGGCAATGTTGGCGGACAATTGTCTGATCGTTTGTATTTACCAAAACCTCACATGATACTTTTGTCTGTGTACAAAGAATTTCAGAATAAATGTATGAAAAGTAAGTATGAAGTGGGTAATAAATCTAAATTTTGGATCCACCGACCTAACATGATTTGATGCTAAATAACACTTACTTCGCTTTGATCATATTATAAATTCGATCTCCCACTCCCCAGAAATGACCAATTTAGGCTCAAATAATTATTTAGTGGGCTTGTTTACTTATATTAAGAGTCTTGGTGGCCCAATTTAAGTTCTGTTCTGCTATTGCTCTGAGTTTGCTTTGGTTGAGTTAGTGGGACATGTATGTATAGATAGATCCATGCAATACAAGTTAGACAACCATATGCGAGTTAGTGGGACATGTATATATAGATAGATCCATGCAGTACAAGTTATACAACCATATGCGCTCCAATTCAATTCAACTCCTTAATGGAAGAAGTTGGACTTGGATGAAACTAGTAAGAGATCATGTTACAACTAATAGTATTTTTTGATCCATGTCTAAAATTGATTCCGAATACACTCAAACATCAAGTAAATTGTGTATAATTTGTTCTAACTTTTAATGCATATTGATGTCAATCACTTTATATATGATGATTTGTATTTTGTATGATATTAAAAATTACTTTTGACTTTAAAATTTATATTATATAATGGTTATTTTTTAATAATATTATAAATTCAAATAATATTTGAACTAATACTACTAGTCATAAATTAAAAGTTTGAAAATATTTTCCCTTACCTCAGGTTGGGATCTTCCCCATACTAAATAACTTTTATTTTAGAATTAATTAAATTATTATTGTTATTTGTTTTTAATATATTAAAATTTAAATATATATATATATAACAATTTATAATTAAAAGGGTATAATAAAAAAGTATTTGTTTTGCACATTCACTCATAGCTTAAGTGGTTAGTGCACTTCCCTCCTACTTCAATTCCCACCATGCACATTTACTATATGTTTCCTGTCATGGGAGTAGATATCCGGGTCACGCTTGGTTTCATAATAAATTTGTGCACTTGTCAAAGTTTATTCAACTTATAACTAGTATGTGATTTTCTTTTTAATTAATTTAATCCTTCAATAACACCTAATAAAACTAATTATTTAAATTTTTTTTTTCTCTAGATATAAACATTTTAGGAAAGTAGGTGATCTTATCCGAATTAAAATGTTGATGCAATCAAAGGCTAATTAAGTTGATTAAACTTAAAGCATAAAAGAGAATATAAAAGTAAAAAGAAAAAAAAAACCTTGAATTAAGTAGATTACCTTGAAAGGAAAGTGAAAGAGGAAGAGCCCAAGGTGACCGGTGAGTTCAGTAACAGTGTCAAACGGCACCGTTCCTCTGGCCAAGTCCTCAAGAAAGAAGACAAAATCAGAAAACACTTTCACACACTCAAGCTCAATCTTAGCATTAACATGAGACGACCCCAGTGCCATCACGTGACCGTGGCCAGACTTTACGTGCCCCAGCTTCCTCCCTCTGTACCCAACCGCAACGTCAAGGCTGTAGTAGTCCATGGAGTACACATCCACATTTTGTACCTTCAATGTCACATTCAGTGTTATGTCTATGCATATCGGTCTGCTGTGAATCTGCAAGTGGGTTAGGTGAAGCCGTTCGATTTTGAGGAGGGGATCGGACGGCCAGAACATGTACACCATGGCAGCTAGGACGAGGAGTAAGACTGGGCAGATTATATGCCAGTTACATTTAGGCCTTTGTTTTGGTGAGTAGTAGTCGGGTAAAACAGTGTAGTTTTGGTCATGGGGTTGGGATGGTATAGGTGTATAATAGTGGTGGGGTGGTGGTGGTGGTGATCCGCGGGGTGGTGGCGGTGGTGGGTTGGCTTTTGAGGGAGTCATGGGGTTTGATGGCTGGCGTGCAAGGATTGTGAGATGAGAGTCGTATGTTATGAGTGACACAGAAACTGAGGTAACAATGAGGAAGCCAGGAAGGTGAGTATTTTGGTTTTTTGCTCTTTATTGGGTTTGTTTTCTTGTGAAGTTAATAGCATATATAATATATGTTCTTTTATTTTCCTTTTTCTTTTTGTGACCGAGATAGTATGCTTTTGTTGACCTCTTTTTTTTTTTTTTTTTTGAAGGAAAGATAACTTTCATAATTAAGTGAGCACTGTTGGTTTGATTGAGCTTTTGTTGACCTCTTAATCACCTAATGGAGTAAGAACCCTAACTTCCATCAAAATTGAAATAAAAGTTTTGTTGATTTTAAGAATCATTTATTTATCTAGAAAAACGTATGCTTTTGTTGACTAGATTATTAAAATGTGTCTTAGGAAATATGACTAGATTATTAAGTGTTAAATTGTTTTAATGATTTTTTTTTTCTGCATCTCATTTATTGTAATATTTATGTATCATAAGATAATTAAAAGGTGAGAAAAAGTTTAGCTGAGAATAGGATCTAAACTCGTTGCTCGGACCTATTGAAAAATCAAACCCTACTAGTACGATCCAAATATCTACTTTTATATTAAAAGTCGCCCCAACACTAGGAGAGTCTCCCACATTTATTGCAATTTTATAGGCAATGGTGAGACTATTTACAATTATGTGGTTTAAACCTTAGTGGGTTGAGAGAGTTTGTGAAACTCTAACTACCAATGCAATTGACCTTTGGTACATCATGAATTTCTATGTTAAGATTTTATTAAGAGTACGAAAATTATGAATTTGGATCCTTTGCTAATTTGAACTTGTGTTGAGCTTTAAAAGATCTGACACGTATCATTAATGAAATTGAATGGTCAATATTGTTTTTAACTTTTTTTCTTTTCAAATTTACAAGTATCCTTCAAAGTTCAGTACAAGCTTAGATCAGCAAAGAATCTGAATCTGAGAATTATTATAGTTGATTTATTAATCAATTGCATGATTATTGCTTACATTTATGGGTTTAATTAAAGTTTAAATTACTTTAATTTAATTTCTCGTTGTCACCTTTTATTCATACTTGTCTTTAAAGTCGAAAAAAATACTACTTTTTTTTTTAATCGAGATCAATCACTACACGTGCGAGCTCGGTTGAATATGATAACAAGAGACATTTACTTAGGATCTAATAGTACTTGTTATTTTCATGGGACATCTATTTAGAATCCGATAACACGTGTCATTAATGAAATTGAATGATCAAATATTGTTTTTAACTTTTTTCTTTTCAAATTTACAAGTATCCTTTATAACTCAGTAGAAGCTGCTGATCTGACTCAGAAAAATTATTACAATAAGAGAAGAAAACTATATACACATACTGGTAAATCGTATGGTGGGACTTGAACCCTCACTACTAAGATGGAAGGGAGTTGCACTAACCACCTGAGTTATAAGTGGATGTGCATATTACTTTTATTATTATTAGGATTAATTGCACACATTACCCCTGCTTTTAAAGTCAACTATCAACTAAAGAGTAATTTGATATTTTAGTTATCAAATAAATTATCTAATTCTATATTCACCTTGAAATGTTTTATAATTGTAATCCAACTAAACAAATATTATAAATTAACTAACTACATAAGTTGTCATAATGTTAATTATATCCCAAATTAAAGTTATGTCCCATAATTAAATTATTTTTATTCTTTCTTTATAAACAATTATATTTATTTTTTCAATTTAAAATATAAACACATTATAAAAAAAATTAAAAGGTAAAATGAAAGAATATATCATTGACTAATTTTTTTATTCTACCGCCAAAAACAACAAAAATAAATTATGTGGTTAACTTATAGTATTCTTTAGGTAGATATATAATTATACAACACTTTAAGATTAATATAAAATTAAATATTTTGTTTAATAATCAAAAAGCCCAAACTACCATTTGGTTAATATGTTGATTTTAAAGGTAATGAATATTTGTGTTTTTTTTATGTATTTATTTAAAATTTTATTCACACTAAATTCAGGTAAATCAGTGCAATTAACTCTTGCTATTATTATTATTATTTTTAAAGAGGAATCTTTATTCCAACGAAAAAAACTACAAACTAGCTAAATCAGCTGAAACAAAACTCTTCACAGATGAAGGAAAATTTTCTACCCAGATAGACTCAGAACTAAAAGGAAAAACAAGTTTAGTAAAAGAATGAGCAACCATATTGGTGTTTCTATGACTATAAGCAATCCCACACACACTTGGAGATTCTAACAAATTCAGAACATTCCAAAGTAATAGAAAGGCCAAAACACATAGCTTGAGCTTCAACAAACTGAGAGATAGCCCCTGCCACTTAGGCCATATTTGTTGCATGGGTTAGACTTAAGATTGGATAAAAATTACTACAATCTCTTGTTTGGAACCACCAATGGCTTTGGACTATTTAGTCCAATAACCTTTTTTATTCAACCAAACTAGGATAAATGAAACCCCTCCAAAAGCAAAGGTTAAATTTATCCTCCATCTCTCTCCTTATTTTTTTGTTTTTTCTGCACTTTTTTAATAATTAGTTCCTCTTTCTCTCTCTTTTTTTTTTTTTCAATTTCTTATATTTTATTAAACTATTATATATAAAATTAATTAGTTAAAGTATTTTAAAATTTAATTAAATATATTTTATTAAAACATTTTAATATTTTCAATATTAACTAAAACATATTATTATTTTATTTAAGATTTAATTTTAAATAGTTTTATTTATTTTAAAATATATTTTTTATTTAAATAATTTCATATTATATATATAAATATAAAATTTTTAACACTATTTTTAATCATATTCTAACACTATTTTTAATCTTATCCTATGTTATTCCAAACATGGGACAACTTTTAAATTTATCCAATCCAATCCCATATAAATAATCTAATATTATCTCATGCAACAAACGAGGCCTTAAAGAACACCTAGCTAACAACACCTTACCACGAAAATCCCCCACAACCGCACTCAAGACAGCAAACTCCACATGTGCACACACTAGCGCGCCAACATTAAGTTTGAAAAAACCATGAGCAGGTGGGCATCAAGCTTCCATGCAGTTGCTCGCAACAGGACGCTTGCACACCAAACTAGCACCAGCAGAAGTGAACTCTTGGAGATAAATTTTTGACCAGCCAACCACCTCACTGCAGATTGCAACCCCAGCTGCACATGTAGTTAGCTCGATGTGCTTGAGGAGGATCGAAATATAGCTGTTTGGAGCTTTCTCGATTTTATTTTTACTGCAAATCTATCTTGCATTTAGAGGAATTTGAGATAAATTTTATGCAGCTGCTCGCAATAAGATGCTTGCACACCAAACTAGCACCAACAGAAGTGAACTCTTGGAGATAAATTTTTGACCAGCCAACCGCCCATTGCAATTTGACTTTTCATCATTTTATTCCTCTGCACTGCAATTTTGCAACCGACGACTTAAGTAAACAAGGTAAAAAAAAATTATTTGCAAACTAAACTAAACACCCACTGACCCACAACAAACACACACAGCTCTAGACCTCTAGCAATAGCTATTAAATTGTTATTAAATTGATTTTGCAACTGTCATTTTTTTTTTTTTTGTAACAGGGAGGATGGAAGAAGTCCAATTGCATAACAAACTAATCACACCATTAATTGTGTAAGTTAATTTTTTTTATAGGTAAAATTAATATTTTTACTATTTTAGTATCCTAATTTACATTGTTTATAAAGTAAATAAGACTTTATTTTTTGTTTAGAAAATTATATTGTAAGTTAGTTTTATTAAATATTGTTTAGATTTTTTTAGATTTTTTTAACTTTATATTTTTACTTAACTTAAATTTATTATATTTTTTCTGTTTAGTTTTTTAAAATTGTATTGCAAGTGTTGTTTGTGTGTAACTTATGAATTTTTTTTTCAATAGATTGTTTTATTTTATTTGAGTATATCGTTTTTAATTGAAATTGTACATGAAATTTTTGTTAATAATTAATGTTTTATTTTTGGATGGTGGAATATTGCACTCGCAGCTGAAAGATTTGGACATTCTTTTATATTAGTATAAATCAGGTTCTATCACTCTTATTGCATCTAGCTTTCTACTGGTTGTGTTTGATACTTTAATCCAATAGCTGTGTTTTGATTAGTTCATTGATTGTACGTAGTGCGTATTACATGTACTTGAAAGTTAAAACATTAAGCATGTTTCATAGAAAGCATGCTTCCTCCCATTGGATTTCA
This sequence comes from Xanthoceras sorbifolium, assembly GCA_003430845.1. Classification (NCBI taxonomy): domain Eukaryota; kingdom Viridiplantae; phylum Streptophyta; class Magnoliopsida; order Sapindales; family Sapindaceae; genus Xanthoceras; species Xanthoceras sorbifolium. The sequence goes on along the minus strand of CM010622.1, from coordinate 8,105,648 downwards.
ACCATAAAAAAAATATGTCTAGTAAAAATTTTATATTTGTTAGAATTTATCGAAGTATAACGTGTTAGGGCCTCATTTTCAGTTGACGCCCCGGACCATCAAAAAGTCAAGGTCGGCCCTGCTCATATTAATGTCAGCAGATTTCTAGGATACCTAATGCATCTTACCATCTAAATTAAACAGTATCTACAATTTTTTTATATTAATTGAAATTAAAAAATTAATCATAATTTTTTTTTGAAGGGATACAATTACAAGATTAATAATCTTTCGGGAGCTACCGAGGTCAATCACTAAATGCGCAGCCCTGTTATCTACTATTATAAGATTAATAATATGTTGAGACCTATCGAGATCAATCACTAAACGTGTGGCCCGAATATCTACTCTCATAACATGATATATCTATTTCCATAATAATGGGATAAAACTACTCACACATACTAGTAAATGTGTATGGTGAGAATTGAACTCTCACCACTGAGATGAAAGAGATGTGCACTAACCACTTGAACTATGAGTGAATGTGTAAAATTAATCAATAATTTAAAATTACAATTAAATGAAAATCTAATTAGGACTTCTAGGAGAAGGGGATTTTTTTTCAGCTAGTGAACCTACGAGGTTAATATTGAATTTTGATGAGGCCATGAGGAGAGATGTGTCAAGAGTGGAGCTTTGGGTTGGTCTTGGGGTCTTTTTTGGTCAATGAAAAATTTGGAAATTTGCTAAGTTACCGTTGGGATGCGTATAAATACGTTTGCCACTTATGAACGGGATTGGACAACTCCAATTTCAAAAGTCGTAACTCTGTAGCAAGACTAGAAATAGTAGTAATACAAAGTACGGGACTAAAACTTGTTTATTTTTAGGATAAATTACTGTACATATAATTGAGATATTCCTAATTATAGATATTTCTAATTGCAGACTCCAGTATTGTTAGCGTAGACAATTAAAAAAGACAATTGACGACTATTAAAAACATATAAAATTTAGGACAAATTACAATCCACCTAATGAGGTATCCTAATTAAAGGTAAAATTAGACATGGCCCCGGTTCGGTTCGAACCGGGCGGTTCGAACCGGAACCTTAGGTTCCGGTTCAAAACCGATTCCGGAACCGGGATCCGGAACCGGGACAATCGGTCCCGGTTCCGGTTTCCTAAAAAAAATAACCGGAACCGCCGGTTCACGGAACCGCCCGGTTTGGGCGGTTCCGGTTCGGTTCCGATTTTTTTTTTTTTTTTTAAAATTAATTTTTTACTAATATATATATATATAAACAAATATATATATATATATATATATATATACATATACTAATATATATATATATATATATATATACTAATATATATCCCAACATATATGTATATATATATCCTAATATATATATGTATACTAATATATATATATGTAGGAACTTTTTAATTTTTTACTAATATATATATATATATATATATATATATATATATATATATATAAAATATATATCCCAACACTGTTGGGCCATATAATAATTTATAATAAATATGAGTAAATGACCCAATACTATTGTTGGGCCACATATCACTTAAATTATAACCCAACAAATACTCATCTCTTTTATAAGCACTCAACTTCCTACACTTCTTTTTTTTTTTCAATGTGGGACTACTTATAAGTACTCAACTTCCTACACTACAATTTTCTTTTCAATGTGGGACTACTTACTATCATTTTATATAAAACTTCATCTCCTACACTTCTCTTTTACTTTCAATGTGGGACTAGTGTAGACCATTTTTGACTATATTCTCAAATCCCACATTGAAAGTGTACAAGACTTGAACCATCTTTACTTATCTATATATATAACCAATCCCACATTGAAAGTGAATATATTTTGAAACTACCTTTGCATATATATATATATATGTACACACTTCTAAAGTTTTAATTATCCATCCACAATGATTTATTACCTTTGGTTTATTCATTAGTTTAATTTTTTTAACTTTTTATTAAATTTTTTTCATTTTTTAATTTGAAAAAAAAAATTCAAATTTTTTTTTTATTTTGGCCGGTTCCGGCGGTTTGGAACCGGCGGTTGAACCACCGGTTCCAAAAAAATCGGGGAGGAACCGAACCGGGCGGTTCCTCCCAGTTCCAACCGGAACCGGGACCGGGACCTCCCCGGTCCCGGTTCCGGTTGATGAAAATTTGGAACCGAAACCGGCGGTTCAGGAACCGGAACCGCCGGTCCGGTTCCTTTGGCCATGTCTAGGTAAAATCAATTTTTAGAGAAATTGACTTAAGACCTCGTACTGTTAGTTAATGTTGGTCAATATTAGTCAAAGAGTATTTTGGTCATTTCGTCTTATTTTTAAAATATTTTTTAAAAAGAAATTAGAATTTGCACCATTCATATTAGATAAGAAGGACAATAAAGATTTAATTTTTTTTTTAAAAAAAAAAATTAAGATTTATTTTTAAAAAAGTTAAAAAGAAAAAACTTAAGATCTCCCTTGTCCATTTAGAGATGGATAGTAGAGATTTAAAAAAAAAGAAAAAAAAAAGAATAATAATAAAGAGAGAAGGGTAAGATCCACCATGAATCGCTAATAAGCAGGAACCTCTTCTGGTTCGCGAACCTTGTGCGTGAACAACCAAGGAAGGCAAGCCTCCCCTCGTTCTCGCATAAGGAGCCTCCTTCTCCTAGCCATAGCCATCAGATCTTTAATTTATTTTAAAAAATTTTCTTTTATTAAGATAAATCTTCAGATAGATGGTGAAAATTTTAGATTTAATTTTTAAAATTTTTCATGAATAGATAGAGATTCATAATATATTTATTTTTATTTTATTTTGGATTTTTTTAATTAGTGGCAAATTTGTCTTTTATATATTGGGTAATTATCAATTTGCTCCCTATTTTTTGGAAAATTATAAATTTTTTAACGCAGTGTCGTTTATTAGTAATTTTGGACTCTAAATTTTCGTAAATATATCAATTTAGTTTCTTTGACCAATTTTTTAATAGTCAAACTAACTGACAATAATAAAAAGACAGTTTTGCCCTTAACTCTAATTAAATGAGTTAAAATTAAAATTTTAGTTCAAAATTTTAAAAATATTATTAATAATTAGATGGGTAATATGGTTATTTATATTATTTTTTAATTTTTAAAATTTTTTCATAATGTCTCATTAATTTTTTTAAAAATTATATTTTTAATTTTTGTAAAAAATTTTAAATTGTATTTTAAATGGAAGATCCATTTAATTTTTTTTAAATGTTTTAAATTTTTATTTTTAAAAAATTAATATAAAATGACCATATTATACTTCTAATTATTAATAATATTTTTAAAAATTTACATTGAATAAGTTCTTTTAACTAGTAGATAAACTCTTCCAAACATACACTTTTATATTAACTGAAAAACAGTGAATACGACTCTTAACATTTCATTCCAAAAGTGCCCTTTTCAATTAACCTATTCCCAGTTTTACCCTTAGACAAAATTTAGGACTCATATTTGCAGGTCTTTTGATGGCAGATGGGCACCGGAACGATTAAGGAGGCTCCTTGGTCGTTGTACCTTTACATTTATCTTTTTATTTTCAATTAACTTTTAAGAATTATTTTTATATATTTTTTAAATCAACAAAAATGCATATATTAAAATTCACTTCATAATTTTTACTTGCTTTTCTTAATTTAAAAGCTTATGAAATGAAAAATTACATGAGAGGTTAATGTTGAGACCACCTAATATTATATTATTTTTTATTATTTATATTGGGAATAAAATGAGGTTAACAAACTAAATCATATAACTTAATATAATTCGACGATCCCACCGTTAAAATTGTGAGACTGTTCCACGTTAGTTTTTCTCCTCCCTTTGAACCAAATAGAGAGAAAGGAAAACATTATAGTCAGTGGATGCCACGGTATCTAATGAACTGCTACTTGTGTTTTGTACCTACTTAACAGCAGCAAAGAAGCAAAAATAAAGCAAGAAAACTACCAGTCAAAGCTCATAAAAATGTACAATGCAAGCTCTCAAAACCTACCATTCCCATTTTCCAGTCTCTTCTCTCTACCTGTTGGAGTTGCTTGTGAAACCATTCATTGGTTTCCTTTTCCAACAACAACAAAAACAAGAACAAGTTCTCTCTCTCAAATTTTATCATAAACTTTGTTATCTGAAAAGGTTTGCATCTCTTTTACAAATTTGGAATTAATGGCAAGGCCTGGCAACAAGATCATACAAGCCAAGCTGGTGGGTATGTCTTACTTTTATTTTTCTTTTTATAGTCAATTTCCTTTTTTTTTTTTTAATGACAGAATGAATCTTGAAAGTTAGAAGCTGAAAATTTAAATGCCCTTTTGATGTTTATAACCATAGTTAATCTGCTTTGTTAATTTATATTTATCCAGTTAATATAAATTTGGATGGATTGGCAAATGACTAATCTTTGTAGTTAGGGAATCTCATCATCCCAGTAGTGAAATTTCTTAGCAAGCTCTTTTAGTACAGGCAGTTCAAAGTCTTAGACCATTTTGCGATCTCCTCATTCATGATAATTTGTGGCTAAATTATAGGGTCATCCTACTATATTGTAGCAACATCAGTATAGTTACATATTAAAGTTGTGGATTTCAATGTTGTAGAGTGAGGTTTTGTACGCTATAATTGTTGATTGCATACATATACATTAGAGTCAGAATTCTAAACGCTATAATTGTAATATAAAAGCGTTGAAATAGTCTTGATTATGGATTTTTCGCGTATGGAAACTAGTCTTATTGGATGAATGATTTTTGTGAGACGTAATTTTCCTACAATATGTCATTTGCAGGTGCTTGTGGGGGATATGGGAACTGGGAAAACAAGTTTGGTACTAAGATTTGTCAAAGGCCAATTTTATGATAACCAGGTACATTGACATTTTCTTGTTTCACTTAAGACTGGATGCAATTTTCTTCTTTTCTGATTTGAGGAGCTTGATATATGTACATGTGCAGGAACCAACCATAGGAGCAGCCTTTTTCACTCAGATATTATCCTTGACTGAAGCCACAGTGAAGTTTGATATATGGGACACAGCAGGACAAGAAAGATATCATAGTTTGGCTCCTATGTACTATCGCGGGGCTGCAGCAGCTGTAGTTGTGTATGACATCACAAGCATGGTAGCTCTTAATTTGCTTTATAGTGATTAATACATATAATTATTCAATTTTATATGTATCCTCTGTGTTCTGGTTGAAATTTAGATGGCCCTGGATGGTCTGTTATTAGTCCAAAATATCCTTTGAATATTCATCAAAATTTCCCTTGTAATTTGTAAGAGATCCCAAGGGAGGTCTGTGATGAATTTTGGATCCACTTAGATCTGCCTCCAACTCTGTTTAAGTAAAAGTATAGTTGAATTAGACTATTAACTTAAGTATTTAGATGTATTCAAAGATGCACTTACATGATAGTCCATATATGTATAATTCTACTAGTATGACGATGGATGAACCTCTGCATTAGTCAATTAGAAGTGAATTTTAGCGACGTCATGGCAAGAATTCTTCATTGGCTGCTGGCTGCTGCTATGATGTTTCATTCTGCTAAAGACTAGTTATAACTTACAATCATGTCAACACACTAGATAAGATGAGAAATAAGATTGGTATGCTTGACAGTGTAATGTGTCTCACTATAAAATGCTAGCCAAAACTAATGTATGTGGCAAGTGAATCGGAGACGTTAGGAAAGTGATTTAGGTTACCATCTTTTCGACATTCTCTGTATATGTGATTGTCAAGCTATCCCGAACTCTTGTGTTGACTACAGCCTATACTTGGATCAGGATGATCATAAAATTTTAAAATGCATTCTATTTATTACTTATTGAAACACGTTTCGTTGCCTCAAATTTGTTTATTTGTTCACCCATTCAACAAAAAAAAAAAAAACTGATGTGTATGGTGCTTTGGCTTCAGGAAACATTCAACCGAGCCAAGAAATGGGTTCAGGAATTGCAAAGACAAGGTAAAATGCACTGATCTGAAAACCACTTTTCTCACAGTACCGTTTTCTTTTTGGAATGAAAATCTCATAGTTATTATAAGTTATACAAGAGGTCTTTATTATCTCTAACTTTAGTATTGCTTCTGGTTATCGATTGTGCACTCTCTGTAACACAAGAAAATCCAAAAACAGTTCTTATTTTGTGTTTCCACACCATGATCTTTCTGTATCCTTTCTGCTGATGAGCACAATGCAGAAGTTTCAGAGTCTCTTAACATTTTTTCACTTCTCGATATTCTGCTGTCTTTTTGAAGAATTCTGAAAAATATATATTGATTGATACCTTTTAAATACACAGCCACATGTATATATACACAAAGTACTCATAATTTTAGTAGGACTAATTTTAGGTAATAACTACTCCTAATTTCTAAGGATTACAAATTGGAAACAAATAACACTAGGAAACAAATAACTCTAGAAAACAAATAACTAATTACAATAATCTAAAATATTTACTTCCTAAAATAACATTCAACCAAATCTGGTAAGATTCGATCAACCTTCTCTTACACTCCCCCTCAAGCTGGTCTAAAGATGTCTTCCATGGCCAGCTTGCATATCAACTTTTCAAATTGCTTCTTCGGTAGGCCCTTAATGAAAATGTCAGCCACATGTTATGCGGTAGGTAGATAGGGCATGCAAATCTGTCCACTATCTATTCTCTTTGATGAAATGCTTGTCTATTTCAACATGCTTAGTTTTGTCATGTAGAATTGGATTGTGAGCTATAGTAATAGCTGACTTATTATCACAGTAGAGTTTTAGAGGTGAGAGAATGTGGATTTTTAAGTCTTCAAGCAATCCCCTAATCCACATTATCTCACAGATTCCAAAGGCTGCAGCTCTGAATTTGGCTTCTGCACTAGTTCTTGCCACAACACTCTGTTTCTTGCTTTGCCAAGTCACTAGATTACCACCAACAAATGTGTAATAGCCAGAAGTTGATCTTCTGTCAGTTATACTTCCTGCCCAATCTGCATCTGTATAAACTTCAATCTGCAAATGTCCATTATTAGCAAATAAAAGTCCCTTTCCTGGAGTTCCCTTTAGGTATCTCAGAATCCTCAAAACTGCCTCATAATGTTCTGGTCCTGGTGAGTGCATAAACTGACTTACCAAGCTCACTGCAAATGAGATGTCGGGTCTGGTGTGAGCTAGGTAAATTAGTTTTCCCACTAGTTTCTGGTATTGTTCTCGATCCACCATATTTTCTGGTTTGGTAGCCTCAAGTTTTAGATTCAGCTCAAGTGGTGTCTCAACAACTCTACATCCCGTCATACCCATTTCTCCCAAGAAATCTAGAACATATTTTCTCTGAGAAGCAAAGATCCCTCTTTTGGACCTAGCAAACTCCATTCCTAAGGAATGCTTCACTTCTTCTAGATCTTTAATTTCAAATTCACTAGCCAAAGATTTCTTGAGTCTTTCAATTTCTTCACTATCATCGCCAGTTAAAATGATGTCATTTATACAGACAATTAGAATCACATTCTTTCCTTCACTAGAGTGTTTAACAAACAATGTATGATCCCCTTGACTTTGATTGTATCCAAACTTTCTCATAACCTTTCCAAACCTTTCAAACCATGCTCTAGGAGATTGCTTAAGTCCGTACAAGGACTTCACTAGTCTACATACTTTATCACTGCCCATTTCTTTTTCAAACCCGGGTGAAAGTTCCATGAACACTTCCTCTTCAAGATTGCCATTTAGGAAGACACTTTTTACATTTAGTTAGTGTAAAGGCCAGCCAAAATTCACTGCCACAGATAGGATAATGCGAATAGAATTCACTTTCGCTACAGGTGCAAAAGTTTCTTGGTAATCAAGGTCATAGGTTTGAGTGAACCTTTTTGCAACAAGTCTAGCTTTATATCTCTCTGTTGACCTATCAACCCTGCATTTAATAGTAAAGACCCATTTGCACCCCACTGTTTCCTTTCTAGCTGGTAGATCTGTGATTTTTCAGGTTTTATTTTTATTAAGGGCACTCATTTCCTCCATAACAGTCGGTTTCCAACTAAGGTGTTCTAGGGCTTCTCGGATATCTCTAGGGATAACTAAGTGTGAGATGTTTGAGGTGAATGCTCTATGCTTATCGGACAATCTGTGATAGGACAGGTATTTGGCTATAGGGTGTTTGGTACAAGTTCGAACCCCTTTCCTAATGGCTATGAGAATATCAAGATTAATAGAAAATTCAGGATTAACAGACTCGGATATAGGAGGAAGAGTAGGAACTGAAGTGATACCTTGTTGAGTTACAGCTTGTTCAGTACTAGGACTTGGAGAAGGCAACCGGCTAGGTGCTGGATGAGGTTGTTATTTGTTACTGAGGTTTCATTCTTGTATAAACTTTTAGCTCTATTGTAGGATAATTATCCAGACTAGGATCTTTATCCTGTAATATTTCCCTCCCTGAATTAGAATCAGTAACATTTGACAATCGATTTGTTCCTAGCTTATTATTTCTAGACTCTGTTTCCTTGTGAAAAATAACTTTTTCATAATCATTTGAAACCATAGGGAAAACAGAATTTGGTAAAACATAAGTACTAGGGTTCCAAGAATTTTCAAAAGAAAACTCATCATCTTCTTTTTCACTCTCCCCCTGAAGATGAGTTTTGTTAAAAAACGGTTTTTGTTTAGCAGAAACAACGTCCATACTTACAAAAACTTTCTTTGTAACAGGATTAAAACATTTATACCCTTTTTTATTAGGAGCATACCCAATGAAAACACATTTTTCAGCTCTATTATCAAGTTTAGATCGAAATATATTAGGTATATGAACAAAGCCTGTACATCCAAAAACCTTAAGGGGCAAATCTGCACTCAATCTATTATCTGGGAAAAACTTCTTAAGAGAATTTAAAGGAGTTTCATGATTTAAGACTCGAGATGGAACCCTATTGATCAAATATACCGCTGTTAAGACAGCTTCTCCCCATAAATATTTTGGAACATTCATGAAGAGCATAAGAGCCCTACTAACCTCTAAAAGGTGGCGGTTTTTTCTCTCTGCAATCCCATTTTGTTGGGGAGTATCCCAACAAGTGGATTGATGTTGAATTCCTTTTTTAGTTAAAAAATTTCCAAGATACTAATTAAAGTATTCTTTCCCATTATCAGTTCGTAAAATACTAATTTTAGTTTGAAATTGAGTTTCAATTAGTTTATAGAAATCTTGAAACAATTTTTCAACATCTGATTTTATTTTCATTAAGTAAATCCAACATAGTCTAGTATGGTTATCTATAAAGGTTACAAACCACCTTTTTTCAATTAGAGTTGATATTTTTAAGGGTCCCCAAACATCGCTATGTATTAAATAAAATGGTTTTGAAGTCCTATAAGGTTTTGAAAAATATAGTTTTCGTTGACTCTTAGAAAAAACAACATATATCACATTGAAAATTTTTGAAGGAGATGTTGTAAGGCCCCTAATTTAAAGTTTCTGTTCTGAAATTTGTTTTCCGTATATGGTAGCGCTCACCAATTCGGTCCGAGCGGATTCGGGTCGGGGTGTTACAGATGTTATTAAATAAACTAGGAAACAGGTGCCTTAAATATGCAAAGCTAGGATGTCCTAATCTAAATACCAAATCATAATTTGTTCTCTTATAGGGAGAGAGCCCACATTACACTGCAACGCCAGAGCGAGCTTATCTTCAAGAGAACCATCCTCAAAGTAATAAAGGTCATCCTTCATTTTAGCACTGCCAATCATCTTTCCCATAGTCCTGTCTTGAAATTCATAGTGTATAGGAGAGAATAACGAAACAGTTAGAATCTTGGATGATTTACTAAATGATAAAAGGTTACAGGAAAGATTAGGAACATGTTAAACATAATTTAAAACAATATTATTAGAAATTTGAATAGAACCTTTTCCTGCAATGGAAGATAAACTCTCATCTGCAATTCGAATTTTCTAGTTTCCAGGACAAGGAGAATATGTTTTAAATAAAGATGAGGCACTGGTCATGTGATCCGATGCACCTGAATCAATGATCCAAGGTGCAGAGCTAAATTGACTTATAAAACCGGTAGAAGCATTACCTGTTTGAGCAAGATACCCACTAGGGTTAGAGCTGGTATTGGGGCTGTTTTTTATTCATTTTAGGAGCTGATCCAGTTTCTCCTTGCTGAGTTGCATCTGCTCGGCAGAATGAGCAGTAGAGGGGGCTGTATTCGGCCTATCTCGGGGCTTCCAGTTTAATAGTTTGCCATGGAGTTTCCAGTATGTCTCTCGGGTATGGCGTGGTCGATTGCAGTGATCACACTAGACCCTAGGCTTGTCCTCAAATTTGCGGACATTTGCCTTGAACTCAGCAGCCGCAGCAGCAGCAGCCTCACTAATGGAAGATAAACTCCCATCTGCAATTCGAACTTTCTGGTTTCCAGGACAAGGAGAATATGTTTTAAATAAAGATGAGGCACTGGTCATGTGATCCGATGCACCTGAATCAATGATCCAAGGTGCAGAGGTAAATTGACCTATAAAGCCGGTAGAAGCATTACCTGTTTGAACAAGATACCCACTGGGGTTAGAGCTGGTATTGGGGTTGTTTTTTATTCATTTTAGGAGTTGATCTAGTTGCTCCTTGCTGAGTTGCATCTGCTCGGCAGAATGAGCAGTAGAGGGGGCTGTATTCGGCCTATCTCGGGGCTTCCAGTTTGCTGGTTTGCCATGGAGTTTCCAGCATGTCTCTCGGGTATGGCGTGGTCGATTGCAGTGATCACACCAGACCCTAGGCTTGTCCTCAAATTTGCAAACATTTGCCTTGAACTCAGCAGCCGCTGCAGCCTCCTGTATGACAAAAGCAGATGTTTCTGCAACAGTTTGTTGTGATGTTTCAGACATGGTTGCTTCAGGGTGGAAGGAGAGATAAAGGAGTCCGAAATACGTTCGGGACTCTTAGGGTTTTTATCAAAAAATAAAAACCTAGTTTTCAGAGTTGAAATCTAAGCTCTGATAGAAATAGAAGAGTAAGTCTTCAAATTCTGGTATAAACGACCAGAATTAATGATAATTGCTTGCTGCTTTTATCAAATAATCAGCAGAAAAATAAAAAATAATTTATGAAAACACACACACACGACTCTGATACCATGAAGAATTTTGAAAAATATATATTGATTGATACCTTGTAAACACACACACACACACACACATACACAAAGTACTCCTACACACACACACATATACACAAAGTACTCCTACACACACACACATAAATATATATACACAAAGTACTCCACACACACACATATATATACATAAAGTACTCCTACACACGCACACACACATATATATACACAAAGTACTCCTACACACACACACACACATATATACACAAAGTACTCCTACACACACACACACGCACACATATATATACACAAAGTACTCTACACACACACACATACAGAGATATACACAAAGTACTCCTACACACACACACACACACATATACACAAAGTACACACACACACATATATATACACAAAGTACTCCACATACACATATATACACAAAGTACTCCTACACACACACACATACACACACACACACATATATATATACTCAAAGTACTCCACACACACACATATATATACACAAAGTACTCCTACACACACACACACACACACATATACACAAAGTACTCTTAATTTTAGTAGGACTAATTTTAGGTAATAAACACACACACACACATATAAAGTACTCCTAATTTTAGTAGGACTAATTTTAGGTAACAAACACACACACACACACACATATATACAAAGTACTCCTACACACACACACACACACACACACACATATATACACAAATTACTCCTAATTTTAGTAGGACTAATTTTAGGTAATAAACACACACACACACACACAAAGTACTCCTAATTTTAGTAGGACTAATTTTAGGTAATAAACACACACACACACACATATATATACATAAAGTACTCCTAATTTTAGTAGGACTAATTTTAGGTAATAACTACTCCTAATTTCTAAGGATTACACACACACACACACATATATATACACAAAGTACTCCTAATTTTAGTAGGACTAATTTTAGGTAATAACTACTCCTAATTTCTAAGGATTACAAATTAGGAAATAAATAATACAGCAAACAAATAACTCTAGGAAACAAATAACTAATTACAATAATCTAAAATATTTACTTCCTAAAATAACATTCAACTCCTAAAATAACACTCAACCAAATCTAATAAGATTCGATCAACCTTCTCCAACACTTTTTATTGTTTTGGATATTCTGCATCTGTTTTGAAGATTCTATAAATTGTATCTTCTGTGGCAGAGTCTAATTATTTTCTTACTTCTTACTTACTCCCCACAACTAACTTTTACTTCCTTTTAAGGATTATGGCATATAGCAAGTTGTACATTGTTGCGTTGAAAGAATAAATATGACTTTATTATTCAAATTTTAGATCCGTAAAAGAGGACCTTAAATTATTTGTTTGTTGTTTGTTTTTGCATATATTGTATGTATACATGTGTAATCTGTGTTGTAAGTTCAGTTTTTTATGATGTTTTTAGTTATTAATCCATGTCTCGTCATATTGCTCCTACCGTTTCTATCTTTAGGAAATCAAAATTTGGTGATGGCATTGGTAGCAAACAAGTCTGACCTGGTTTCAAGCAGAGAGGTTCAGACTGAGGTAATTCACAAAATCTCTTAGCAAATTTCCTTTCTTGAACTAAAATAATTGCATAAATTTTTTAAGTCTCAATCATCAGAAATAGTAGATAAATAAAAAACAAAACAAAAGGTTTAATATTTTGCTGAAGCCGCATAAGTTACCCAACCAGCAAATACTCGTGCTATTGGCATCAGCCTTAATGTTGGCTCTTAACTCCCTTCTAGCTTATGCTTTTTTCAAGTGCTAAATGGAGATATTATTATCCACTGGATTACGTCTGTGAAATAAGGAATGCAAAGAAAATACGAGCTCTTCTGTTGTTAAGTCGAAAATACTGATTTACCTGTATTTTTAATTTATTGTTGTTGTTTATTCAAAGTTAAAGGGGGGCAATTCATTTGATGATCCCTCTTTTCCTTTTACCTCTTATCTATGCAGGAAGGCGAGCACTACGCTCAAGAGAATGGAATGTTTTACACTGAAACATCGGCAAAAACTGCACAGAATATCAATGAGCTTTTCTACGAAATAGGTAAACTTCAGTTCTACTATCTTCTTTCAGGAACTTCAACAGTTCGATGCTTAGATTGTTTCTTCATTTTACCATTGGCAGCGAAGAGACTGGCAAAAGTTCGCCCTGCAAAGTCTTCTGGGATAAAGCTAAACCATCAAACACAAAATGTAGGAAAACGGTTTTGTTGCTTAGGATGAGAGTACATTCTCTCTTAAAAGCCTGAGAATTACCTAATTTTCTCGGATCTCTTGACTTTTCACATGCGAAAATGTGCTTTTTTACGAACCGGGGCCATAGTTTGTTACTCTTGATTCTCCTAAGGTACATTTGTATATAAAATGACCACAGGTTATGACAGTTGTTACAGATGATTACAATTCAAGAACATCTCATACCTCTTTGCTTATCAAATGTAATCTCAAATGATGTAAACGCTAATTTGTAATTGCTGTGTGGTATGCGGGATAATTTGACGAATGATGTGATACTAACAAATTAGCCGACATATCATTTGGGATTCCAAATTTAGAACTTCTATCAGAAGCGTTGCATTACTCCAATAAAAATATAAATACACAAACAAATATGATTATCTCAACATGACACATGCATACACTAAAAAATTCACAATTCCTCATGTTTACATAAAAGCCTAATTCAAATGAATAAATTGATCAATCACCCAGCTGGAAAATGTTGCAATAAAAAGTTCGGACAAGTTATCAAATTGTTCCATTAGTATCTTACCAAAACTATAGAACTGCTTTCGTGGATTTTCAAACAACAATAATGGAATAAACTGTTTTTACAGAAAATTCGGACACTGGTCCAACACTCTCATAACAAGAACATATACATTCACAGCAAAATTTGTGGTCTACAAAATGAAAACAAGATGGATTTATTCCATAATCTGGCAATCACATTCTAATTTTTACTTTATGTAACAGATGAGACAGGACCGTCTTCCTTCCCCCATGAAGAACATCCTCTCATGGAGTAAGAAATGAACGGCAGCTCTTATGTTGAAACTCACATCAATTTTAATGACAATGAATATATATAGTTCCAAGCTTGTCCTATATATGGAATGAAGATATAAGGTTACACTGAAACATACAAGTAAATTATACAAACTTACAAAACCTGTCTCATGAAGAGCTTTCATGTCGATTCTGGCGCTGTGATATGTACTGCAAGTTCTCGTACATTTTTGAAAAAGAGAAAGCTACGTTGGACATAGCCTTGAAGAGCTCTGGCAAGTGAGTTTTAAGACTCATCAAAGATTTCTCTCTAACCTGAATGCACTGCCTCTGGTATTCTTCCTCTTCCTCTTCCAAATGCTTTTGCACCATATCCACCGCAAACCTTCTCTCTGCAACAGCATCCTTGTGCATGCCATCTTCTGTTTCCAACTCATCTGGTGTTCTCCGTTGCGTGTACTTATGATACCAGTCTTCAAATTGCCGGGTCTTGCGAGAAAGCTCCTTCCGGGATTCCTCACATCTTTCCTTCAGTTTCATTTCTTCTTCTTGATGATGCATAATAGTATTGATTATGGCAGAAAAGTTACCTATAGCACTTCTTGCGATCCCATCCTGAAGTTTCTCCATATGATCTTGCCAAGCAAGGAGAAGTCCCCGAATTGGGGGATTTTCAGCCCTTTCCGGTGAAGAGACCTTTTCCTTCAAGCTGCTCTCTATGGGAATGAGATTTAACCTTAACCAATTATTGAGAGCCTTTATGTACTGTTTCTGATGGTCTACAAGTTTACCGAACTGCAAGTTCCACTCTTGCACAACAGCCCATAGCTGGATGGTGCGCTCATGGTGGTGCTCGGTTGTTTCCTTGGGGGATTGGGACATGTCCACTGCTTTTAGGGCTGACATAAATTTAGATTGGTTATCATGGTGAACATACATGCTTCCCCACATTGCGGCCATCCTGCAGAAAATAGACCAACTTTTATGGTTTGGACAAAATTTCTTAGGAGATCACAGAAATAATTTTCATGATTCCATCAGAGCATATATCAATTTTTATTTTTTTTTATTTTTAAGCTAGCATATATCAATTTCAAACCAACCATTTGAGTTTTTAAAAATTTTGTCGCCTGGAAAGTTAAAGAATAAGCTCATAAACAGAGAAAAATAGCTATCCCTCAACAGATTAAACAAATCCAGTTTAACAATTATGAAGAATGCTACGGGAGAAAGCAAAGAAAGAAGTGCTATCAACTATCGATGCACGGAAAAAAGTTCACAGAATAGGATAGCCAAAATGAAAACATGAAATAGGTAGGATGCATAACTTTATAGGAATAATGAAAATTAGAAAAAAATGAACTCAAGATAAAATAATAGATGGCATCAACCGAAAATCTAAGAGAAGGCCCGTTATCCGTTCTTTCTCTTGCCCACTGAAGACATGCTTCAAAGAGCGAATCACTCTGGTTAGACTTTATATTGCATTTATTTCAATATTTTGCTTGACAAGTTGCCAAAGTCCAGTAGAGCCAAACCTCACATTCTTCCGACACAATAGTAGAGCCTGAGAGCAGATGATCAAGACGGAAAAGTATGCACAGAGTGCTGACTCATTAAATGAGTTCTCTAGTATGCTCGACCAAAAGATAATTCAAGGAGTCCCCAAAACCTAGTGACCCAATATGCTTTCCAAGATGCACCAAAACAGCAGCATGAAGAAAAAACTGGAAAAATATATATTCAACCTTCGGAGGTTATTTTGTCTATTCTGCAAATATCTTCCTTGTTATTTTCAGATTGAGCAAAGGAATTCATATTGAAATTACAAAGAAGAGGTAGGAGTAATATTCTTAAACTAAAAAAGGAAACTAGTCCTATAAGATTGGAATACTGCCTAATTTAATTCAAACCGTTAAAAGGGTCTCTTTCAAGAGGAATAAATAAATATTTTAGATAAGTCTTTCTAGAAGTGGCGTGGTAATCATATCACAAATCTAAAAAACAATGAATTCACCCCCTAAAGCTAATTGAAGCCTAGACCCAAGAGCTGATTCCAGGGAAACCCAGTCCTTATTTTTGGGTAAACCTTTTGAGCAATTTCACTTAATAAATTCAGTACCTAATTACCTGCAAAACCAATTAACTAAGAATTCTAAAATCTTTTTCTTGATCCTCTAATATATCATCTGCACCTGACAAACCATTTACATAAGTCCCTGTAACTCTTTGCTTTGTGTTATAGTTTGACTCAATATCCTATTTTCCTATTTTTGCTTTTTTTTTGTCAAACCTCAACAATACGAGTACATTTATTAGAAAAGAAATTCTCCCTCCCTTGGTTCAACTCAATATCTCTGATTCCATATCATAAATATATATATATATATATATATATATATATATATGCAAGCCACAAATGCAATCATCTCTGACAGAGAAAATATGAAGTGCTAGTTGAGAAATGTCTTAAAATGACCTGACCAAAAAAGTCATTACACAAATTTAAATTCACAAGTTCTCTTTTCAGACTGCAACTTACACGTCAACAAGCTGAGCAAGTTTTGGATACAGCTGTTCATCCCGTAAACGCTTTATTTCCATAACTGTTGAATCCATTGATTGCATATCTACAATGTATCTTGTATGCAGATGACTTACTGTTGCTTTTATTTTCTCAAGTCCTTCAGAGTTTGTACCTCGTCTTTTTTGCTTATTTAGCTGAGCAACCTTCCTTTGGTACTCAAATTTCATAAGTTCACCTGCCTATCAGCAACATCCGTCCCAAATAAGATTCAAAAGACAAGAGGATATGTGTATTCTTGCTCAAACACAAACTAATAGTATTATGAAAACTGCACTTTTTGTAAATATTGAAAAAATAAGCATGTTGGTTCAACATTGAAAGTAAATTATTTGTTTGACATCAACCAAACACAAGGGTGAGGACTAAGATTACCGCTAGATGGTTACAGCGAAAATGTACGTTTGGAGAATCTTGACAGGAGATACCAATTAAAAAAAAATAATATAAAACATCTGTAAGCCAATATTCTCACAAACATTTACATAACCTTACATTAAAGGATGAAAAAGCAAGGACCCAAATAGAGTTAAATTTGGCATGGTGTTGTTACAAGGGAGCACATTACAGGGAAAAAAAAAAGGATTTAAAAGGCATTCCATCTGGAACGTGTTTTCCTTAAATGCTACCAACAATGCACTACTTTTTCCCTTCCCATTACTCCACCAAAAATTTATCAAACTTCTTTTAGAACTTGAGCACATCAACACAAATCACCGCTTCTCTCTAATCATCTTGAAGTAGGATTTACTGATTGATGCAATAAAAATTGTTAAAGTAGGCAGCCATCCACTTGCGAAAGCAGTTATTTGAGGTTAAATGTAAGCTAATGAACTAACAATTCAAGCACTGTGGATAAAAAATAACACTATCCCCCCTATCCCCTGCAAAGAAAACAATATACTCCCTCTTAGCTATTTGCGGTCCACTATTCCCTGCAAAGAAGTCTGGCACTTTGATCTGTTTCCGCTAGGCCTACATAAGGATGGTTCACTCTAGGGAACACAACTAGTAAAATTCAACCATATCATCCTCAAATGAATTTGTCTTTTATCACATTAAATGAATCAAAAATTCTTTAATCATGGCCATCTACCTATCTACATTGCATTCGGCAGCGTTCCTCCAATCAAGTAGGAAATTTGTGTTTCCAGAATATCAAAGATATTCTACCAAAATGGAGTGTGAGTCCATTTAATATTTATTAAGCTAGAAGTTATCATAATCTGCTTCACTTTTGGGAAAAAGAAGATATATAAGAAGGATGCCTTGCAGCCGAGCAAATATCACAAAATTCATGACAATTGAAAACTTAGAGTGCAAAATGATTGACAAAATTCAAAGCTAGGTAATATACATGTTAAGGTTCTTCATATTTGGTGAGTTGCCACAAACAAAAAGATATAACTGTAAAGCTGTCAGTATAAGAGCTCAATCAAATTCTTGTCAAGTAGAAGCACTGCAACATACCTTCACTTCATCATAAAGCTTTTTTTCCCATGCAAGTAATTTGTCCAACACTGTGGCATGAGTTTCATGCTCTTCTGAGTCAAAATCATCTTTCGCATCATCAACGTTAGGTATTCCTCTAAATGACCGATTCCATGTAATAACACGCATCACTCTTGCAGAATGATCAATGTGTCCTGCAGAGCAATAGCAAGCTAATGAAAAACCACTTTCTCTGAAGCACGTCCTCAAGACAAAGTTAAGAAAAATACTATTGTTGTCTATATTGTCATGAAAACCTAAAGTATCCAGGACATGGAAGTTGATCAAAACAGATGAAATGATACTGCCAATAAATTCCAAAATTTTTTATAACTACAATCCTAAATAAATAAATTACTTTGCCCAAAATTATTACAAATTATTGTCATCAATAAAACTTATCACCATTAATAGAACTGGCTATCATTGAAGCCAATGTTACTTGTGATTCATCCATTAAAAATTATCAAACTTACTACTTATTCTTAACAAACTAAAGCAAAATACTATTAAATTGAACTAAAACAGCCAGAGATTAAGCCAAACCAACTTGTCATTTTACTTATAACTATTTATCTTTTACTAAAAAATCATCTCAAACATTAGCAGTTTCAAAATTTAGCTCCTAAATTTCTCCCAAGAACATTAAAATTCAATCCTTGATGAGAGAATTACCGCGATTATCAGCAAAATTGGAATGGTAATGCAAGCGGGTGGCCTCCAACATCTTAGAAACCTCATGTGCACTCTCGGAGGCCTTCAAAAAGTGATCATCCAACTCCACAAATATTTGCAACAAATTTACACTCCCTTTCGGCACTCTCTTCTCTCCCATTCCCGCCCCAGCTCCCGCCTTCCCTTTCTTCAAACTCCTCCCCACACTCCCTCCTCCCCCAGCCCCCGGTGGTGGTGGTGGCGCCCCCACTTCCGCCACCACCTTCTGCTCTTGTTCCTCTTCAGCTGGCGGAGGTGGCGGAACAGGCGGTTCTGCAGCCGGCTTTTCCTCTACCTCCTCTTCAATTTTAGGCCTTTCGTCGAAGATCTTCTGCTCAATTTCTTCCTTGTCTTCTTTAACCTCCAAAGTGGTTGCCGGTATATAGTCCACCGGATTGAAGAAATAGTCCCACGCCGAGTTCTGTTGCGGCGATGCCTGCATTGTCCTGCTGTTTTCCACCGTTTGAGACCTCTCCGGCGACGCCACACTCGCCGATGCCGCCCCAGCAGCCTGGTGATCCCCGCCACCTCTATTCCTACCACTACCACTACTCCTCTTCCGCGTAATCAATTTCTCTTGACTACTCTCAATTCCATCCTCGCCGTCATCTTCCTCCATTATTGTGGGCCCCACACCGTTGGTCTCTCTGATATGGTCACGGCTATTTGCCAGCTTGATCTCCGGCATGCTGGTGGCCCGCTGTATAGGCGTGAAAGGCATCAGATTCGGCGGGGGAGGCGGCCGTATGAGAGGATCCAGCGTGGGCTGGGACGAGGACGCCGCCGACGCAGCAGCAGCAGCAGCAGAAGACGCCGGAAGCGACTGGGAGCCGTGGCCAAGAGCGAGTTGCTGAGGGTTCTGGACCTCGCCGTGAGCGTAGTCGCTGAGGGCGGCGCCGGTGTTCTTGAGGGCCATGGCGTAGGCGGAGTTGGCGGCGGCGAAGGCGTTTCGTGCGGAGACGGCCTCCTTCATGAATTGCTTGCGGTCCTTGCATCGCGACACCGCCTCTTCGTTTTCGATCTTCGACTGCGTACAACCCATACAAACTTACAAACTTTTTTTTTTTTTTTTTAAATCTGAATTGCGAATCTGAATTACGAATCGCAAGAAAATGAAAATAAAGCTAAGCTATAACAACTGTACAGAGAGATTTTTTGTCTGCTTTGGAGCTCTGCTGTCTACTAGTCTTATTAGTTGTTGACGAAGAAAACAGAAGCTTCAAAAAATCAAAATCATTGAATACCAAACGCTGTGTCGTATTGGTGGGTTCAGCGGATGGCCCCGGTTCGGTTTGCACCGAACCGGTGGTTTTGAACCGTAACTTAAGATTCTGATTCAAAACCGGTTCCAAAACTGGTAATTGGAATTGGGACACCCGGTCCCGATTCCGATTTTTTATTTTTTGGAACCGAAACTACCGGTTCAAAATTGGCGAGGAACTGGAATCGGCGATTTCGCCTGTTCCGGTTCCGGTTCCATTTTTAAAAAAAAATTTGAAAAAAATAAAAAATTTATTTCTTGAAAGTAAAAAAAAAAAGGAACCGCCGGTTTCGGTTCCGATTCCGGAACTGACAGTTCCACATCGGTTCTAAGCACTGGTTGAAGAACCGAACGGCGGAGAATCGCCGGTTTAAAATCGGAACCAGAACCGAGACCCCTACGGTTCCGATTTTGGTTAGGCCAAAAATAGAATCGGAACCGACGGTTTCAAAATCAGAACCGCCGATTCTGAAACCGTGGCCCGACTTCAGCCTTATTAAAACGGTGTCGTTTGGCGGCTGGCGTTGGCTCGCGTGTCAGTACAGAAGTATAGGGATTGGAGAACATAAAATCAAAATGACAACGTATTGAGATTTATTCTTACATTGAGAATGATTAGATTTTAATATATATATTAAATTAAAATGAGTGGGTGAATTTAATATTTAAATATGCGAATTTTTAATGCTTTTGGATCACATTAGTTGACTTATCTCAAGATGTATTGTGTGGGTAATAGAAAACAACAAGACCACATTTTAATTTTAAAAATTCTTAATTGTATAAATATGATAGATTTTACACTTCATATTTTTATTATTATTATTATTATTATTATTGAGAAAAAGAACAATTGCATTACTATAAAACTTCATATTCATGAGATTAAAAACCAACTCGTAATCAATAAGACTATATTGGATTGATGAATTTTTTAAAGCTCATTTCTTTATAATATTATAATGATTATACAACTTCAATGTTAAACAAAATCATTTAAATATGAGTATTAAGTATAATTACATGAGAAGAGCTATATATATATATATATAAACAAAAAATATATCAACCAAACGTACTTAACTAATTATATATAAATTTATTTCAAAGCTAATAAATAAAAAATTCAAAATGATTTTATATACAATAAAAATGTCATATCGGACAATGAATATACATCCAAAAGAGTAGGAAGAAATCAATTCAAAATATTGTTATCAATTAAATAAGGAACGTTATTATTTTTTCCCAACTTTTAAAAGTAGTATCATTTCACTCTCCGTTTTCAAGATATTAATCAAAACAACTTTCTATTTTTACAATTCTTTTAAAAATTAAGGTGATTATTTTCTAATAATACTTTGAAAATATGGGGTAAAATAATATTACTTTTAAAAGTATGAGAAAAATGATAATATTTTATTAAATAATGTTGTATAAGTTGGTTTTCAAATAATTAATAAGTACATATATTAGTAGTAAAATAGTTGAGCACATCCTCATTCACTTCTATGATAAGGGTTTGAGCCACATATTTTTCCATTAAATCTCAAAGTATGGAGAGACCCTCCCAGTAATGGAAGTTGTCATTCCCGATTGAGATTGTAATGTTTGATTTTGTGCATTAAACTCTTGACCTAATTAGTGTCATATTTAAAAAATAATAATAATTAATAAGTAAAAGATATAAATTAAACTGATCTATTGTACATTTAAAAACCTATTTTGTATTTAAATATGTTTGGAAATAATACATCATAAAAAATTATACTACTAATATCTTCATTAAGTAGAACAAAAATTATTGAAATTTTATATCACAGTGTTTTAAGGTCTTGTTTGGTGGTCCAAATTGGACTGAGATTGGATAATGAATCTTGCCACAGCTGGTGGGACTAATTAGTCCCATCATCAAACTTTTTTTTTAACACAATTTTTTTTATCTTATTATTATAATTATTTATATATAAAATATTAAAATTACTTTAATAAATTTTATTATAACATTAAAAAATAATATATTTCAATACTAATTTAAAAATTAACTAATTAATTTTAAATATTTTATTTAATTAAAACAATTTCTTAACTAAATTTACTTTAATTTAAATAATTTCTTAAATAAATTTATTTTAATTTAAATAATTTTATTTTTATTAAAATTGAATTTAAATAATTTTATTTTATTAAATTAAATTATATAATTTTATTTTATTCAAAACTCAATTGATATATCAATTTTACATTGTCTTAAACATTAAAAATAATTATTTTGCGTCCAACCCAATACAACATCGAATAATGAACAATATTTAATAGTCCGGTATTTTTATATCCCTTTTAACTTTTTTTAATATTAAATAATTAATATAATATAATTATTTTATTTAAAATTAATTTCAAAATATTTAATATAAATATATTTAAAATTTAAAATATGTAAATTTTATTTAGATTTATTTTAAATAATTTTAATTTAATTATATACTATTTAAAAATAATTTTATTATAATTAAATTGATTTAATCAAATTTAATTTTATTCAATCTCATTCTACACCAAATAAGAACAATACTATTTTTAATTCTCTACATATTATACCAAATACATCATACTAATAATTAGTTCAATTCAATCCAATCTAATCCTATCATATATTATAAAAATAGTCCAATCTAATCCCGCATACTAAACGCACCCTAAAAGTTAAAAATAAAACTCTTTAATCATTTGTAATTTCAATTATACCCTTTCTAAAAAAAAAATTCTTTAAATATAATTTTCTTATGCTGTTACAAATTGCTTTTTATCTATTTTGAAATTCATTATATATATATATAAAAAAAAAAGAAGCTTTGATTTCGAAATTATAGTCAAAAGTCAAAGCGAATCAAACAGTACGTAGGGTCCAGAATTTTGAGCTATCCTGAAATCTGATTGATCGGATAGGCGATGCCCATGTGGTACGCGTAACAGAAGATCTATCTTTTGTGTACTTTAGTTATAAGTGTCAGTGGGGAGGTGAGAGAAGAGAAAGGAAAGAAGCGCTTTTGTCAACTTTTGGCTTTTCCTTTTTTTTTTTTTTTTTTTTTGTTTGTTTAAAGTGGGTTTTGGGCACCGTCCTACCCCACCTCAGCTCAGATTCTTGCTTCAATTTCATGCTATTCAGTGTCACTTGCCACTTTCAAAGCTTCTGCGGTAATACTTGTTGTTATGGGCTGTCAGATGCTATAGTTTCAGCTTCTGGGCAAAGTGCTTTTTTTTTTTTCTTTAAATTTCAATGTTTGCTTTTTTGGGTAATTTTGATATTTTCAGAGAAAGATATTATGTGGGAATAATGAGTTATTCATTCAAGATTTAAATACTCTTGTTTTGGGTTAAAAAAAATGGGCAGTGAGTATAAAAAATTGGCAAACAGCATATGATTCTTGGAAGCAAGTGGTGAACAGCCCACGTGTACAGTATAATTCGGATAACAAGTTGGAAATTAATGCAAATATGCCTAAAAGCTGGTTGTAATGTGAGTGTTGAAAGTGCTTTGCCAATTATTATGAGTTCTTTTTTATGCTCTCGTTGTTTTTTTTTAATATACTACTTACTGTGCTGGTAATTCAAACCTAACATATTATCAGGTTGAATGACTACTTTTATTACCGAATCACATTAGAAAGTTTTCTGCTACCATTGTTAAATTTGTTTTAATTAGTGCTACAATAAACACCACACCTTTTATATTATATTTCTATTTATATTAATAATGTAATAATAAATGAATAAATTTATATTAATAATAATTTATCTCACTTATCACATAAATTTATTTATTTAATTAAAATATTATTAATTGAGAATACACGGCAAAATATTTAGTGTTACTCTTTAATTAGTTTAAATGTATTTAATTCATTTTAAATTAATTTAGTTTTTATATTAAAAGATAATTACACCGACACCCCTAAGCTTTTGCATGGATACAATTAAACGGGAAGGTTTCTTAATTCTATAAAGAAATCCTTTAAAGTTAACAGACATCCATCGAGTACTACCCTGGCAAGGCTATTTCACGAGTTTTTTTAAACACGAAATTGGAAAAAAAAAAAAAAAAAGAATATAGGTAGCCTACTCCATTCTCAAGAGATTTCTTAAGATGTATTTCTTGTTAAATATGTTGTATTTGGGAATTCTAGGAGGATATGTGAAAATGGTATATGTTTGATGTAGGATTTGTTGATATCAATTTGATAAAGTTAATTAAATTTGTGATTTTGTTGGATCGTAGGCCAATTTGTAACTTATGATTCATTTTCAGTGACAATGACTCGTAAAATTATGTATTTCTTTATAAGGTGGGTACGTGCTTTTTTTTTTTATTTTTCTTTTTCACGTTGTAACTTCACTCTTTATCATACATAGTATGAGCAAGAAATGGAGGCGTGTGATATTATAAATTTGATTTGATAGAATGTTATAAAGGAAGCTAATTTGAGTATGGTATCACTGATTTGATGGTTCCATTGATTTAGAGTTTAGATATCACTATATCAGTAATGACGACCACCATGTGTTACGTATGAACTAAGAATCCCATACCCATTCTTTTTTTCATTTACTAATTTTTCATTGATGTATAATATATGGTCATTCTTGACATTTCACAAAACAATCCTGGTCAATTTAACGAAATATTTAACATTCCTTAACTTCTGATGGGTTTATGTAGAATAAGTAAACTTCCTTAACTTAGATTTTTTTTAAAATTTTCAAACTTTTAATAAATGTGACCCCTTTAAATTTGAATTCAAAGACTATTAACCATCTCCATAATTATAAAATTCTTAGGGACAAAATCAAAAGTGACCAAAAGATTATGGAAAGAATTGTTTTTAACCTGAAAAAATGAAACAATCGTTTTTAACTATTTTGACCTTGGCAAATTATAATTTAGTCCTTATATATATAGGTGGGTAAAATCTCACTCGAACCCAAAATATTTTTTTTTCAAATTTCATTTATTAATTAAAATAACTAATTTTTTTTAATTTCCTAATTAATTTTTTTATTAATCTCATTTATTAATTTCCTAATTAACTTTTACCCTAAATTGGAACTGTTAACCCTAACAATTTTTCTAATCTCTCTCTCGGCCGCACGCAGCACTCACCCTCACCCTCTCGCCGCCATATTGCCGCCATCTTGCCGTGCCGTTTTCGTCCATCTCGTCGTGCCGTTTTCGTCACCGCGGTGGGCGTCTCCCTCTCTCTCTCTCTCCTTGGATCATTTTTAAACAATTCAATGCAATCACACAAGATGCAATCCACCACCACAAAAATTATGCCTAAATCTTCCATTATGTACAAAATCTGTAATCTTAATGCAATCAGTGCACTAGACTTGGTAGTTCATACCAACATGCATCCTCGCAAAAGCATTGTTAAACACAATGAATCACTATCATTACCATAAACAATGCTGATTGAACTAATATAAACAAAAATAATTTAAACTTGAACCGATTCAATTGAATTAACCAAACATAACAAATATTCTCTCATAAAAGTTATCCTTGATGTCACACAAGTTCAACACATAATCTCACAAAATGTTTTACTAAATTATCAAAGTTCATCTCTATTGTGCACTTCCCCCTGTGTACATATTCGTTTCGTTGCTGGTTTGAGAGTGATCAACAAACTGGCATGTAACGCGGTTATTCATTTTCTGAAATAAGAGAGAAAATATTTATAAGATGCAATATTTCACAAAAACATTGATAAAAGTGAATTTCACACATAATGATTCACTCCAAACATTTCAATTCACTGAAAATAATTACACCTTCAGTACATTTCACTAATCAACATTTCACTAACATACATTTCACTAACCAACATTTCACTAACCTACATTTCACTAACCAACATTTCACTAACCTACATTTCACTAATAAATATTTCACTAACCTACATTTCACTAACAAATATTTCACTAACCTACATTTTACTAGCCAACATTTCACTAACTTACATTTCAGTAACCTACATTTCACTAACTAACATTTCACTAACCTAAGATTTCACTAATTTATATTTCACTAACCTACAGTTCACTAACATACATGTCACTAACAAATACTAAATATTTCACTAAACTACATTTCACTAATCAACATTTCACGAACCAACATTTCACTAACCAATATTTCACTAACCACATTTCACTAACAAACATTTCACTAACCAAACATTTCACAAATCAAACATTTCACTAATCAAACATTTCACAAACCACACATTTCACTACTCAAACATTTCACTAATCAAACATTTCACAAATCAAACAACATTTCACTAATCAAACATTTCACAAACCACATATTTCACAAACCACACATTTCACTACTAAAACATTTCACTAATCAAACATTTCACAAACCACATATTTCACAAACCACACATTTCACTACTCAAACATTTCACTAATCAAACATTTCACAAATCAAATATTTCACTAACATACATATCCCTAACAATACTAAATGTTTCACTAGCCAACATTTTACTAACTTATATTTCACTAACATACATTTCACTAATATATATTTCACTAACCTACAGTTTATTAACATAGAATTCACTAACAAATATTATTACTAAATATTTCACTAATCAACATTTCATTAACAAATATTTCACTAACTAACTTTTCACTAATAACCATTAAAATTTCACAAAATTAAACCCTAGTAATCAGTATCACCCAAATTCTTTCAACTACAAAACAAACACAATATACAAAGAAAATAAAAAAAATAAAAAACTTTAAAAATCTATAAAATACATTCTAAATAAAATATAAACAATGTTCATAAATTTACCTTCAATTTTTGAGTTGGTGAAGACAAATAAACGTGATAAAGACAGACAAATAGATTTTAATTTTAAAAAAGAAAAAGAAAAATATAAAATAATATAATAAGAGAGAAAATTTTTAAATGAAGAACCAAAGTGGGCGGCTAAAGGAATGTAATAATGAAAGTAATAATTTTTAGGTTAAATTGAATGGGTTTTTTTTATAATTTTAAATGGGCTTTTTTGTAATTTTATTTTTAAGGGTTTTTTTTTAAAATTATTCAAAAAGTGGGTGGTTGAGGGTGTTTATGTTATTTTTTTCTCCAATTGGCTAAAAACAATTATTTTTACATCTGCGGTTAAAAACAATTTCACCAATAATTTTTAGGTCATTTTTAACAATTTTCACAAATTGGTTCTTATATAGTTGCATAAATAATTTTCAAATTTCACTTTTTTTTTTAAACTTAGGAATGTAGATTCAAACTCAGGACTCAAATGTGTAATTACCACCCTACTATATCTATGAGTTATAACCACCAAATTTTGACTTTTAATGTCCTGTTTTATCCATCAAAATCAAAATCATGCATTGTTCAATATAAGTTATTATTTTATTTTTTTCTTGAGTTAATGTGACAACCTTAAAGTATTTGGTCCATTTTTAAAAATTGAAAATAGCCGTTTCCAAAAAAAAAAAAAAATAATAATAATCAATTTATTGTGTTTGGATTTAAAATTATTTAATTTTTGCGAGTGAAAAATAATATAATTTAATACGTAATAAAAGGGTAATCTTAGAATCTGACGTTGGATTAAAGAGACCATTGTCCCTTGATCCGACGTTGGATTAAAGACACCGCCACAGCGGTCTGCAGGCAATAGACATGGCCACGGTTTTGAAATTGTCAAATTTGAGAACCGGCAGTTTCGATTTCCCTAGGAGGGAGAATTGGAATCGGAACCGGCACCGTGGGGTACCGGTGTCGTTCCACACCGTTTCCAGTTTCAATTTTTTTTTTTTTTTACAATATTCCAAAAATCATCAATGGAAGCTTGTAGCAAGTGAATAATCATTTAGATTCAATAGATACATAGAGAGTAGAGTGATTGCGACGATAAAGGTTGAAGATTATACCTAGATGGGGTCAAAGTGTTTTATGGCTCAACACCAATATTGGACCACATATATATTTTTAAACAAATTTTTTGAAAAAAAAAGGGGAACTCGTTCCTGCCGGTTCCGATACTCACCGATTTTGAAACCGGAAATTTCGGTTCCAAAAAATGGGGAACCAGAACCTAGACCGTCCGGTCTCGATTCGGTTTCCGGTTCTAAACCGGAACCGGGTTGTCGGGTTCGAACCGAACTGGAGCCATGTATAGTGCAACTTCTCAATAGAAACCTAGCCGTTGAAATTGTGAAACGCTTCTTCTCAAATAGTATCTGTTACAACCTCTCAGTTGTAAGACCTTCCATGGAAGCATTCTGGGTAGAGCAGCAGGACCCTTGAAAATTGTTGCTTTACATTGTTCGAGTGAAAGAGGTTTTTTTTTTTCATCATTCTCAATAATTATTGTTATATTAAGTAAAAAACATAAATATTTAATGTTGGGAAAATAACCCTCCCAAAAGCTCCTTAGAAATATGCTAAATATCAGAAATAACAGATAAATAAAATTGAAAATAATAATAATCACCACAACACAATAATTTACGTGAAAAACTCCAAAACCAGGAGAAAAACCACGGCCCTCAGAAAGAAATCCACTATGTGATAAATTATTACAATCACACAATACTATTATCTCAAAACTACCACACCAATACACTCACACTGTCTCAAAGCATATAATAATTCACACCTTTCTACACTCTAAAATAAGAGAAACAAGAAAGGAATTTAATTAGAATTAAATACAATGCTTTAAGTATATTTAATTGGTGCAATTAGAAACTAAGGACTTGATCTTCTTATATAGTTTTGAGAAGCCTTGACATATTTTTCAATGTGGGATTCATATCCCTTTTATTGTCTTCTCATTTGCTTTCTTTATTTTGCCAATTTTCAACAAATCTCCACCTTGGCAAAATACAGGAAACCTCCGCCCTTCCGCCGCAACTTTCATGCAACCATTGTCTATACCGACAATCATAATTCTCAAGCCAGAGAACTATCATACTCCACCATAAAAGTATACCACTTAGAATTAATTACCAATTCTAAGATTTTCACCTCGGCACATGTCGAACAAACTCGCTGAAATTTATGGTGCAACTCCCATGTTGGCTTTCCCGGAAGTTTTTCAGCCATCGACATAATTATACCACACACCTTGCATCAATGCTGCCAACTAATGCCCGTGTGCAAACTTTTCGACCCACTAGTAGTGACACATCCTTTTTCATAGCACCTAATGATATGCTATAAGGATGTACATATCATTCTCAAAGGATAAATTCAGTGTCTTTAGAAGACATACTATTAGCTTGATTGTTGGAGCTACCTGCCGAACCTGCTCCACCGTTTTGACAATTTTTCTTAACGTGCCCAGATTGCCCACACGCCCAGCAAAATATTTTCTTCCTGGAGTTATTTTTCTTCCAATTGCTCCCATTGCTAGCTACCAATGCTGTGTCTTCTGATGAAGTACGACATCCGCCCTTCAGCCTTCTCTCTTCAGAATGGAGTTTACCGGTAACTTCTGCAAAATTCAGAGTCTCCTTCCCATATACCAAAATAGGTTTCATATGTTCATAGGAAGATGGAAGAGACAATATAAGCCTTAATGTTTTATTTTCGTCTTCAATTTCAACTCCAATAGACTCCAGTTCAGAAACAATACCGTTGAGAACACTCAGATGATCTGAGATTTTTGCACCTTCCTCCATACGCAGAGTATGAAACTGTTCCTTCAGGTACAATCGATTTGAGATGCCTTTTGCCTGATACAACCCTTCAAATTTTTCCCAGAGTTCCTTGGCTGAATGTATTCCATGCACATTGGCAAGAACATTCTTGGCCAAACACAGACGAATCACACTTGCAGCTCTTAAATCCATTTCTTCCCAATCTTCATTGCTCATACTAGACTCACCTTTGATGGAATCACCTTTGCTAGATTCACCTTTGCCGGAATCTTTTAAAACAGAGCCTGATTTCTCCTTTAATATCTTGTGTAACCCAGATTGTATTAACACATCTTTGACTTGCACTTGCCACAAGCCAAAATTAATCTTTCCATCAAATTTCTCTACATCAAACTTCAAAGAAGAAAATTTAGACATTCTAACCGTATACTGAAATAGTACCCGTCGTTTGTGAACAACACTATAGGTAAGTTCCCAGGAAAGAGAGGTGGGTCACAATGGACACACTTAAATACCAAGTCTTTCCTAGCCAGAACCTTCCTTAGACAAGCACTTCCATAATACTACCACACTTAACTCCAGCAACCAAGAACAACTTAGACCAAGAACAATTCTTTTCTAATGTGGAAGATCAGACAATGCTGCAACCACAGAGCATACTAAGAATTTTCTAAAACCTCTGACACTTTAGCAACCAACCTAAGCTCTGATACCACTTGTTGGGAAAATAACCCCCCCAAAACCTCCTTAGAAATATGTTAAATATCAGAAATAACAGATAAATAAAATAGAAAATAATAACAATCACCACAACACAATAATTTATATGGAAAACTCCAAAACCAGGAGAAAAACCACGGCCTTCAGAAAGAAATCCACTATGTGATAAATTGTTACAATCACACAATACTATTCTCTCAAAACTACCACACCAATACACTCACACTGTCTCAAAGCATATAATAATTCACACCTTTCTACACTCTAAAATAAGAGAAACAAGAAAGGAATTTAATTAGAATTAAATACAATACTTTAAGTGTATTTAATTGGTGCAATTAGAAACTAAGGACTTGGTCTCCTTATATAGCCTTGAGAAGCCTTAACATATTGTTATTTTTTCAATGTGGGATTCATATCCCTTTTATTGTTTTCTCATTTGCTTTCTTTATTTTGCCAATTTTCAATATTTAACAATTCATATTATATCTTCTTAAGGAAACAATTCATATTATATCTTCTTATGAAGAAGACTATAGAATTCAGGAGGTTGACAGGATATCTGAATTGCTGTATTGCCTCAAGCCCTCAACCAATATTGCATCACATTCTCTCATTTGTCTATTTCAAAGAAGTTGCTCGAACCTGTGTATTGTCTAAAACATGGGAACGAGCTTGGCATACGTACCCTGTTTTTAATATTGATAACGGCTATTTTTATTCATGTTATCATTACAAAAGGAATGTAGCTAGGAGAAGAAGGTTGAAGTTACTTGATAATTTGGAAAAAATTCTACGAAACCGCCATCGCCATTGCAAGGACTTGATTAGTATGGAGAAGTTTAGTATCTTCATGGACATACTTGAGGATCGAGAATTTGCACCGTTCGTAGACACACGTGTTTCCTATGCAATTAGATGTAATGTCAAAAAGCTGCAACTTGGTTTTGGGTCCGAGGATGATGATGATGATGCTAATAAGGGTGATAGAGATTAAAGATGGTATAATCTGCCTCTAACTGTTTTATGTGCGAAATCTATAGAGCTGTTAAAGTTAGGAAGGTGCAAGCTGGGATTACCGATAGGAAGTGGTGTGAAGTTATCTCATTTGAGAAAATTGCATTTGCATGAAGTTAATACCAGTAATCATGTAATTAATAATCTTTTTGCTGGTTGTCCTTCAATTGAGAAGATGATTGTTGGTGAATGTCAAGGGTTTGACTCTATAGAGTTGAGGCAAATACTACCTTTTGTAGTTTTTGTTTTTGGTGTCGTGGAAGTATAATTATAAAATACTCGAGTATGTTTCTATAGATTTCGATATTAGTATATTTCACCACATTCTCTCACTCCTCAGTTTTCACACTCAAGCAAGTTGCTCGAACCATTGTATTTATTAGAGTAATATATATATATATATATATATATATATATATATATATTATTCATGTATTATTATTTATGTAATTAATTAACTTTGTGAGGTTAGTTTAGTCTTTTCATTGGTTAGTGTATATATCCCTCTTTCTTGTAACCTAACAACTTCTTCTTCAATGCAATGAAATCCTAATAGTTTTCTCTCTCAAATCTCTCTCAATTGTTCTTCATTTTCTTTAGATTGTTCACATGGTATCAAAGCTTTGGAAGTTAGTTTTTTTTTCGAGCTATTTTCATATCGCATAGTCGCATCGCATCGCATCGTACTGGTATTCTTTCTGCATCTCTTCGGTTTTAATATTATTTGGATTTTCGTACAAATTGCAGTTTCTAAGGTATAACAGATTTTGCATTTGGGGGGTTTTGTTATATTCTGCTTCTTTAGAATTTTCGATATATTATTGTGATTTTAAAATGGATGGTAGTAGAGATGATTCTCTTCAGTCTATTAGTGTAAAGTTAGATGGAAGAAATTATTCTTATTGGAGTTATGTTATAAAGAATTTTCTAATTGGGAAAAAGAAGTGGAATTACATTTCTGGTGCATATGTTAAACCTATTGATGATAAGGTAGAGAATTATGCACAACTTGTTGAGAATTGACAGGTTGATAATTCGAAAATTATCACTTGGATAAACAATTATGTTGAGCATTCAATAAGTACACAACTAGCAAAGTATGACATTGTTAAGGAGGTTTGGGAACACTTGTCCAGACTATATACGCAGACTAATCTTGCAAAGAAATACCAATTAGAATCTGATATTTGAGCTCTTCAACAAAAGGATATGGGTATTCAAGAGTTCTATTCTGCAATGTCAGATCATTGGGATCAATTGGCTCTTACAGAATCTGCAGAACTGTGAGCATGTGCACCTTATATTGCCAATAGAGAGGAACAACGTTTGGTTCAGTTCTTGATGGCACTCCGTGATGATTTTGAGGGCGTTTGTGGTTCAATATTGCATCATAGTCCGCTTCCTTCTGTTGATTTGGTAGTGAGTGAACTTTTAGCTAATGAGATACGCCTCAAGTCTTAGGCAGGAAAATGAATTCTTCCAATACCTAATCAGTCAGTTTTAGCAGTTCCATATAGACTTCATGCCTTACATGAGAACAAACCATACTCAAGGGTCGGGTTTGATGAATGCGATTTTTGTAGGCAGAAGGGTCACCGAAAGTCTCAATGTCCTAAATTGGGCAATAAAACGCTGCAATCACAATAACAAAAACATCAGTTCAAGCCTTCACAGTCTGTCAACCAATCACAACCATGACAATATCGACCTCCACAGTTTAACATTGCAGCAATTGTGCCATTATCAGACTCCTTTGGATTTGGATCCTCATCCTCAACTCCCACACTTGCATCCTTTCTGAACAATTTCAGAAGCTTATTGCTGCACAGTCACATGCTATATCTGTCTCCTCTCCGATAGGTCAGTCGCCTTCTAGTTCTTCAGATATGTCTTCCTCCGTATGGGTTTTAGATTCGGGAGCCTCACATTATATGTCTTCTAATTCAAAATTTTTTGTTTCTTTGTGTCATATATCATTTACTTCTGTTATGACCGCTGATGGCACTCCTATGCCATTAGCAGGAGTTGGTTCTATTGTTACATCTCAGTTATCTCTTTCTAATGTCTATCACATTCCTAAACTGACAATGAATCTTGTTTCGGTTAGTCAATTGTGTGATTTTGGTTACTTAGTGTCCTTTATTTCTACTTCTTGTAATGTGCAGGATCTACAATCCAAGAAGCTGATAAGGATAAGCCGTAGAAGTGGAGGACTATATGTTTTGGACAAGCTGAGGCTACCAGCATTTACAGCTCCCAGTGTTGATTTGTCTTCTTTTTGCTTGTCTCTTTCGTCTTCTAGTTTTTATTTATGGCATTCTCGTCTTGGTCATGTTTCAGCGTTCCGCTTGAGATTCTTAGCTTCAACGGGAACTTTAGGGAATTTGCAAACTCATGATATTTCAAATTGTAGTTGTTGTAAACTGCTAAATTCTCTGCTTTACCTTTTAATCGAAGTACTTCTTGTTCTCCTGCATCTTTTGACTTAATTCACCCTGATATATGGGGATCTTCTCCAATTACTACAAAAGGGGGGTCTCGATATTATGTTTCGTTTATTGATGCTTGTACTCGTTTTTATTGGGTTTATCTTATGGAACATCGTTATGACTTTTTTAGCATTTACATTAATTTTCGAGCTCTTGTAAAAACTCAACACTCTACTGTTATTAAGTGTTTTAGATGTGACTTAGGTGGTGATATGCCTCTAATAAATTTTGTGAATTACTTGTTTTGGATGGAACTGTTCACCAATCTTTTTGTACAGATACTCCTCAACAAAATGGTGTTGCTGAAAGAAAATATAGACATATTATTGAAACTGCACGTTCTCTTTTGTTGTTTTCTTCTGTTCCTAGTGAGATTTGGGGAAAAGTAGTTCTTATTGCAGTCCACATCATCAATAAAATCTCATCGTCTCTCATTTCAGGTTTTTCCCCCTTTGAAAAACTATATGGGCATGCTCCTGATTATTCTCTCTTGCGAGTTTTTAGCTCTACTTGTTTTGTTCTTCGCCCTAGTGTAGAGCGCACAAAATTATCGTCTCGCGCTGCTATTTGTGTGTTCCTTGGTTATAGTGAGGGCCAAAACGGATATTGTTGTTTTGATCCTGTTTTGAAAAAGCTATATGTATCTCGTCATGTTGTGTTTCTTAAACATATACATTTTTTTTATTCATGTTGCTGCTCACAATGTCACCAAATATGATCTTATTCATATTGATCCTTTTTCTGATCATACTGATAGCCTCTCTCCGCAGGTTCCTTCTAACGCAGATTCTGATCCCTTTATGTTCCTATAGTTCCTGTTTCTCTCAATTATTCTCGCAGGGCTCGCACAGTTGATTCTGCAGATACTGGTACCTTGCTGTCTAATTGTAATGCCCCTAATTTTTCATAATTATGAAAAATATTATTATTAATTATTAAGCAGCATACAACAGTCAAGTATGTGATTTATATTAGTGGAAAGTATATATATTCGGTGTATAGTTGAAAAATGAATAGTAATTTTTAACCGAGTTAAATCCCATTAGAGATATTATTTTCATGGTGCATTTGGATGATAATGGGTCCAACTGAATATTGGTGAAGTCAATTTGGTAATTGGATAAGTGTAAAATATTTTTGGAATAAGTATTGAGATGGAATGTGATTGGTGGGTTAGTTTGATAATTCAAGGTGATTGGTAAATCACATGTAATTAATTGTGAAGTTGTTGCCATTTTAGGATTTTAAGAAGTTCAAGGGAGCAAATTGCAATTGTGAGATATTTATATATAATATATATGTTAGTGGATGGTGGTGGAGAACAAAATACTTGCATGTCTAACCTTGGAAGCAAAAAAAAAAAAAAACACTTGAAAAATGAATTGAAGAGATAGGAGAGAGAGACGGAGGAAACAAGAAGAAAAAAATAAAAATAATAATATAAGTGTCGTGGAATTTACATGAAATAGAACCAGAAGTGAATCTAAAATAGAAACAGACAATAGAGCAAAGCGGGAGAGAAATAGAGAGAGAAAGAGGGAGATTCTAGTGAGAGAAAGTGCTAGAAGAAGAAGAAGGAGGAAGGTGAAGTTGGTCAAGAAGAGTTTTGTGTAAAAATAACATTTCAGGTTTGGTGATACCGTTTTCTTATTTTTCAGATTTTTCAGAATATTTCGGAATCGTTATATTATATTGTTTTTAGTTTATTTGAGCTATATTGATTATGATATGTTGTTTGAAATTGATTTTGGGATGATTTGGTATATATTGTTTATAATAAATTGATTTTGAATATATATATATATATATATATATATATATATATATATTTATATTGTTAGTGATTTAGATTACGTTTATTTGAAATATAATTTGGATCCGTAATATTGTTTACGAAAAATATTCTGAATTGATTTTCGATATGTTTTGATTATAATAATATTACGGAGAATATTATTAAAAGCGATTTCGTATATATTGTTTTGCGATTTGTTTCGAAAAGTGATTCGTGGCATTTGGATTTACTATGGATTTACGATATATAATTGCATGTGATTTGAAGCGATTTCTAGATTCAGAAATCTTTATATGGTCTCAAACAAGCTCCTCGAGCTTGGTTTGAGAAGTTTTCTACTGTGATCACTTCTCTTGGGTTTTCTTCCAGTGATCATGACTCGACTCTTTTTGTCAAATGTACCAATGTCGGTCGTATTTTGCTCTCTCTGTATGTCGATGATATGATTATTATTGGTGATGATGTTGATGGGATTGCAGTGCTGAATGGAGGATCTGGGTTCTCTGCGGTACTTTTTAGGTATAGAAGTTGCAGTTTCTCCAAAAGGTTATCCTCTCTCTCAATCCAAGTACAATACTGAAATTCTTGAGCGTGCTCATCTCACTGATACTAGGACTGCTGATACTCTCTCTGAGCTCAATGCTCGGTACTCTCCTTCTGATGGTATTCGTTTGTCAGATCCTACATTGTATCGCACCATTGTCGGCAGTCTGGTCAATCTCACTATCACTCGTCTAGATATTTCCTATGTTGTTCACATTGTCAGTCAGTTTGTTGCCTCTCCCACTACAATCCATTGGGCGGCGACCCTTCGTATTTTACGGTATCTACGAGGTACTATCTTTTAAAGTCTTTTACTTCTGTCAACCTCCTCCTTACAGCTGCATGCCTATTCTGATGCTGATTGGGGCCATAATTCCACTGATCGCAATTCTGTTACTGGTTTCTGTATCTTTTTGGGTGATTCTCTTATCTTATGGAAAAGTAAGAAACAAACTGTTGTTTCTAAATCTTCTACCGAAGCAGAGTATCGTGCTATGGCATCTACTACCACAGAGATTGTTTGGTTACGCTGGCTACTAGCTGATATGGGTGTTTCTCTTTCTCACCCAACTCCAATGTATTGTGACAATCAGAGTTCTATTCAGATTGCTCATAACTCAATTTTTCATGAACAAACTAAGCACATTGAGATTGATTGTCATTTTACTCGCCACCACCTTAAGCATAGCATTATTACCTTGCCTTTTGTTCATTCTTTATTGCAACTTGCAGATTTTTTTATCAAGTCGCATACTATTTAACGTTTTCGTTTTCTCGTTGGCAAACTCTTGATGCGTTCTGCTGCCGCATCATGAGTTTGTGAGGGGATATTAGAGTAATATATATATATATTATTTTTGTAATTAATTAGTTTTGTAAGGTTAGTTTAGTCTTTTCATTGGTTAGTATATATATCCCTCTTTCTTGTAACCTAACAACTTTTTCTTCAATGCAATGAAACCCTAATAGTTTTCTCTCTCAAATCTCTCTCAATTGTTCTTCATTTTCTTTAGATTGTTCACAGCATTATCTAAAAATAGGGAAAGAGCATGGCATTCGATAGAACCATTCTTGGGTCAGCTTTGCGGGATCTTTATCCTGAAGGGAGTGAAGGAAATATGCAAGTTCAGAAGTCACTACACAAAAAAAAAAGTTAGATTGTCACGACTTTTTTACTGAGGATTCTAATCCGTGATAAGTATTAAAAATTTTAAATTCTTTTACTGTATATTTTAAGTCTTATAGTGAGAGAAAGAAGAAGTTATTCAATTGTTTGGAACAAACTCTAAGAAGTCGCCTCTGCAGGGAGATTGTAATATTGTAAAGTAAGTTCTCACTTGTCATGCAATTTTCAAGGGATCTGGAATTTGCATCATTTGTAGACCGGTGCGTTCGCTATGCAACTAGATGTAATGTCAAAGAGCTAATACTTGAATTTTCAGTACGTTATGATGAAGGGTACGATCTTTCTCAGATTGTTTTAATTACAAAATCAATAGAGGTTTTGAGGCTAAGAGGGTCTGAGCTGGAAAGAAAACTATACATTATGGAAGTTTATGCTGATCATAATTTAAAATAATAAAATATAAAAATAATTGAAGACGTACCCTCTAAGAATTGAAGGATTTAATTAGTAGTGAATTTATAACAACTTAAAATATTGATTTAAAATTGTCCATTTGTTATGGATAAACTAAATGTTAGAGAAACGTAAATTAACTAAATAATATATGACAATTTTTGGATTAAGTGTGAGTAGGTGAATGGACACCGAGATAAAAATTTAAATTGATATAACTTAATTCTATAATTTTTTAAAGACTCAATTTTTATAAAGTAATATTATATTAAAGGATCACTTGTTTTTTTTATGGATTTTAATTGAACACGTTAAGTTATTTTTATTATTTTTTTTAATAAATAACTTAAAAGTGGTAAAATAATTTAAAATAAAAAATTAAAAATTATAACATATCATTTAACACTTAATTAATAAATTATAATTACAATATTTTCTTTTATGTAACTATATTTTAATGTGGGTTGACTGGAAACTAATTTTCAAATTGAGCAGTTATGAATGCCAGTCCCTGTTCTTCTAGTAAGATGACCGCCAATATTCCCTTTTATGAACCCCAAAGAAATTAACTGTATTGGGGGATTCAAATACATGTTTGCAATTTCAGTTTCTGTGTTTTGTAGTGCACTACTAGTTTATATCGGATAAACTTTGTTTACAAAAGATAGGTTTTTCTTCTTTCAGGGTCGCTTTATATATATATATATATATATATATATATATATATATATGTGTGTGTGTGTGTGTGTGTGTTGTTATAGGCGAAATTGTTAAAAAAGGAGTTTGAGTTTTCAGTAACAATACTGTTTTGATTACATTGTTGTTATTTTTGTTCTATTTTTATTTGGTTTCCAGTTACTAATTGTGTGATGTTTATATTACAGGATGACAGTGTTTAAAGCCACTGGATGTGATTTTTGTATAAAGTGTGCAGTTTGTGATTTTATAGTGTGCATTGTGTGCTTTGTTGTGGTGTGCAGTGTGTAGTCTGCATATTTTGCTTTTGGTACAGGAAGAGAGGTATACTGTGCAGTATTATTTTGCTATTCATGTGAAGATTGTAAAGGATTGGGTGCACAGGGTGCTTTGTTCAAGTGTGCAGTGTGTAGTCTGTATGTTTTGCTTTTGGTATAGGGAGGGAAGTATAATAATGCAGTATTATTTTACTATTGATGTGGAGGATTGTAAAGGATTGGGATTTTGTTGTTCATGTGAAGGTTTATAATGTTATGATGTTATTTTGGTACTGTTATGGAGTATATTCAATTTCAAATCTAACATTTTAATTTGAATTTCATTATCATAAATTTCATATAAATGGAAGAAATGAATGGATTTAACATACAAAATAATTATAAAAAATTTGATGATTAAATTGTAAGAGTGGAAAATTTGAATGGATCTAATTGGTAATTAAAATGAAAATTAATGTACTATAAAGGATAATTTAGACATATAAAGATCAAAACAATTCCAAACAATTATAAGAGTACTTATGTCTTTTTATAAGGGTATTTTTGTTTTTTTATAAGGGTAAAAATTATATTTTTTGTCTTTTTATAAGGGTAATTTTGTAAATCAGCATAAAAAAATCCTTCTAAGGGTATTTTCGTCTTTTAGACAGTCTGACAGGGTCAACCATTAGTTGTTAATGGTCAAAGTTAATGTGTGGAGGGTTCATTGTCAATTTTTGATAAAGTTATTTCTGCCCGTAGAATTGCAAACTTCAGGTAGTTCAGCTGTAATTTCTCCTATAATAAACTTCATTCATAGGTTTCACATTAAATATTAGCAGTTTTTACTTTCAATGTTATCAGGCTTCATGTTAAGTTTTAATATATTTTATGTTAAATGTTAGTATATTTCACGTCAAATATTAGTATGTTTTACGTTTTAGCAAGTTTCACATTACATTTTAGCATTTTTTACGTTAAATGTTTGCAGGTTTCATGTTAACTTTTAGTATATTTTGTGTTAACTTTTAATGTAAAATTTTCTGGGAATTAAAAAAAATTAAAGATTTTCATATCTAAACACATACACTTAAAAAATAGATTAATCCAACAAGTACCTATAATATATGCATTACAAAGTAAATGAATATATTTTTAAACTTAAAAACTAACCTGTTAATTAGTTATTGATTTTTGAAAGTAAAACACAATCTAGGTAAAACACTAGATTCGATTTTTTTAAAATAGCAAAGGAAATAAATCTTTTAAGGGTAATTTTATAATTTTATTCTTAACATACAGAGTTTTTTTTTTTTTTTTTTTTTAATCTTCCAAGTTAAACACTAACACTTTTTGGCTGGTGTGGAAAATCTTCTCCCTACTGTTTTCTCTGAAAATTCTGGGGTGGAAGGAGCAAGGGGTCTTCGGACTATTCTCCATTCGTTTTTGAATGTAGATTGGATTTAGTTTTATCTTCTCTAGTCATATTTCTTTCATTTGGAGATTGTATGGTGGTATAGCATGGATCCTCAGGAACTTTCTAAACTTTATGAAGCCTTGTTGATGTCGGAGGTAGACGGCCCCAAAATGAATTTTTCAGGGGATGTTAAGACGGCTGGTTCTAAGAAGATTTCGCTATGTTTTGTGGGTAAGGTTCTAGCGAACAGACAAGTGAACCGTGACGCTTTTCGAGCTACTATACCAAAAATCTGGCGGATTAATTCGGATGTGGAGGTGGAAGTCGTTCGTCAAAATGTGTTTGTCGTTCACTTCAAAGAATTGGCCGACCGTCGATGGGTGTTATCCGGCCGACCGTGGAGTTTTGATGGTGCTCTCTTGGTACTGGAGGAACCTAGTGGTCTTGGTGATTTCAACAAAATGCAGTGTCGGATGGTAGATTTTTAGATTCAATTACACAATATCCCTCTCTTTTGTATGACTAAGGAGGCTGGGTTGCAGTTGGGTAGTAAGGTGGGGAAGGTGAAGGATATAGACACCGGAGCTTCGGGAGATTGCATGGGCAAGTTTTTACGTATCCGGGTTAACATCGATATATCTCAACCTTTAAAACGGGGAATCCGGGTCAGTCTTGATGACTCGGAGGAGACCATTATGCTTCTCATTCGATACGAACGTCTCCCAGAATATTGTTTTGGATGCGGGATGGTTGGGCATCATGTGCGTGATTGTCCTAGTGCTCCAACAGATGCTGATTTTGTGCAGGCAGATAACCAACCCTTTGGCCCTTGGCTTC
Source organism: Xanthoceras sorbifolium (assembly GCA_003430845.1). Classification (NCBI taxonomy): domain Eukaryota; kingdom Viridiplantae; phylum Streptophyta; class Magnoliopsida; order Sapindales; family Sapindaceae; genus Xanthoceras; species Xanthoceras sorbifolium. The sequence continues at coordinate 8,064,269 of CM010622.1, read as the reverse complement.
GTGCTTCAAGCTTAGGAATGTCCCGCCCAGCTAGAGGGACAACAGCTACTGCAGGTCCAGTCAATCCAGTAGGTAATACGGCCAGCTTGAGAGAGCAGACCTTGGAGGCAGCAACGGCAACGGGGTCCAGGGCGGTGGGGGTGCAGGTCCGTTTGATGAGGGCTGGTGATGGCTCGCTGAGAGACACCGCGGGGTCGAGAACGAACAGCGCCATGCAGATTCCAGCGATGGCGAGTCGGGTAGTCGCTGCTGGCGGAGCACATGCTGCTCCGATGGGGGCTGGGAAGGGTGGTGCTGTTGAGATAGTGGGCGCTGTTGCTGCAGGTGCTGTCCACGAGCTCATGGCTCCTAGTGTCGCTCGAAGCTCTCACAATGTAGCCCACGTGCATGGCCAACTCGCGCGAGAAGGTGCTGCCAATGTGTACCCGCGTGTGGCGCCTTTCCACGAGCTTGAGAGTGCTGCCCATGTGCAGCCTTGCTTGGACCTTTCCATTGGGCATGATAGCGCTGCATGTGTGAACCCGTGCACAGCCCTTGTGAGTGACCATGCTGTGCATATTGGTGCAGTCAAGTATTAGGCATGATGGCGCTCGAAGCTCTCACAATGCAGCCCACGTGCATGGCCAACTCGCACGAAAAGGTGCTGCCCATGTGCACCCGCGTGTGGCACCTTTCCACGAGCTTGAGAGTGCTGCCCATGTGCAGCCTTGCTTGGACCTTTCCACTGGGCATGATGGCGCTGCATGTATGAACCCGTGCGCAGCTCTTGTGAGTGACCATGCTGTGCATGTTGGTGCTGACCACATGCAGTCAAGTTTGACTCTCTTGAATGGGCAAAACAGTGCTGCCCATGTGCCCCCATGCGTGGCACAGGTGCGAGGTGATGAGATGACCAAGGATGGGGTTGCTGTTAGCTTCATCTTCTCAGCACAGAATGATATCTCTAACACCAGTCCCTCTCCTCTTCGTACTACTGCCATGGAAGTTGACCGTAAGCATTTTAAGTGGAAGCGTGTTGCGAGGAGGGGGATGATTGGGAATGGCGAGGGCTCACAGCTGTCTGGTTTGGGTAAACGATCAGAGTTGGAGCCTCAGGAGGATGGAGGTAGCGAAGACAAAGTGAAACGAAGTCGTGGACCTACTTGTGATGAGTCCTCCTTATTGAAAGTAGCGGGACCTGGAGCAGTTATCCAGGCCTGCCAGGAGTTATGAAAACTCTATGCTGGAACGTCCGGGGTTTGGGGACCTATCGGACGTTCCAAGTCTTGCGCACCCGGGTGCGTGAGTGTTGCCCAGATTTGGTCTTTCTTATGGAGACCCTTTCTAATAAGGATCGTATGGAGCAACTGCGGCTTTTTTTGGGGTTCAGTGGCAAGTTGGTGGTTGAGTGTGTGGGTCGGAGTGGTGGGTTGGTCTTGTTCTGGTCCGGTCATCTTGATGTTAGATTGCTATCTTTTTCGCTTTTTCATATGGATGTTAGTGTTTCGGCCACAGGGTGTAGCCCTTGGAGATTCACGGGTTTCTACGGGTCTCCTGAAGCTTCACAGAGAAACCATGCTTGGCTTTTATTGAAACGTCTCTTTGCGTTGTCTTCTCTTCCCTGGCTTTGCGGGGGTGATTTTAATGAGATTTTGGTTGACTGTGAGAAGGATGGTGGTCTCCCTAAGCAGCATCGTCTTCTTTCTAATTTTAGAGAGGCCCTTGATGCTTGCTGTCTTCAAGATTTAGGCTTTGAGGGGCCTATGTTTACATGGTGTAATGGCCGTGTGGGGGATGCGTTTGTCCAAGAAAGGCTTGATAGATGTGTTTGTTCTCGAAATTGGCTATCATTATTCCCAGCTTCTTATGTTCAGCACCTTGACTTTTGGAAGTCGGATCATCGGCCAATCTTGGTTCATATTGCAGTGCAGGGCTCGGTGTTGCCCAATGTGGGAAGTTGCCGACGCCATCGCTTCCATTTTGAGGAATCTTGGGTGGGTATGGCGGAGTGCGACCAGATTGTTAAGAATAATTGGGGAGTCTTAGTGGCCCCGGTGAGACTCGGTGGGGTGTGTGACAATATTGGGCGTTGTACTGCTTCTCTTGGGAGTTGGAATTCTATGAATCGTGCCTCCCTGCGACGAGGTATCAATACTAAGCGGTTGGAGTTGGCCTCTCTGAACCGCTCGGTCTCGTCTGCTTCTTGGCGGGATATTCGTTTGGTGGAGAAGGAGTTGGATGAGCTCTTATTGCAGGAAGAGATCTACTGGAGGCAGCGCTCGAGAATCTCCTAGTTAAAATTCGGTGACAGGAATTCTAAGTTCTTCCACGCCAAGGCATCGGCTCGGCGTAAGAGTAATGAGATTCTTGGCTTATCTGATAATATGGGTTGCTGGCACTCGGACTCAGGTTCTATTCACCGAATTATTGGCAAGTATTTTTCTTCTCTCTTTTCGTCGTCTTCTCCGTCGCTAGAGGCTATTGGGAGGGTGACCCAGGTTGTAGTCCCACGGGTCTCTCCTGCCATGAATGTGGTGTTGGATGCTCAGTTCTCTGCGGATGAGATTCGCCATGCATTGTTTCAAATGCACCCCACAAAAGCGCCTGGTGTGGATGGCTTGCCTGCCCTATTCTTTCAGAAGTATTGGAGCATTGTAGGGGATGGGGTTGTCGCGGCTTGCTTAGGGTGCCTTAATGATGGCCTCCCGATGCAGGAAGTTAATTCTACTTTGATTACTCTTATTCCGAAGAAGGAGAGGCCGCAGGAAGTTTCTGATTTTCGCCCGATCAGTTTGTGCACGTCGGTCTACAAAATTATTGCCAAAACCATTGCTAATCGGCTCCGTTCTGTTTTGGGGGATGTTATTTCTGAGTCTCAGAGTGCCTTTATTCCGGGAAGGCTTATCACAGATAATGCTCTTATTGGTTTTGAATGTAAGCATCTTCTGAAGAGGAAGAAATTAGGCGATCATGGCTTTACTGCTTTAAAGTTGGATATGTCCAAAGCGTATGATCGGGTTGAGTGGGGCTTCCTGGAAAGTATTATGCGTCGTCTCGATTTTTCCGCGAGTTGGGTTGACCTGATCCTCCGGTGTGTATCATCGGTTTCATACTCTTTCGTGGTTAATGGAGAGGTATTTGGGAGGGTTCAGCCGTCCCGGGGGTTGCGTCAGGGGGATCCGCTTTCTCCGTATCTTTTTATCATTTGCAGTGAAGGTCTCTCTGGCTTAGTTAGGTCGGCTGAGTCGGATGGTCGTCTCTTGGGCTTGCGTTGTGGGCGCTATGGGCCTCGGATTTCTCACCTTTTCTTTGCTGATGATAGTCTTCTCTTCTTCCGAGCCTCGTCTATCGATTGCTCTGCAGTGGGGTCACTCCTTGATACTTATTCTGAGGCTTCTGGTCAGAAGATTAACTTTGACAAATCTGCGCTTTGTGCTAGTAAGCAAGTGTCTCCTGGGGTAAGCTCTGGTTTGGCCTTGTCTCTAGGGGTTAACCTTGTCCCTTGTCATGCGAAGTACTTGGGCCTGCCATGTGTTGCGACCCGCAATCGACGTAATCTCTTCGATAATATTAAGTCTCGGGTTTGGATGAAGCTGAGTGGGGTGGAGCAGTAAGTTTTTCTTTGCAGGGGGTAAGGAAATTTTGATCAAAGCAGTGGTTCAGTCGATTCCGACCTACTCGATGAATCTCTTTCGTCTTCCTTCCTCTCTTATTGGGGAGCTTCATCGGATGATGGCTCGTTTTTGGTGGGGTAGCTCTGATAGTAAGCAGCGCATCCATTGGTGTCGGTGGAAGTCTTTGTGTGGTAATAAGCTTGAAGGAGGTCTTGGGTTTCGAGATCTTTCTCTTTTCAATCAAGCCCTTCTCGCTAAACAAGGTTGGTGGCTTATTACCCAGCCGGGTTCCCTAGCTGGACGGGTTCTGAAGCATATTTACTTTCCCCGGACCTCTTTTCTTCGAGCTAAGGCGCCTGCATCAGCTTCCTTGATGTGGCGCAGTATCCTGTAGGGTCGTGCGCTTCTTGAGAAAGGCTCGCGTTGGCGTGTGGGGTCTGGTTCTTCAGTTTCTATCCTCCAGGATAGGTGGTTGCCTCGCCCGTCTTCCTTTAAGGTTATCGCGGGCTGCTCTCTTGCAGGGGATTCTATGGTAGCCTCCCTCAAAACAGCGTCGGGAGCTTGGAACTCAGTTTTGGTTCGCAGTAGTTTTGCTCCTATTGATGCCGACTGTATTCTGAGTCTGCCTACCTCCATGCGTAGCTGCCCGGACCAGCTTTTGTGGCACCATTCGAAAGACGGTAAGTATTCGGTTAAGAGCGAGTACTGGTTGGCATCGAGGCTGGCCCAGGATGGGGCTTCCTCGTCCTCCTCCTCAGCTGGGTCCAGCTGATGGAAGTTTCTTTGGGGTCTGAATATTCCAGCGAAGGTTCGGATGTTTGTGTGGCGTGCCTGTCGTAATCTACTCCCTACTCGGTCCCTCCTTGCTGCTCGCAGGGTCCCTGGGGGAGCTGGGTGCCCGCTGTGTGGTGCTGCTGTGGATTCTGTCCTTCATTCGTTATGGTTGTGTAGGTCTCTGGTGGAGCCTAAGGCCGCTGTCCCGTTCCTTGTCGGTTTGCGCCTCCCTGTGGCTGGTTCGTTTTTTGATTTTATTTTGGCTTGTTATAGTCGTCTGTTGGTGCACGAGATGGAATTGCTGTTGGTCCTTCTGTGGCGCTTCTGGTTCCGTAGGAATCGCGCTGTCCATAGTGCCCAGTTGCTGTCTGTGGAGGACACGGTTGATTGGTCGAAGATGTTCTTAGCAGATTTTCAAGCTGCTGTTGCTGTTCCCGGTGTGCGCTGCGGTCCGGTTGCTGAGAGATGGCTGGCTCCTAGCCCAGGCTGGGTCAAAATTCACTCAGATGTGGCTGTAGATGTCCGGGGTCGTCGATTGGGCTTTGGTGTGGTTCTCCGTGACTTTGCGGGTAAGGTTTTGATGTCTTATACGTCTCTGCTTCTTGGGCTTTTCTCTTCGGATATTGGTGAAGCTTTGGCTATTCTTTATGGTCTCCGTCTTGCGGTTGATTTGGGTTTGTCTTCTATTTGTGTTGAATCTGATGCTGCGTCTATTGTGAAGCAGCTGTCTTCTAGAGACTCCTCTTGTTCTGATATTGGCCTTATTTTAGATGATATTCTCTCCCTTGTTGTTAATTTGTCTGATATTTCCTTTTCGTCTGTTCGTCGCTGCGCTAATAAAGTTGCGCACGGTCTTGCTAAGCTTGCCCTGTGGCACCAGCCTGTTGGTGTTCAGTTTGGGGATGTGTCGAGTTCTTTGGCCCTTCTTATTTTAGATGATTCGCGTGCCTTGTTGTAGTTTGGGTTCTCTTTTATGATAGTTCTTTTTTCTCCAAAAAAAAAAAAAAAAAAAAACATAAGAGTTTTTTTAAAATTATTCAATTATTTTTAAAATATTTATATAATTATACAGCTGATTATGTAACTAGTTCGAAAAGAGTTTCTTGAAAATTCGTGGCAACGGAAAACAACTTTTGAAACAACTATTTTGTTCAGCAGAGAAGCACATCTGCCCAGTTAATATCTGTGATTATTTGCAAAAATGGCTGCCGCAAGAGGGGTTTTGGGATTGGAGGAACAATCAAGCCCTAAAATGTCATGAGCTATTTCAACTGCATCCCAACAAATTTTTGTTGGTTAAAAATGAAAAATAACTTGCATTCGTAAATTTTGCGGGCACATTTATGGCAAAAGTAAAGTAACTCAAAACTGATAAAACCTTCTGCAATCAAAACAAAATCATCACTTCCTACGCTTAAAGCCATCGTCATCGTCACGGTCGTCGCTGCCATCATAACGACTACGTCGTTCTTCTCCCTCATCAGAATCGTCATAACTATCAAGAAGATTTTCCAGATCGGAGTCGGTGATCTTCACTTCATCTTCTGACCCATACTCATCCTCGAACTCTTCCCCATCGCTAACCATACTCTTCCTCCCGCGCGCCGCCTCCATGCGATCGAAGGCTAAGGAGGGTTTCCCTCTAACAAAATCAACGAAATCGAACCCGTCCCACAGAACGAGTCTCTGTAAATACAACTCCTGTGTTGTTGGGTTGATTAAAGGCTGGAAAACGTGTGGGTTGGGGCGACACGGAAATGGGTTGCGGAGAAGCTTGTGAATCGACTTGCCGTTTTTGAGCAACAGACTGGCGGTGGAGGAGGCCATTTTATGTCAAGAGTGTTTTTTCTACTTTCTTTGTTGTTGTCTCTGTTTTAGGAGGCTAGGGTTTTTTTTCTAGTTTTTAAAAGAGGTGGTGACACGTGGCGATAATCAGAAGGCAACAAGTTGCATGACTTGGATTGATGAAATGATCAGTGCCTACAACTGTTTAATTAATAATCAATAAGAAGATTTCGCATATCAACAAATTAAAGCTCAAGTAGAAATATGCAGAGTCAAGTGAGTTCATCAAAACCTTCATGTCATTAAATTCTCATTAATTGTTCAATTTCCAATACACAGAGAAGAACATTTATTTTGATTCTAGTTAATTCTTGAGGACAAAGAAGTATAAGATATTGTACATGCATCAATAACCTGTTATCAGATATTATATCAGAAATTGAATAAAACAGTACATATATATCAGAAACTATAAGCAACAATCTGACTTCTCATGTATACACAGGACTTGAATTTTCAGATAAAAGAGTCTTCAACATAATGTCTTCATAATTATCTTATTTAAAAGTTGGGCACCCAAATGATGTTCTATCATTTTCCAATATATGGTGGTAAGCTATTTTGAATATCATTAGAGAACCAGCCATAAATCTCCCTGGTGACCTCTGGAGGGGACTCTTCCATATCTACATCTTCCTTGCTCGTTTGTGGTGCCTGCACAAACAATTGAAACATGAAATTAAAATGGAAATATTAAGATTATCAAGTTGTTCTAGCAGATTGAAAAAAAAAAAACGCAAGACATAATGATAATCAATTATATTTATACGTTCATTGTTTATCAACAACAACATCAAGATTATTAGTAAGTACCTCTGCTTCGGCATGAACAGATCTATTTTGGTCGACCGAAAATCTTGTAGTTATCTTGGGACATTCATTCACAACCAACCTTGACAAATATGGAAATATGAAGTGATAACCCGAGGGGCAAAAGTTGACGAGGCATGCTAATTTATGAAGCATCAAATTCTCAAGTCGAGGCATCACTATTTCTCTGTCACCTTTTCATGTCTGCTTCATCTTCATGTCCAAATAATTCTTCTAATTGAAATGTTGTTTCCACTGTTAGTGATGTTAGTTTTTGAAGACCTGATCGAGCTATGCTGACAGGAAATAGAGCTTTTAATTTATCACACTTTGTGACAGAAATAGAATAAAGATTTGGAAAGAGTCCCAGCTGAACATGATCCACTGTATGGTCTCCAACAATGATTTGCTCCAATTCCCCACAATACTTAATAATCAGCACTTCCAAATGCAACAAATTTCTAGGAAGAGTAGGAGAGAACATATGTCTCAGCCTATTGCAACCAATCACTCTTAGCATTTTAAGATTTTGCAGGCTTAAAAGATGCGTGGGACCCTTCCACAAGCACTCTAGTTCATTTAGATTCATCAACTCTAATACCTTCAAACTTGGGAGAGATAATTCTTGCTCAAGACCTTCAAGCTGAAATATCACTTGTACTCCACAATTGTGAATTCTTAATTCTTCTAAATTTCGTAAGCCATTTCTTAATTCTTGAGGCCCTGGCCCTCCCAAAATTTTCAGAAAAAAAAAAATTTATATGTAATTTTTTTTAATATTTAATTTAAATGTTAAAAAATTAAATATATATATATATATATATATAGCTTGGTGCTCCCAAATTTTATCCTCTTATTCCGCCACTGCCTGTTTGGGTTGTGAAAAACTAAATTTTGAGGGGGAAATAAAAGAACAGAAGGGATATTCTTAGAAAATTAAGTTGTGCTCATAGATTTTGGTTTAATGTCATTGTGACTTTTAAAAGGGAAAATTGCAATGGAGGATTATGATATTTGGGTAAATTGTAATGAAACAAAAAATTACAGTTCAGTATTATTGACTAACTAGTTGACCAATAAAGTTAACATTTTGACCAATAGCAAAAATCATTTCAGTTCTTATCCTGTTTTAAATAATCACCTTTTAACCTATATTTCCTCTTTTAGCTCTCATGCTTTCTAATTTTTCAAAAATATATCACCTTAAATATTGAAATTAAAATTATAAAATACTCAAATTTTATAATAAAAACCCTTAAATATTAAAAAACACAAAAAATAATTTAAAAATAAAAATTAAACAAGAATAAATAACACTGAATTTACCTAATGTATATTGAATTACGGTCGGAATCAAATTTTTTAAAAACTTATAAGAAACTCCCTTGATGTTAAATTTGACCGTTAAAAAATATGATTGACTATTAAAAAAATGAAAAATGAAAAAGTAAAAGAAGAAGCGAGAGATCCGTGGTGGATCCACCATGGATCGCAAATCAGATAAGGTTCGAACCTACTTTTTAACGATTAAATTTAATACCAAGGGAGTTTAGTGTTAGTTTCTGCAAGTTTTGATTTCGAGTGTAATTCAATAAATCTCATGTAGGTTCAGTGTTATTTGTTCATTAAAAAATCGAAAAACTTTTACAAAAAATTATTATAATAAATAACTAATTTATGAAAATTCAATCATTTAAAATAACACTTCAAATTAATATCAAAATATAAAAAATAAGTTTTATATATGAAAATTAAATTATAGTAAATTAAATTCAATGCATGTGGCTATTTTCAATTGTTAGAAATTTATTTAAATTAACTGAAAATTTGTGAAAATTGTAAAACTGACTTGTTTAGTTGAAATTAATCAAAGAGTAGTTAAAAAAGAATGATTCTTGGTTTCTAAATTTGTTTGGGTTACAAAAAGGTTAAACTGGAAAAAAAATAAAAAAACAGAAGGGATATTCTTAGAAAATCAAGCGGTACTCTTTAGATTTTAAAATTTAAATGTTGTAAGGATCTAATAGCTTGTTTTAAACCATATATAATGTAGAAAAAAACATACATGTAATATAATCCCAGTTTGCTAAATTTCGATATAATTTTGATTTTTTTTTAGTGAAAAATAAAAATATCTAACTTTTTTAGTAAAAATCATTTCAGTCCCTATTGTTTTTTAAATTATCAATTTTTAACTTACCTTTCATCTTTTAGTTCACATATTTCCTAACTTATTAATGAAAATTTAATTATTTAAAATAACACTCAAATTATAGTAAATTAAATTCAATCCATGTGGCATTCTCATTTGTTAGAAATTTAATTAAATTAACTGAAAAGTTGTGAAAAATTGTAAAACTTTGACTTGTTTAATTGAAATTAATCAAAGAGTAGTTAAAAGAAATGATTCTTAGTTTGCTAAATTTTTGTATCAAAAAAAAGGTTTGCTAAATTTTAATTGAAATTTTTTGCAGCAAAGGATGTATTATCTATCTCTAGCTCTTGCAGCAAATCTCTCTTAGACCAATAGAGTATAGATTTAAATCCACTAATTTAGAGAATGCAGTGGATGGCACATGCTGCTGCGTCATATCAATTATGCTTCCCAATTCCTCAAAATTCCAGACACTAAGCCTTTTCAACTCATTTAAGCCGCGGTTTCATCAATGCTTGGGACGATACTTTGGCAACATCCCGTTATCATGTTCAACTCAAGAAATTCTACATTCTCATAAAATGCTTTAAATGCAAACAGTGAGGCAGCTTCAATATAGATGATTCTTAAGCTTCTTGTTTCCGGATATGATGAATAATTATAATTATAATTATGATTCCGGATATGAGCATTCACTGTTATGTCATACCCGAGCAATTTCTTGGGCAAAACGACACTGAACATTTATACCTAAAGAGAGTATGGTCAAGCGGTGTAGTTTACTAAGCTCAGACAGACTAGCATTGCTTCTTTCTGCACTTGTCCCTTCAACATCCCATCCTTTAAAGCTGTCAATACCAATGTATAACTCTTCTAATCCAGATAATCTTTGTATTACATTTACAGGAATCCATTTCAATCCGAAATAATCTCTTATATCCAACATTCTTAATTTACTGAGTTCCCTTATTACTTCAAGCAATTCAACAAACTTAGAACCACGCAAATCAAGAATCTCAAGTTTGGTCAGCTTCTTGAGCGAAGACATATCTCTCAATTCACATCTAATCAATTATAGTGTCACGAGATTTGTCAATGATTGAAGTGAATTTAATGATAGGTTGACTTTTAAAACTTTCTTCAAAAAAATGATCAGAAACTTTCCTAAGAGTTCCGTAAAAAAAAGTCCATCCCAATAGCAAAATTTTCAGCTTGGGACATACCAAACTATCAGGAAACACTTCTATATCATTTTTTAATAAGGAGATTGCTTTGCACTGCTCGAGGCCTTCGTGCTTTGGCCACTCAGTCAATCCCATGCCAGCTTTAACCATGAATAAATCCTCACCCTTCGAAGTTATCCACAAGGCAACATCACGAACCACGTCATGCATTTTCACATATCCTTCATTTGCATCTAATAACAAGCTTGAAGCTTTAAGGTTATTGATCATTACACATACGTAGCTCAGTTCTTGCTTCTACAATTGTGTCAGTGTCTTGATACAAACCTAATCCCATACCATATCTAACCAAGTCCTCCATGTCGATTTCATGATCTTCAGGAAACAATGCACACAGCAAGAAACATAACTTGGTTTTCTCATTTTTCAAGTAATCATAGCTCAGTTGAAGACAAGCATGAACGTTGGCATCGACAATGTCTACATCCATAAGTTTTGACTTCTTTAAATTTTGTGTCACTGTCATCCATTCATCAATACCCTTTCCTTTTAGAGCACTTCCAATAGCAACAATTGCTAAAGGCAAACCTTTGCATTCTTTGGCAACTTCTTTCGCCAAATTAATCATGGTGGGGGAGTCATCAATGAAACCTACATGTCTTTTAAACAAAACAAATCCTTCTTCGTTTAGAACACCCAGTGAAATCGGTGATTGACACCTCATATCAATACACACTTGTTTCCGGCGAGTAGTTAGAAAAATTTTGCAGTTTTTGTGATGATCGTCCACGGGTATTCCTATAATTTTCAAGTCGAGTTTTTCCCAAATATCATCCAGGATTATGAGGATCTTCTTCTCATTCTTCAATCTCATATACAATCGTTCTGCTCTTCCTTCCGTGCTTTTCTCATGTAATTTTAAATCTAAGAAGTCAGCGATATGATCTTGAATGCCTATGATGTTTGGATTTTGTGTTACGACCACCATCACAACCTTATTAAAAATCTTGTCTTCCTTGGCTTTATTAACCACCGCTTTAGCCAAGGTTGTTTTACCGACTCCCCCTGTCCCATACAATCCAACCACATTTGTTCGATCATCTTTCAGTGCCTCAAATATCAGATTAAATGTATATTTGGTGGACTCAAAAGGCATAAACTCTTTTGGTGGAAGGACATTAATGCCTGGCAGAGGAGTAGGATAGGAGACATTGTCAAATTTGCCAGTGTCTCTTAATTTCAACATAATGTTTGTCTTCTTTTCTGCTCTCCTAGCCAATTTATATTTCCAAATCAAATTAGGACACCACCCATAAAGACATGTTTGCTTCCCTGATGTGGTTTCCTTTTCCAAATCCTCAAAATCTGTCACAACATTACTCACATCTCTCAGCCACTTTTCCATATCTTTCTCAATTACTTCAGTTTGTTTTATGGCTTCATCGACTCTATGTTGCATGTGCTCTTGTCTCAATCTCAAGCTTTCTGCTTCTTCATTCAGATCTTCAATAATGCTTTTGAAACGAAAGATGTAACCAACTTAGCGACAAGTTGATTTCACCAAGTCTCTTTTACAATCTCCATCGAACCTAATATTAAAAATAATAAAACTATCTCACTGTATGGCTAGAAATTAAATCTGTAGAACTACATGTCCTATGAACCTCTGAATCATGATGAACTCTTTCTGTAAATTATGCATCATTTCATTTTGAGATTCTATCTTAGGTGATGTTTGATTTTTCATCTTAAAATCTTTAAAATATTGTAAATTAACTTAAATCTAAAAGTAAAAGTTTTAACATATGTATACCCTAATCATATATATATATATATATATATATACAAATATTTTCTTTTGTGCGAAACTTGTGAGCCACTAATTAAGTGAAATTAGATGAATTTAAGGATTAATATCAGTCTGCACATAGTAGATATTTACTTATTCACAAGACTCTAATAAAGTCGATTAAGAATTTTTTTAAAAGCTTGTAAGTAATATTCTCTCATTCATAATAGAAAATATCTAACATAATAACACACTTAATTAAATAATGTAAGTGCTTTTAGGATAGTTAAAGTATAAAAATAATTTCACATACCTTCTGTCGACCTCTCACACTTATCACCCTGTGTGATAAATATCCTCAATGAGTACAATAGGTAACTTCACTTGATGCTGAATAGCCCCCAAAAAAGAAAAAAAAATAAATAAATAAAGGGATCATAAAGCACTTGGTAATAATAACAAAGAGATAATTCTTACTTGGTAAAACATATTAGATATTACTAAAAAAGCAATAAAAACACATCGAAAGAAAAAAAATGATAACGTATTGAAATCTTTAGATATAAGGTCTACTTAAAAAAAATCCAATCTTTAAAATATGGTTAAAGAATAATGGATCAAGTAAGTTAATAATAAAGTTTGAACATTAACATTAATCGTACCACATAATGGAGGAAGGTATTTTCCTTAAAATGCAGTTGATGACGCTATATCTTCATAGCTTTTAAAAGTCGTGAGCTGAAATGCGTGGAAAAAGAACTTGAAAGGTCCCGATCTGTTTCTTAACTTCCACAATGAAAATTTACAAGAAATGAATTTCAATTCATTTGGCGAAAACAATTATATTATATGTGTTTCAACGTATATATCTTATAATTATCTCAAAAATGCTTCTAATGTTAAAAAATAAACAACAAAAATAAAGGTTCCTTTTTAAACACTACATATGTAATCTATAATATTAATTAATCTACACAGAAGAGAAAAGAGCCTTTCACTTTATTCTTTGATTAGGGCAACCTTTCACTTTAATTAGTTAACTTTATTTATCACATTAACTATTTTCTTTTCCATTTTATATTTATAAATCACTATGTTGTGAATCATTAGCATGTATTGTATGTGTTTATGAATAAATCACTTATGTAATTAAGTTATCAAACTATTGTATTATAAATCTGCAAATGCGAATAAAGTTCTTTTAGAAAAAACCATAATAAACATTACAATGTTATAATGTACCTAAGAAAGAAAACTTGGAGTCAGCTTCCAAAGACTTAAAAATAGCTGAAAATGTAGGCTGTGAGTATCTGAGTCTCCTTCCCAAGCCAAGAAAAAAAAAATTCAATTCAAATGATCTCAATATTTCTATTAAAGATGTTAAGTGTTTAGCATAAAATTCATATCTCAGATCCGACTAGGTTGCAGAACTAGCATTGACTTTATAATTGTGCACCCACAATCTCCTAAAACTCTTAATTGTGATTCAGGACAGTGGTAAGGAATAAATAAATTAAAAGATTATGGGTTTCTAGTAGGTAGGAGGGGAGGCCTCATTTCCAATTTTTTTTCCTACAAAAGAAGTTATTTTTTAGAAATTTTATTTTAAATAATATTTATGTTAAAATTAATTTGAAATTTTAATTATTATTATTATTTTATAATAACTATTATGATTATAAAAAAAATAAGTTTGTATTACTAAATAAAAACAACAAAAGAAAAAAATAATAAGATCATGAATTCTTTGAAAGTGTAAGAATTACGAAACGTGGTCTACTTAAACAAAATCCAAATTTTAAAATATGTATAAAGAATAACATATCAAGTAATATAAATATATAATATTAAAGTTTGAACATTAACGTTAATCGTACCAGATAATGAAAGAGGATGTTATTCTTGAAATGCAGTTGATGATGCTATGTCTTCATAATTTTAAAAAGTCTCTAGTTGTCTATGAGCGAGAATGCATGGAAAAAGAACTTAAAAGGTCCTAATCTATTTCTTAGCTTTCACAGTGAAAAATTTACAAGCAAAAGTGAGACAAGAAATGAATACGAACAATTTATTAAGAGGAAAACAATTATATTGTATGTGTTCCAACTGATATATCTTATAATTATCCGAGAAGGAAGCTTCCAATGTTAAAAAATGAACAATAATAATAAAGGCTTTTATTTAAACACTACATATGTAATAATAATCTACAAACAAAAGTTAAAACAGCTGTGAAGATGTAGGCGGTGAGTCAGTGAGTCTCCTTCCCCAAGTCAGAAAAATAAAAAGAGAAATTTGAATATGACAATTAAACAATAAGAATCAATAACCAAAAAAAAAAAAAAACAAGACAGAAACAAATTAAGAGAACAAACCTGAATATGACAAGTAAGATAAACTGATATCAATTTTTAATTATTTAATTTATCAAATAAATTAAATACAGACACAGCCCAATGTCTAATTTGAATAAGTAAACTTTGGAAACAAAAAGCATTTTATTCTCACAACCTCTGTTCTTTGCTTTCACTATAAAAAGAAAAATACTTTGAAAGCAAGATAGAGACAAGTAAGGAATTTCAATTGCGTGAGAGGAAACCTGGAATATTGTATGGGTTTCATGTGTAGAGGTTTCAAGTCATCACATTGATGGATAAGATGGAGCACCACGAGAGCATATCTACTCCCATTGATGGATGATGTATATCTATTTTAAAAAAAAATTCAATTTTTTTATTTTATTAATTTAATAGTTAATGTTATTTTTTTTAATTTTTAATCAGGGGTAGTTATGTTATGTTAAGCATAATTCATTATCAAACCGTTACTTTTAACTGAGTTAACTAATGGTAGGGTACTAATGAGTAATTAAGGTAAAACTCCAGTTATAGATGCAATACGATCGAATGTCATGCCAGGACAGATACCCCGAAAAAAATATTTTAAAAAACATATAATAATTTTAAAATTTTCTTACTATAGTCTGTCTAATTATTATACTTTATTATCTTAATATTCAAGTATAATTTTCTATCTCTGCCTCTTGGTGTGTCCTTCTCTCATTCTCACATAGTCACACTCACCCACTCTTTTTGAGTTTGGGTTTAGTGCTTGTTTATCTTAAGAGATATTCCTATTTTTTTTCCTAACGATTCGGTCAATGATATTTTACCCCTTCACGTTTTAAAAATAGTCATTTTTCCCCTTGGAGTTAACTTTCCATCCAAAAAGTAAGTAAAAAGACTTAATTATCCTTTAAGTATATTTACATACCCTTTAATGCTTCAAGAGTAATTAAGTTTTTTAACTTACTTTTTGGATGGAAAGTTAACTGCAGGGGGAAAAATGACTATTTTTGAGACGTGGGGATAAAGTATCGTTAATCAAATCGTCAGGAAGGAAAATATGAATATCCCTTATGTTAATAAATGAAAACTGGCTGCTTTGAATTGAAACTACTTTTGCTATCAATATTATAGCTAATTTCTTTAATTATAATAAATATTTATCACTAGAAAAAAAAATTATTAAAAAAATATATTATAATCTATAATAAAATAGTATTGTAAATACGAAGAATCTTTTATAGAAGACTTTAAATATAAGACAAAATATTTAAATTTCTTTAATATTTATTACTGAATAGTATCTACAGCAAAAAAAAAAATGACGATAAATATATTATATCTTTTTTGTAGCGTGTTAATGAAGAGAAAATGTTTTGCAAGCGTTTTAAAGGGTTCAATTTTTTTTTAATAAATTTTTTAAATTCTAAGAATTGAAGGATTTAATTAATAGTCAATTTATAACAACTTAAAATATTGATTTAAAATTGTCCATTTGTTAGGGATAAACTAAATGTTGGAGAAACGTAAGTTAACTAAATAATGTATGAGAATTCTTGGATTCAGTATGAATAGGTGAATGGACACTGAGATAAAAATTTAAATTGATATAACTTAATTCTATAATTTTGTAATGACTTACAAAATATTTACTTTCTATTTTTAGAAAGTAATGTTATATTAAGGGATAACTTATTTTTTCCACTTAACACTTAATGGGTTTGAATTGAACACATTAAGTTGTTTTTATTATTTTTTTAACAAATAACTTAAAAGTGGTAAACTAACTTAAAATAAAAAGTTAAAAATCGTACCTAATCATTTAACACCTAATTAATGAATCATAATTACAATATTTTCTTTTATAATTATCATTCTTATATTAATACATTTCTAAATTAATTTTTTTCAAATGTTTCTATTTTGTAAAAAAATAAACAATCAACATAAGGGACTTGAAGAACCTCAAGAACATTTCAAGGCTAAAAAACTTCAAAAGCAAGGTCGAAAAGCAAAAGGTCATAAACTTATCAAAAGAAGGCCGGAATTGAAAAAAGCTCGACGAGAAGTGCACAAAATTCCCTGGTGACCAAGCATTCTTTTGACCTCGTGCTTCTAGTTTTGCAGGCTATAGTGTCTCGATCATCATCCCACTGATTTCGTGGTCTACTACTTGGCATTCCCCTAAGATCTCGGCTAAGAACAAGAAGGGCTTGATTGCCTCTTTGACTTGGTCCATCAAACTTCAAATTTGAAGTTTGATGGTCATAGGCTTGGGTTAACGGGCCGACCCATGGCCTATCTAAATTGTAGGCCACGAAATCGAGGTACTACAACATGCAAAACTAAAAACATGAGGTCGATAGAATGCTTAATCACCGGGGCGATGCTGGCTAAGTACATTCCGACACTCAAGTCAATCGATAGTAAGTAAGAATATCGTGAGAATAAAGAATAAGTGAATAAATTATACTCCCTGGAATTGTACGTATAATCGGCCATGGTCAGAAATGTCGAGGCGCGGTGGCTGTAGTTGCGAATGAAAGGTAAATGTGGCGGGCAATGATTGTCGGAGGTTACCCGTTTAAGGTAGACGGTGAACAGTGAATTGGTATGCTAAAATGTTAAAAAGATTGAACCCTCACTCTCTTCTAATTTATAGGTGTGTGATCTACCCGTTGACGGGTGGATCACTCCCTTAAGATCCGGCTAAGATCAAGGAGAGCTTGATTGTCTTTTTGACTTGGTCCATTAGACTTCAAATTCAAAGTCCGATGGTAATGGGCTTGGGTTGACAAATAACGAGCGGAAAAAAACAAACATGTCATTCAAGTTTCAGTCTTTAGAAAAATTTAGACATATTCAGTCTTCAAATAAAATAACAAACAACCTGTAAGTGTAACAAAACGTGGACAATTAGATGTTTTTAAAGCTACTTATTCTAGTCTGAACAAGGTGATTACTTCAATGCTAAATTATGATATATATATTTTTTTATTTCAACAAAACTTCTATTACAGAAGACCAACAAGAAAGCTAGGTTCAGGATTGAACCAACAAAATTCCTCCTTAAAGGAAAAGGCGAGGGAAGCAAGAGAATGTGCAATTCCATTCCTTGAACGAGGAATAGCATGACAGTTGGAAACTCCCACAACTCTAAAAAGAGCCTTGATATCAGAAACAATAGGGTCCATAAAGGAACTAGGACAAGAGTTAAAAACCCTAGCCACAACATTAGCAGCATCTAACTCAACCCACTCAATAATCAGGCTCAACTCCTTAGCCACCAGTAACCCCTCTCGCAACGCCAGCAGCTCGCCAAGCTCAGCAGGAAAGAACCCCAAGAGGGGCTTAGCAGAAGCTGCAACAACCTTGCCCTGAGAATCACGCACCACAGCACCAGAACCCATCACAGAAAAGCCAGACTTCACTGCTGCATCGGTGTTCAACTTCAGGGAGCCTGCAGAAGGAGGCGACCACGAAGCAGAACAAGGCTTCCTGGGGGGCAGGGGAGGAGAGCCAAAGACCTTCTGGGTGCCCTGAAATTCACGAAGCAAAGAAAGAGACCAAGAAACCAAATCAGCACTAACCCTGGGGGATTTAGAATGAAACACGACATTCCAATCAGACCAAACCCCCCACAGGATCATACAGAACTCCTCGAACTCTGCTCTCTTGGCCCTAACAAAAACCCACAAAATCAAGTCAAAACAAGAAATATAGCGCTGCAAATTGAGGACATCCCAGAAAACAGTGGAATCCCAAATAGGGCGCACGGAGCTGCACCAAAAAAGGGCATGGGCTGAGCTCTCGGGAGCATCGCCACATCTAGAACAACACGGGTCAACCACAATCTTCCTAGAACAAAGATTACAAAGGGACGGGATGGCATTGTGACAAACTCTCCAAATGAAGATTTTGATTTTAGGGGGAATGTTGAGATTCCAAAGTGCAAGCCACCATTTCGAATCCGGACTCGAGGAGGAACCAGAAAGTGAGAGTTTTTCCTGCGCTGCAACTCTATATCCGCTCTTCACAGAATACTCCCCAGACTTATCAAAATGCCAGATTAAGGAATCAGCACAATCACCTAAACTCAGAGGAATTTCCAGAATAGAATCCCTATCCGTTGCCACAAAGACCTGATCAAGCTTAGCCAAATCCCAAGAATGGGAAGAAGGGGAAATGAGAGATGCGACCTTAAAATCCTCCACAGGAGCAGTCGAGAAGGGTCTGAAAGTGGACGCCCTAGATATCCAAGGGTCCTGAAAAGCCTTGATATCCTTACCATTACCAACCCTCCAACGGAGACCCTTAAAAAGAAGACTCCTACCCCAAACCAAACTCCTCCAGAGATGAGAGCTCCCCTGCTTCAGCGAGACAGATAAGAAATCCTCCTGCCTGAAATACTTTGCCTTAAGAACTCCAGATACCAACGAGTCTTTATTCATAACAATTCTCCATGCCTGCTTGCCAAGAAGAGCGTGGTTAAAAAGAGATAAATCTTTAAAACCAAGCCCCCCGTGGATTTTCGGAGAGCACAACTTGTCTCTAGCGACCCAGGAAATTTTCTTATTACCATCAGAGGCACCCCACCAAAAGCCCATAATCATGGAGCACAGCTCATTACACAGAACAGAAGGTAACTGAAAGATACTCATAGTGAAGGTAGGAATAGCTTGCGCCACTGCTTTGATAAGAACTTCTTTCCCGCCCATCGAAAAGAGATTGCCTTTCCACCCTCAGACCCTCTCCTTAATATCACTAAAGGTTTTTCGTTTATTTTTCCCCACCATGGTTGGAAGGCCAAGATATTTATCATGGGCTTGGGCATTAGCTAGACCCAGGCAATTCAAGATACTAGCGCTGCGGTCATCTTCCACATTTGGGCTAAAAGTGATGTTAGACTTTTGCAGATTAATCCGCTGGCCAGAGGCTTTCTTATAGACATTTAGGATCTGTTTCAACTTCTCACAATTCTGAACTGAAGCCCTGCAAAAAACGATACTATCATCTGCAAAAAATAAATGACTCACTAGAGGGCTCCAGCGACAACATCTCATACCCAAAGATTGTCCATTAGATTCGTTGCCTTTGATAAGAGTAGATAGAGCTTCTGCACAAAGAAGGAAGAGATAAGGAGACAAAGGGCACCCCTGCCTTAACCCTCTTTGCGGAGAAACTTCCCCTACAGACTTCCCATTTACCAGGAAGGAAAGCTTGGAGGTCGACACACAGTCCATAACAAGGGCTCTAAAGTGATTAGGAAAACCTAACTTCTCCATAATAAACTCCAGGAAACCCCACTCGACACGGTCGTAAGCCTTACTTATATCCAGTTTAATTGTTGCATACCCTCTTTTACCCTTTTTCTGTTTCTTGATAGAATGGAGAAGCTCAAAAGCAACCATAATATTATCAAAAATTAACTGTCCTGGTACAAAAACACTCTGCTCCGAAGATATAATGAAGGGCAGAATTTCTTTCAACCTATTTGCCATAACCTTTGAGACAGTCTTATAAATAACACTGCAAAGACTAATGGGTCTGAAATCGGTCATACGCTCCGGGTTTTTAACCTTTGGGATCAGGACAACATTAGTGGTATTGAACTCCTCGATTGAGCATCCACCATTAAAAACTTTAAGGCACACGCTAGATACATTCTCGCCAACCACATTCCAAAATTTCTGAAAGAAGAGAGCATGGAAGCCATCGGGACCAGGGGCCTTGTTTGGACCCATTTCGAAAACTGCAGAACGTACCTCAACTCGAGTGAAGACCTCTCCAAGTCTGCCTGCCATTTGGGCATTAACTTTACTTTCAAGATATGAATTGTTTTTATTGAACGTCGAGAACTATATTACTATATAAGTTAAAATCCTTTTATTGATGGTGAATTAGGGAACATGACAGAATTAGTGTGCGTTTAGAATTACTTTAATTTTAAAAAAATTAACTATTTATTTCATAAATTAGGAAAAAAAAATATTTAATAAATTTCTTAAAATTTACTTATTTCATAATATGCATAATCTATCGAATGAAATTTATTATTATTTTTTAAACTACAGCAATGTGGAATATACACTTAGTTGTATATGTGCAGTACCTGCAGGAATTTACAAGCTAAGCTTGTGCTACAGAGACCTAGTAGATACTAATTGTTCAATAGTGTGTTGTTAATTTAGAGATTTAAAAAGGAAAACCAACAATTTTGTAAAAACTTCCACTAATTAATTTGTTCAATCTAGTTGTTGTATGCCAAACCATAAGAATCCAGTTTTACAGCAAAGCTGAAGCTCAAGAAGATCTTGATCAAACTTTAGCGAAGTAAATTGCTACTCAATTATAAAAGAATAGTGGGGATGACATTTCCCAGTTTAAGAAAAAAAAAAAATACAGGAAATAGCATTTTGCTTGAAAACTGGAAAACTGGAGATAAAAAATAATATGAGAATTCAATAACCAATTTCGTATTTAGTTGCCTACATAATCCTTCTCATAAAAATGTAAACTTGTAAAGTTAATAGATAGTTTTTGCAACGTGTGGCAGAGATTTAAGAAGGGATGTCGAAGGTTTTCGAACAGTGTGATTAAGCAAGATCATCAGAGTAAGAAGAGTCAGAGCCCCATCCTGATGCGCAGAGCCTAGTGAAACTGGCACATATGAGAGGAGTGTTGAAATCAATCCCTAAGGTCACCTGCAACAACGGTAATAACCATTTTGAAGATGTCCAGGAAAAACCTAGTCCTAGCTTTAGGTTTGAAATAACCAAATTGTAGTTGTGAAAGAAACTAGAATCTAGAGAGCCATGTCTGGAACCAAGAATTAATAAGTTTTACACAAATAATTACCTGAAGAGCATCTTTTCATAAATAATTATTAATTAATAGAAAGATTAAAATTATCAATTTTCAATAATTTTATTAATTTTATCAACATTTTCATAATTTGAACAATAATACCCCTTCATTCATTTTTTTTCTAAAAGACCATTCAAACAGTTTCAAATTAAAAAAAAAAAAAAAAAAGTCATAAACCTCTATTGTTGGAGTTCTTCACATACCTCCAAGGCTCCAACAACGGAGGGTAATGGAGGTCTGTGATAAACCTCTATTTGAGGGGAAAAAAAATACAGTGTAAATTTTATTTTTTGAATTATTTTATAAACTAAAGAGGTATTTCAGTCAGATCAAGATTAAATTTGACGGGAACAATAAAATTATTAGGAGTGAATAAACTTATAATCTCCCATAATTTTTTTATTGGCTAAATTTAGTAATTTCCATGTAAATTAGTTTTTTTTTTTTTTGATAATGTAAATTAGTTATTGAAAATATCAATTAAAAAAAAATTGAACCACCTACACTAGTTTTTTTTTTTTGTTTTTTTTTTCATATTAAACATGGTACATATGTCAATTCTATAATATATTTAAATTAAAATATAATTTTACTCTTACAATAGTTAGAGTTAACTAGTGAAAGTTAGTAAGAGCGACTAATTTAGTACTTATGAAAAATATAGGTACCGGGTAGGCAAAAACAAAAAAAAAGTCGCAAACTAAGTGAAATTAAGAAAAAAAGTCTAATTCAAAATAAAAAATAACATCCTCAAAATAAGTTCTCCTTCACATAGAGGTTCAAATCTCACCTTAGTCAATAAATACACAAAGTGTGAAAAGACTTCTCCCTCTCGCTAAGTCTCGACCGTTGTCGGACTCTATTTGCTTACATGACATATGACAAGTGAGATAAATCATCATTAATGTATATCCATATATTAATTATTACATTATAAGTTAGGATATCTAGCATACTCGAAAATTAACCAGATAATCATTACTTCATTTGTATTTGAAACTTTATTTTTGCAAAAGCATTGTAGCTTGAACGTGATAAGTGATAATGGATAAGTTGACAACATTTCTAATGTTTATATCATGAATAAAGAAAGTAACTGGAGATTAAAATGGAACCAACTAAATCTCAAATCATCAAATGTATCATATGATATAAAAAAACTCAAATCCTAGATTACAAAATATTAGGTACAAAGCAATATAAACTCCTACAAAACAATTTAATCTGAAGAAGAGATCAATTTGAGACTGTTACAAGCATGCAAATTTGACAGGCACAAGTTTTTGACAATTTCAATCTCACTGTCATGGAATCTGCCAATGCTCAATAATCATTCATCAATCTCACTCTTTGCCATTTGTGCAAGATCAATGCACAACTTACAAAACAAGGCAAGGATCCATGTTCATGGTTCTCTCATTCTGCGTCATCAATACGGGGTAAAAACTTGCAACAGAAAACTTACAATCACTAGATATGTGGAAGTTAAGTATTTTACTCTTGTCGCCTTGTCACAGGAGTCTCTGGGTTAATATTTTCTTTTATTGTACTTGATCTGCCAAAGCTCAACATCACTTCCTCTATCATACTCTCTCACATATTGAGGGATTTTGTTAAGATCAATGCATTTACCCACAAAGCAAGGAAAGGGTCCATCTTCAAGGCTCTCACATTCTGCATCACCCATCACATAGCCACAACGTAAGCTAAAAGCTTGACAGAGGAAAAATTATGGCGACAGGGTGTATGGTACAGTAATATACTTGCCTCCTTCCTCCTTCATATAGCTTCTGAAACGCGAATAACCATTTGCCACAACGTCAAGGTCGTTGAGACTGAAGTTATAACGCTTTTCCAATGCCAAATATAATACCTGTAAATATGAGTAACGCAAAATGTTGGTTATTTTATCGCCATAATAGAAACTTTGAGGATTCATATAAAATTTGCAGACAATCATGGGTATTCAAAACACAAAGTGTGTGCAGAATGTGTGGTACCATCTAAATTGGACAATGGCCATCCTACCACACTGATCATTACCTTTTCTGAGCCTAGCGACATTAATCTCTCTAAAATACAGAAAAAAGCATCAGTCAGATCATCACTGTAAATTACATCAGCAGCTACAAGCAACGAAGCTCTTTGGACTTCTTCCAGCTCTGATGAGGTCCAAGAATACCTGCATGTCACCATCAAACAGTGTCATATGTTTCCAAATTATTTGATGTTCAAATATACTAGAATCACAAGAGGCATTTAAGAAGCGAAAAAAACGAAAGATAAAGAGAATAATGTTAAATAATTTTAGAACATTTATCGGCTTGTGTGACCAGTTTGTTAAATAAATCATATATATCACCTTTTTTGAGATGCAGAATTGCCCAAGATTATGTCAGGAGGCCAGGGTTTCATCCAATTGAGTTCACGTACATGAACTGCACCTTGACAATGGAGAACTCCACAATTAAGGTGAATGTTCTGTGTACAGTTGTCAAGGATTTCATTGCCAAGGTCTGCCAAGAATTCAAAGGTAAGGCTTGTTTTGCAAAGACTTAAAAACAGAATATAAATTAAACTTAAAAGGGAAAATCAGAAAAGCATTTATCATATAAACAATGTGAAATTAATTATCACACTTGAAAATTAAATGCAAAAATTTAAACAGTAAGGCAACATAAGTGGACTACTTTAGCCAAAACATCTACTTAACCCATTGTTGCTGACATAAATTAATAAACAAATGAGAATTAAGCAGCAAAGTTTATAATAAAACTGCCGTTATGCCATACCAGTTAGGAACACTTTCTGAGCAACATGTCCCAGCAATATACCCACCAGCCCTGGTAAAGAAGCAAAACAAAAACGTAATCAGAAAGTGATAGAATCTACATAGCTATTGAATTATTTGTGTTGCCAGAGGAAATAGAGTAAGAGCCAAAGTCTGAAAATTCACGATAGAAATTCATTTTCCTGACCTGCCGCCCCATCTCTGTTTCTTTAGGTAACACACTTACAGTTGATTTTTACAATGCACATAAAATTTTCAAAATGTCCTAGGACCCAAGAAAAAGAATTGATGCTCAAATGACATGGTAGCTAAGTTTGTCTTTGTAACTCTTCATGATGAATGCTTAACTAAACAAAAACCATTGTCCAATACTAGGAGAAAAATTTAGATTTTATAAATGAGAGTCTGGACTTTTTGAAGGTTAAAGTCACTTATAGCAAAGCTTTTTAAGATTAAACAAATTCCACAAAAACGTAGCATAATGCATGACGGCATTAGATAACAGTAGGCATCAATAATCAAATTACCTGTTCCAGCACCAAGTTCTAATGAAACAGTCCCATTGAATTCAGAAGAAGTGCACATCTTATGCATCACAAAATCAGATAACACTAATTCTGCTTTCCATACCTGAAAGGGCAAATGACATTAGAATTGGTTGAGCAGGTGACGCTATAAAGCAAACAGTGAATGGAAAACATCATAATAAACCAGTTATTATCACCTGCAAACCAACACTTGGAATCGATGATGTAATATTGTGCTGGATAGTCAAACTAAAACACTGAGTAGAGTGTTCTGCACAATTTACAAAAATGATTACTCTCAACGTTTTAAAGAAAAAACATGCACAACAAAAAGAATGAAGAACCAGTCTCAAACTTTTGCAGTCTCCTCTTCTGCCATTATTCCATAGAGATAGAAGACTGAGTTTCATAATGGGGCGATTTCAAAACCAACCCACCCTCACACGACCCATTTATACATGCATATCCACATTAACATATGTAATCTGCGAAAAAAAAAAAAAGACTACTAGTAATACTACTCTTTCATCGTCCCACAACAAATTACTCAAAGCAAAAACCTTCTCTTCTCAACAGGCAAGATCTTGAGCCATTTTAATCACACAATCAAGCTCAAACCAATCTCCACCATCTCGCCTTCGAAGAAAAATGTACTAAAAGACAATTACCCATTTGAATTGACATAAAAATCATTCACATACAACCAAGAAACCAAGTGAATTTAAATTCCCATCTCAGTAAACATAAATTACAACATAATTGAACATTTTTTGTACTAAAATTGAAATGGTGCAGACAATACAAGAACTTACTTGTGCGTCTGGGTAAAACAAGATCACCATCTTCGTCCAGGGTCACAAATTCATTTACAGTAGCTGCTTCAGGTTTGAATAGCTCATTGTATCTGCTGGGTTCAACTTCTAAATAATTAAAATCACAATTACCACACCAAAAAAAGAAAGAAAAAAAAAAGTAATTTTATAACTTAATTACTAACATTTGATTAATTAAAGCAACATAATAAAAACAGGAGTACCACTACCAGGTGGAAGATAGATGGTGAAGCGGGAAATGTGGGGCCCAGAGGAATGAGGTGGACATCCTACGTGGACCTCACTCATCACCTGCTCTTCCTCCGATGAATCTCCGTCGTCCATCATTCTGATTTCCAGGTTATCTGCCCAAATTTTCCGACGTTGAAACGTCAAAGGAGCAAACCCTAATTCAAATTCTCGAAAAGATGAGCAACTCAAAACGGCGATAAAATTTTGCGTTTAACTTGGAATTTTTAAATATTATTTATTTTGTAATTTGGTTATAAAAAATTAATTTTTTTTAAAACAATAACTAATACAGTGCTTTCTAATAAGCTTTATAGAGCCCGTTTATTACATATAACTACATTTTTTAAATTCAATCATGTGTTTAGAGATAGGTTGTTCAATTCTAATAATACTCATAATTCTATTAAGACGGGATTTAATAGTTCGTTCAGTTTTAAGAGATAAAATTTTTATTCATTTTTTTCCATTTATTTATTTTATTAATTAATTTTTATATAAAATATTATATTTTATTAAATATTTTCAAATATATATAGTTTTAATATTAATAAAAATAAATGTTATTTTTAGTAAATTATTAAAAAAGCTAATATAAGATATAAATCAAGACTTCTTAATCAAGTTGTTTTACAAGATTTAAAGTTTTTTAAAGAAAATAATACTATGCTATATAAAATAAAATTTAAAATTTGTATAACAAGTTTATGTGACGAATAATATGGTGATATACGAATATGGAACTACAGTAAGTTTCAAGTACAGAAGTTAAAAATATATATATCACTATTTTATATTCCAAGTATGTGATTACTTGAGTATGCAACGTTTGTAAAAATTTAAGAAGATATAGATAAATGAAAACTAATTGATGTAAATTCTGCTTCCATATTATCTAAATTATTTTTTATTATGTAAAAACTACTCTCTTTTTTTTTTATTACTTTTAAATAAACACACTTTTATATACATCCTATATTCTCATATAAATTGTAACAACACTGTAACATAGGCCATGCAATGCAATGAATCAATGGAAGACGTGAAAAGATAGAAATGAACAGAATGTAGTAGTACTTCAAATAAGAACTCCTACTATGCCCATCTCTTCTTCATCTAC
Source organism: Xanthoceras sorbifolium (assembly GCA_003430845.1). NCBI lineage: Eukaryota > Viridiplantae > Streptophyta > Magnoliopsida > Sapindales > Sapindaceae > Xanthoceras > Xanthoceras sorbifolium. Next base: position 8,037,408 of record CM010622.1, on the reverse strand, counting down.
TTTCCTCTTATGGCGGCAATCCGGGCTGCCAAATCATCATAATCCGGCAACTTGGGATGAACATGCTGATTAAGAATATCCCCCTCCATCGACTTGGTTCGAGCGGGCCCTTTTTTTGCTGCCTCAGGTAGCGGCGGAATTTTCATCTCAGTTGGGAATGATGATGCTCTGCCTGGGAGAAAAGGCAGCTCAGAGTTTCCATCACTTTCTCGCCCTGGAGGAGGTTTGAAGTTTTCTTTTTTTCTGCTGCTTGCTTCTTGGGGTGCCTTTTTCTTACTGTAATGCATCAAAAGGTTGTCCAAGCTCTTCTCTTCATCGCTTTCCTCTCCCTCGTCTTGTAGTAGGGCCTGTTCACGCTGTCTTGCCTGCTTTGCTTTCGTTTCATCATCAACAATAGCTTCACGGCCTGGAGGTGGTTTCAGCTTATTTCTCCTCACTGATCTTGGTTTCTTATCGTCTGCAGGACGTACTGGAGGATCTTCGTGGTGGTTTTTCTCTGCATTGGTTGGCTCATCAAAAGTGCTTTTCTCTTTTGCAGGATTATTTTTGACATAAGGGGGTGGGATAAATCTGTAGGAAAAGGGCTTCTTGTTATCTTCTTCGTCCTCAGATATACTTCCCACTGAACTTGAACTAGTCTGTCGGCTGTCTTGGCTGGTGCTATCTCTTCTGAAGTTGGTACCCACTTCATCTTCACTACTAATAGATAAATTGTATTTATCATCCCTTCTTTTCGGCTGTTTCGTTTTATCGTCCTCCATATCATCAAAAGATCCATGCTTAGGATTGTGCTGCAGGAAGTCCATTCATGTTTGCAAGTGTATTAGCAGCAGCAGATCAAAAGCATATTCAGTTAGTTAGGGAAGTATTAGCTAGCATTGAAGTGGATCCACTGGAGACGAAGCAAAGTTGAACCTTAAACTAATATTCACCCATTTGAGTTGTTACACTAAAATGAAGATAAATTTTGCGGTGAAGTGAGTATTACATTATTGTAATATAGAGATTTAATCATTTGAGTCCCGCATGGAGGAAGGCTTACCTGGACAGGCGGTGGTCGTGTATACAATTCCTGTTGCAAAGCCTTGGAATCCCATTCTATGGAGAATTCTCGTGCTATGTCTTGCAATAACTGAAGCTTGATTTCCTTTGGATTAGGGGTCGATTTCAACCTCTCAACAAACTACAAATAATCAAATTTTGTCAAGTCAGTACCAAAAACAAGATGTTCCTAAGCAGAACGGAGTTCAACACAAGGGGTGGGTGGAGTTATTGGTTCACCTCCTTATTAACATAGGAATCGAGAGAATTCCCGTATTTCTCAGTAAATAAGGCTCTGAGTTCACGTAGTTCTGGTAGATCGGCAAATCTTGCTGCAGCATACACAAGAGTTGATACGGCTTCTCTGCATTCATTAGGACATTCCCTGGAAATAAAAAGTGTATGAATATGTTTTTAGTTATTGCAAAATGGAAGGAAAAGAATTACAAAGTAGGTTGAATGGCCAAACATACTTCTGTTTTTGCATGACCGAGACCTGGCCTGATATACACCCTATACACTGCTCGATAATATCGTAACAAGATAATATGTTCTGCTCTACCAGAAGCGCCTCAGCCTGTTTCACAATCAAAAAATAATCAATAAGCATGACTTGTGTATATACCAAATACAAACACACAGCAAACTACTTGCATTTGCAACAATAAATCTAAAGTGACTCAATTTCCAAACAAGCACCATCATTTTGCTTATCTAATCATGTAACATTCAAGCTGGGGTGGACTTCCCTTACATTATGATTTACAAATGAATTCTGACTTGTTTCGAATTTTGCGGGATACTTTCCTTACATGGAAGTAAGGATGCTTATTAATTTTAGGATGCTTATTAAATGAACCCATATAATGTGGCAATTAGGCTGGCACATTTCGATTTTTTTATCCAGATCTGCAACCTCCATGACTCAAAACTCTACCCGAAAACAGTCTCTCATTAACATCATAATTGTATGACATAAACCGAACCGTGCAATACAGCTCATATATTATGATCTCCTATAAATAGAATGAAAATTTGTGGGTGGGTTTAAAGGCAACATAGCATTTGAATATATGAGATTAAATCGGATAACAGTTGTAATCTATCAATCTACCATGTCTCAGAAAATAGATAAGCTGTGGTGCAAAATGCATTTGGTTTGTTACAACTTAAAACAACTCGTAAACAGTTGGAAAATACTATTTAGCTTCTTGGGATACTTTTTGGATCAGAAGTGCTTCTAAAGATACACATACAAACTGCTTTTGTAGAAAGCAGTTTCATTCAAAAGCACTTTCTGTGGAAGAACTCCTAAACAACAGCTTTTTTAGACTTGCGTGAGGAAGAAGCTAAACATTGGGGACAATCAAGAGATAGTGGAGGCGTGTGAATCAAAAGAGAAGAACAAAACTTATGAAGAAGAAGCCATGTTATCTTATCACAAGAAGCCAAAACACATACAAGAAGCCAAAAAAAAGAAAAAGAAAATCATGAAGCAATACATGGAAAAGAACTCAAAGTTATTATATATTTATATATTCAAATACTTGTCAAAATCAAGAAGCAGAGCATAGAAACAACAACAGAAACAAATTCAGGCCAGACTTGATAAAAAAACAATACAAATTGACTAGAAACCATTGTTTTCTTACTTTTAATTAGATAAATCCAAAACACAAAAAGAAAACCCAAATTGAGCCATACCCTGCCATATGCATTCATGTCAAGGTTGTTTCTGAGAAGATCAGCAGCATCTTTCTTCATGAATTTCAGAACAGCATTCTTCTTCTTCTTTATTGTCTCAAGTCTCGTCTTTAAAGCTTTTAAAGATGATTTGCTATATATTACAATAAAAAAAGGTAAGAAAATAAAATAATCAACTGAAAAGGAAACCGAGAAACAGAGAAGATGGGTAAAAGCAAAAACATAATAAAAGACCATGTGGGTTTTGTTAAAGTACCTTTTTTTGTAAAATCTTGGCTTCCCAAATCCACGAAACATATTGATCTCTTGATGGTGTTGATGGAACAGCAACAATGGGTTTTTAAAAACAAAGATAAAAAAAGATTGTGTTTTGGGTAAAAAAACAAGAAGTTTGGTTCTCTGTTTTGGTAAAGAATAAAAAACTTGGTTGAACAAACAATTCAAGTAACACTCAGAATCTGCATTCTAGAACCCTGCACAACCAAGGAACGAAGCTAACTTTTCAACAGAGTTTAAAAGACAAGAACAAAACAGAGAAATGGGGTTTTTTATTTTTATTTTTTGGGTTGGTATTCGCTATTTAATTGAAAGAGAGAAACGGGTGGCCAAAATTAGCTTGGTGAGGAAGACGAAGATGAAAAGAAAGGAAGTTGAGAAGTTTTTGAGAGACAAAAGACCATTAATATTTCCATATATGTGTATATACATATTGAGAGAGAGAGAGAGTGGGCAATCAAAGATCTATGAACTGGCATCAATGGAGCTCATAGAGGCAGAAGAGAATGCAAAGCTGGTTTTTAGAGAGAGAAAAAATTCCTGCCATGTAGGACTTGTCTTTATCTCCTGAATATTAAAAAAAAAAAAAAAAGTTCAATTAATTGCGCGCGTTTTCTTCTTTCAGTTGTACTACGTAACTGTAATGTGAATTTACAACAATAATACTACTACTTCCATGACCATGATGCTACGTTCACCAAACAAGAAACGATTTTAACGGGTTAAATAGTTGTTGACAAAAACATAACTGGTAATGACCAATATTTGACACAATTTATGAGGATCACATAAATACCAAATAATGATACAAATACGACGATTGTCACACACCCTAGGGGAGTGATTTGTTGGGGGTGTTTTGGGAATTTGAATGGTAGTTGAATTTACAGAGGTTATCGGTTGAGAGTAAAAAAGGGTGGTGTGTAAACAGCGGGAAAGACGGGGGATTTTGGTTCCAGAATTTGGGGGATTGAACAGATCTGCTGGGGCTTTTGTACTAATCAACTGTTTTTTTTTTCTTTTTGTCATCTCAAAGTAAGAAATTAATTATTAAACTATCGTTAGGTCTTCTAAGTACCTCCACTTTTAATATTAAAATTTTATGATATGAAATCTTACTGTTTTATTGAATTTATATGTCAACTCGTGTGCAGCGACTTGAATTAGGATTAAATATAAATTTTATTTGCAGTCGGACCGAAAACACATTAAAATGAAATTTTAGCCAAAAGATATTGTTAGGGGGACATGCAAGAGTATGGTAAATCTCTTTTTTCTAGGTATAATTTTTTAAAAAATAGTAATAAATGTTTTGGAATAATATATAGATAAAGATAAGGAAAAAAAAAAAAAAAAGTAAATGAAAGTGATTGTCTTTATGAGGAGTTTTTGTTTTGTATTTTGGTTCTACTACTTAGGAATACGCAAATCAAAGTGATTGTCTTTTTGAAAAGACAAAAACCTAATATGTTCTTCCTATCAATACTTAAAAAAACTTTTGAAATTTTTTCTTTAAAGAAAAAAAAAACTTAAATAAAAGTAATATGGTGTTATTGTTTTAGTACCACAACTATTAAATATTGTGTTTATTTCGATTAAAGCTTTAGAAATGATCAAGCCATTATTGTTCTAATGGGATTTTATTTTTAATAGGGTTAAACCAAAATAAATAAATTCGGAACGAGATCAAAAATGTCTTCTAAATTTTGTTTTGAAAATAGAGTTGGAGTAGGGTTAGCTGTTCTCGTTTCAATCTAACTTATTATTTATTTATTAATAAAATTAATAATATATTTTTATTATTATTACACAAAGAAGAGGAACTATCTGAATTAGAACTTGATGAGAAAAAAACAATGGAAAAAAGAATGAAAGTTATCCAAATGAAACGAGAATAAAAAGGTCCCAAAATTTTAGAGATAAGACAGAAAGATTTGATAGGCAACCCGGTTTTAGCTGGGTCTCACTTGACGGGGCCTGCATCAATCTTTTACCATTTTGACAACTATGTCCTCATCTGCACTTAACTCTATTATTATTATTATTATTATTTATTTATTTTTTGAGGCGGCGCAAGATTATTGTGAAATGGGTTTTGATTATTTTAATTTCGTTTTAAGTGCAACTCTAACCTTCCATTTGGAGCACTAATAAAGAATAATAGCTTCAATAATAAGTTATAAAATTTGTAACTATATAAGATAATTTTAATATTTTATTTAATTTAATAATTCAAAAGTTTAATTATATGGTTTTTTTTTTTTTCTAGAAGCTACTACTTCTAGTCAAATGTAAATCAACAGGACATGCTTTCCACAAACACTTCTACTTTTCCACAACAAAAGTGTAAGAATATGGACTAAAGAAACTAAACACTTTGTCAAATCAAATTCTTGCTTAGACTATTCAAATGATTCAATTCACAAGAATCTCCAAGCAAAGTTGGTTTGCACATATACTACAATTACATTGACATATTTTGAAAATTTGGGTTTCTAGCAATAAACTTAACTTCGGAGTGCACAAATTTAACGTTATAAATATATTGTTTAGGGAGACTCTTAGTCCGTTGTGGATGTTATTTTTCGAACCGTATTTATAGTAATTAATTTTGTCAAGTCTTGATAAAATACTAACCTAATTAGTATGAGCTTCAAAAGTTTAATATCAACTACATCCACAGCATGTTTACATTCAACTTTTGATGTATGAATCATAAATGTTGCATAGGAGTCCTAAGAAAGAAAAAAGAAAAAAAAAACTAGAAGTAAGGCATAGACTCATAGTTGTTAATTTATTTAGTGTTAGCGTCAAATTGAAGCTAGGAATAATAAAGGTATACACCTTTATTGGTGTCACATCCATGCATATATATATATATATATATATATATATATATTGCTTGTAATTAGAAGAAAGCAAGTGAAATTGCAGGCATTTAAGACTTTGAACAATTAAATAATAAATAAAGGTGATTAAAAGCTAAATAGAAATACAACTGTCTGTGAGGGCGGCAAACAAGTAAAAGAAATTGTAGCTAAATAGTCCATGTTGTGTGTTACTTTCTCACCAAGCATTTGATACTCATTTCTTTATTTAATATGAAAAATCTGATGCCAGTTGTGTTCTCCTTCAAAAGTGCTTTACCTTTCCACCTTAATTTTACCTTCTTTTGCTGCTTGTTTAATTTTTTAAATTAACAAGAAGTTAACTTGTTTCTTCTTTTATTTTATTTTTATTAAACAAAATTTTTCATTAATAGACCTGTTAATCATATGAGTAGAGAATGTTGAATAGTGTTTGAGTGTTGTTAATTTTAACGACTAGTATTTTACTAGGCAAAATGAGTTAGATTTCAAAAACATTCATATTTACGTTAGGTTTTTACTTGGGTCTCCCAAATGGGTTCTCTCCCAAATTTTGATAATGGCTGATATTCTTAATTAGGTTATGAAACTCGACATTAGTTTGAACTATATAAACTATGTTACAAAATTTATACTATGGTTTGAATTCATAACTATATGTATATAATTTAAGGGTTAAAGCTACCAATATAGATAATATAGAAAAAAGTGACATTACTCTAATACATAGGGACTTATATGAATTTTCCTATGGAACTAAAAATCTGATGTAATTGTTATTGTATGCTACAAGAAGACTCATGACTTTTATAATTATACCTTGATACACCTCATTTAATTTCTACTAATCTTAATTAATTATATTTTCAAATTAATGGGAAGAGTTTTTCTATCCAAAGATGACTGTGACTGTGAGTGGATGACGGTGTATGATAAGCAACTATTATTCTTATTGTCACTCACGATTTTCAATACTAAAAGAACCCAAAGCTAAATATATTAGTTTTCATTAATACAATGTCATCCATAGCATATTGTGGAGACATCTACTACTAATTATACGCCTGGTAGGGGCATCATTTTTATAAAGTACGCTATTAGTGAAAGAACACCATTTTTACAATACTGAAAGTTGCTTCTTTCTTGCTTCATGGATAATAGAAATAGATCGATAAATGTTAGGTAATAATAGAAATTAAATCCTTACTAGTCATTGTGAACAATCTAAATAAAATGAAGAACAATTGAGAGAGAAAACTATTAGGGTTTCATTAAATTGAAGAAGAAGTAGATAGGTTACAAGAAAGAAAGATATATATACTAACCAATGAAAAGACTAAACTAACCTTACAAAACTAATTAATTATAAAAATAATAATACATTAATAGTATAGGGAAACAATCATTTAGGTCCCTAACTTATCACGAAATATCATATTTTAACCACTGTTTCGTTTTTTAGCTCACGAAGTCCCTAACTTTTCAAAAATCCATCAATATAGTCCTTCTGTTAGTCAACAATTAGTCAAATTTAACAGTCATGAGGGTATTTTAGTCTTTTTATATAAAAATAATAATTTATATTAAAAATTAATAAAAACTTATTAAACAAAAATTTAATAACAAAAATTAACAAAAAAATTACAACTGGAAAACTGATGGGAGAGGCGCAATTAACAAAAAAAAAAATCAACTGGAAAATTGATAGGAGGAGACGGTCCTTCAACTTATCTTATTTAATAAGTTCTATTTAAAAGTTGAAAGAAAGTTCGAGTTAGAACGTGAAAGTTTCATGCTCGAGATGTGGGCACGATAGGCATTGGCACCTTTACTCCCAATTTTCACGACGGGTTTATATATAAGTTAGAATTATACACTTTTTATTTAATAATTTTAAATTATATATTTTTTAACTTTATTCCCAATTTTATTCTTTAACCAAATCAAAATATTATTTACACAAAAAATAATAATAAAAAAAAATATGGGATGGAGGGGAAGCCTTTTCCGAAAAAACATCAATTTTAGATTAATATTATTAAATTTTAATATATAATATTATTTTTTAAATTTTTTATTTATTGTAATAATTTTTTTAAAGGTTTTTAATTTTAATAAAAGAAAAAAAATCGAATTTTCAATTTAATAAATTAAAACCAAGGTTGCAGAAAGCGTTAGGCGCTAGTCGGGCGGCGACCTACTGCCTAGCGCCTAGAAAATTAAACGGGGATTAAGCAGGGATTAAGCGGTTTGCCGGAAGTCGGCCGGTTGTCCCGCCGGAGGCAGATCGGAGTAATTTTCAAGTTAAAAATAAAATCTAAATCAATAAATTTCAAGCAAAATTCAACCAAATCAATAAATTTTCAACTAAAATACCAAAGTCAATCAAACATAATATGTTAATAAAGTAATAAATTAAAAAATAAATTAACAAACATAAAGATAAAGTAGAAAAATTAATTTGTAACTCTAACTAGTAAGTTCATAAGCTCATAAAACAATAAAACATAAAGTTGTAAACATTAAACATTAAACAAACATAAAATTTAAAGAATTCTACCTAAGCAAACACTAAACTAATTATCTAAAGAATTCTACCTCAAATTTTAAAATTAAAAATTTCTAAAAATAATTCTAAAACCTTAAATAGTAAAATGGTACTACCAAGGGAGGAGGAGGTCACGGTGGTGGGAAGAAAACCGGCGACGGCGGATGGAAGGAAACGGCGACGGCGGACGGAACAAATGAAGAAGAAGAAATGAAGAAGAAGAAATGAAGAACGAAGGCTGTTGATGGCGAGCAGTGAAGAAATCAGAAATGAAGAAGAAGAAGAACTCGTGCAGGAAGAAGAAAGAGGCAAAAAAAAATAATAATAAAACAACCCAAAAACAACACCGTTTTGGGGTTGTTTTATTAAACCCCCAAACGGCGTCGTTTGGGGGTCAGATTTTAAAAACAAAACACTAACCCCAAACGACGCCGTTTGGGGTTAGGTTTTTTTTTTTCTATTTTTTTCTTCTTCTTCTTTCCTCCTCCATCTTCCTTGGCCGCGCGACTGGTTTTTTTTTCCTTCCCTCTTCTTCTTTTCTTCCTCTGTCGCAGCACCAAGTTTTCTTCTTCTTCTTCCTCCGCCGATGTCGACGGCCGCTTAATGGTCCGCTTAATGCCGAGTCGCGGCGACGAGGCGCCGCCTAGCGCCTCACCGCTGCTTCGACGGCGCTTAATGCCGACTTTTGCATCACTGATTAAAACTAAAGGTAAAATGGTCAAAATACACATTCTATTATGTTTGATCGTCAAAAAATTGGTCAAAAGAACTAAATTGATGGATTTTTAAAAATTTAGGGACTACGGGAGCTAAAAAACGAAACAGTGGTCAAAATGTAATATTTCATAATAAGTTAGAAACCAAATTGATTTTTGCCCAATAATATATATATTACTCTAATATCCCCCCACAAACTCATGATGCGGCAGTAGAAAGTATCGAGAGTTTGCCAACGAGAAAACGAAAACGTGAAATAGTATGCGACTTGGTAAAAAAATCTGCAAGCTGCAAAGAAGAGGAATAAAAGGCAATGTAATAGTGCCATGCGTAAGGTGGTGGCGAGTAAAATGACAATTGATCAGTCATTTATTTTCATATAATTACGACCCTTAAACCGTATCTTTTAATTGTATTCTTGAGTATTTTTGGTGCTTTTGACGTGTTTTCCTTGAGTGTGCAGGTTTAGGGACCTAAGTGATGATTTTATATATTTTTTGGGAAAAAGTGTGATTTCAGTAACTTTGTGGAAGGGCATCGATGAAAGCATGTGAAAGTTCTGGGGAAAAATCGTAAATTCAAAAAGTTCCACCAATTTAAGTGAAATGGTGCGTTTTGCACCTAAGGAATTTGAGTTAGTGGAACGGCGCCGTTTTGGACCAAAGCATTGGTCCAAAACGACGCCGTTTTGGTTAAAGAAGAAAACAAAAAAAACCAGCAGCGCCATGCAGACCGCGACCAGCTCTCCCTCACGTCCACCAGCTCGCGATGAAGATGATCCAACCTAGCAGTGAGCACGGCGAGCACGACCGCGATCAGCCCCAGCTCGCGGTGAAGAAGAGAACGGCGTCTAGTGAGCAGCGCGAGGAACCGAGCGCGACCTGTGCTCGCGTGGGGAGCTCGCGGTGCAGAAACCTCATGCAATCCAGAAATCTCAATGTGTTTGGTTCGTTCATGAAAATCTGAGTTATGAGCAATCTGAATAGAACTCTGATTGTCACAATACATCGGAGTTGGATGAGAAAGAGAAACACCCATATTAGCTAGTAACCAATGTAACCAGACAATCTCTGTGGTAGTAGATGTCATAGCACGATACTCTACTTCATTAGAAGATTTAGAAACAACAGTTTGTTTCTTACTCTTCCATGAGATAAGAGAATCATCCAAAAAGATACAGAAACTAGTAACAGATTTGCGATCAGTGGAATCATGGCCCCAATCAGCATCAGAATAGGCATGCAGCTGTAAGGATGAGGTGAACGGAAGTAAAAGACTTTGAAATATAGTACCCCGTAGATACCGTAAAATAAGAAGGACCGTCGCCCAATAGATGGTAGTGGGAGAGGCAACAAACTGACTGACAATGTGAACAACATAGGCAATATCTGGACGAGTGATAGTGAGGTAGACCAGATTGCCGACAATGGTGCGATACAATGTAGGATCTAACAACGGAGTACCATCAGAAGCAGAGTACCGAGCATTGAGCTCAGAGGGAGTATTAGTAGTCCTAGTATCAGTGAGATGAGCACGCTCAAGAATTTCAGTGGTGTACTTAGACTGAGAGAGAAGATAACCTTTTGGAGAAACTACAACTTCAATACCCAAAAAGTACCGCAGAGAACCCAAATCCTTTATTTCAAATTGACGAGTTAATTCTGACTTCAGCACTGCAATCCCATCAACATCATCACCAGTAATAATAATATCATCTACATACAGAGAGAGCAAAATACGACTGACATTGGTACATTTGACAAAAAGAGCCGAGTCATGATTACTGGAAGAAAACTCAAGAGAAGCGATCACAGTAGAAAACTTCTCAAACCAAGCTCGAGAAGCGTGTTTGAGACCATATAAAGATTTCTTAAGCTTGCAAACTTCTCCAGGATTATGGGAGACACCGGCTGGTAGAGCTATGTAAACTTATTCATGTAAATCACCATTCAAGAAAGCATTTTTGACATCCATCTGAGAGATATGCCATTGATGGATAGATGTAACTGCAATAAAAGTGCGAACAGTAGTCATTTTTGCAACAGGAGCAAAAGTCTCCTCATAGTCCATACCATATTGTTGAGAGAACCACTTTGTAACCAATCTAGCTTTGTAACATTCAACAGACCCATCAACTTCGTTTTGATCTTGTATACCCAATGAGAACTAACTGTACTTTTACCAGGCGGTAAAGGAACCAAATCTCAATTATCTGTTTTATGCAAAGCAGAAAGTTCCTTATTCATAGCTTGCTGCCACAATAGATCAAGAACTGCCTCTTTATAGGATGAGGGCTTAGAGAGAGAGTGAATTGATGCTAAAAAGGAAGAAAAAGAATTGGAATAACAAGAGTAAACAAAATGTGGGAGTTGAGTAGACTTACGAGTACGCTGAGGATAACGAGGAGAATGATCCACAATTGCAGAAGGTGTTGGGATGATTGTAGGTGGAGAGGGAGAATCAGAAGCATCAGACAGTGAAGTACCAGTATCTGCAGAATCAATTGTGCGAGAAACATGAAATATAGGAACAATAGAGGAATCATAATCTGTATTAGAAGGAACTTACGGAGAGAGACTATCAGTATGATCAGAAAAAGGATCAATATGAATAAGATCAAATTTGGTGACATTGTGAGCAGCAGCAGGAATAGAAAAGAAAGTTATATGTTCAAGAAACACAACATGACGAGATACATATAGCTTTTTCAAAACAGGATCAAAACAACGATATCCCTTTTGTCCCTCACTATAACCAAGGAACACACAAATGGCAGAGCAAGACGATAATTTTGTGCACTCTACACTAGGGCGAATAACAAAACAAGTAGAGCGAAAAACTCGCAAGAGAGAATAATCAAGAGCATGCTCATATAGTTTTTCAAAGGGGGACAAACCTGAAATGAAAGACGATGGGATTTTATTAATGATGTGGGCTGCAGTAAGAACTGCTTCTCCCCAGAACTCACTAGGAATATAAGAAGTCAACAAAAGAGAACGAGCAGTTTCAATAATGTGTATGTTTTCTTTCAGCAACACCATTTTGTTCAGGAGTGTCTATACAAGAAGATTGGTGAACAGTTCCATCCAAAATAAGTAATTCACAAAATTTATTAGAGATATATTCACCACTTAAGTCACATCTAAAACACTTAATAACAGTAGAGTGTTGAGTTTTTACAAAAGCTCAAAAATTACTGTAAATGCTAAAAAAGTCAGAACGATGTTTCATAAGATAAACCCAATAAAAACGAGTGCAATCATCAATAAACGAAACATAATATCGAGACCCCCCTATTGTAGTAATTGGAGAGGGTTCCCATACATCAGAATGAATTAAGTCAAAAAGTGCAGGAGAACAAGAAGTACTTCGATTAAAAGGTAAAGCAAAGAATTTAGCAAGTTTACAACCACTACAATATGAAATATCATGAGTTTGCAAATTTCCTAAGGTTTTCGTTGAAGTTAAGAATCTCAAGCAGGAAGCTGAAACATGACCAAAACGAGAATGCCATAAATAAAAACTAGAAGACAAAGGACAAAAGAAAAAAGAAGACAAATCAACACTTGGAGCTGTAAATGCTGGTAGCCTCAGCTCGTCCAAACATATAGTCCCCTACTTCTACGGCATATCCCAATTAGCTTCTTGGATTGTAGATCATGTACATGACAAGAAGTAGAAGTAAATGACACTGAGTAACCAGAATCAGACAATTGACTAACCGAAACAAGATTCGTTATAAGTTTAGGAATGTGATAGACATTAGAAAGAGATAACTGAGATGTAACAACAGAACCAACTCCGGCTAATGGCATAGAAGTGCCATCAGCGGTCGTAACAGAAGTAAATGATACAGGACACAAAGAAACAAAAAATTTCGAATTAGAAGACATATGATGTGAGGCTCCCGAATCTAAAACCCATATGGAGGAAGACATACCTGAAGAACTAGGAGGCGACTGACCTATCGGAGAGGAGATAGACATAGCATATGACTGTGCAACAATAAGCTTATGAAGTTGTTCAAAAAGGGATGTAAGTGTAGGAGTTGAGGATGAGGATCCAAATCCAAGGGAGTCTGATGATGGCACAATTGCTGTAGTGTTTAAACTGTGGAGGTCAATATTGCCGTGATTGTGATTGGTTGACAGTCTGTGGAGGCTTGAACTAATGTTTTTGTTGTTGTGATTGCGGCGCTGTATTACCCAATTTAGGACATTGAGACTTCCATTGACCTTTCTGCCTACAAACACTGCATTCATCAAACCCAACCTGTGAGTATGGTTTATTCTCATAAGAAGTATGAGGTCTAGATGGAACTGCTAAAACTGACTGATTAGGTATTGGAAAAATTCCTTTTCCTGCCTGAGACTTAAGGCGTATCTCATCAGTCAAGAGTTCACTCACTATCAAATCAACAGAAGGAAGCGGACTACGATGCAATATTGAACCACGAAGGCCCTCAAAATCATCACGGAGTGCCATCAAGAACTGAACCAAACGTTGCTCCTCTCTATTGGCAATATAAGGTGTACACGCTCGCAGTTCTACAGATTCTATAAGGGCTAATTGATCCCAAAGATCTGACATTACATAATAGAATTCTTGAATACTCATTTCCTTTTGTTGAAGAGCTTGAATATCATATTCTAACTGGTATTTCTTTGCAAAATTAGACTGCGTATACAGTCTGAACAAGTGTTCCCAAACCTCCTTAGGAGTGTCATACTTTGTCAGTTATGTACCTATAGAATGCTCAACAGAATTGTTTATCCAGGTGATAATTTTCGATTTATCAACCTGCTAATTTTCTACAAGTTGTGCATAATTCTCTGCTTTATCATTGATAGGTTTAACATATGCACCAAAAATATAATTCCATTTCTTTTTCCCAATCAGAAAATTCTTCATAACATAACTCCAATAAGAATAATTTCATCCATCTAACTTTACACTAATAGATTGAAGAGAATCATCTCTACTACCATACATTTTAAAATCACAATAATCTATCGAAAATTCCAAAGAAGCAGAATATAACAAAACCCCCAAATGCAAAATTTGTCAAACCCTAGAAACTGCAATTTGTACGAAAATCCAGAAAATATCAAAATCGAAGAGAAGCGGAAAGAATACTAGTACGGTGCAATGCGAAAAGAGCTCGAAAAAAAAAATTGAGGGCTATGGATGAGATCAAATTAACTTCCAAAGCTTTGATACCATGTGAACAATCTAAAAAAAATGAAGAACAATTGAGAGAGAAAACTATTAGGGTTTCATTGAATTGAAGAAGTAGATAGGTTACAAGAAAGAGAGATATATATACTAACTAATGAAAAGACTAAACTAACCTTACAAGACTAATTAATTACATGAATAATATATATATATATATATATATATATATATATATATATTACTCTAATAGTCATCATATATTATGATACTTTTATGGCGCTTCCATTACTGAGATTGATATATTATTTATGGAGCAGTTCACTGATTTGTCTTCAGGTTCTCCTGCTTCTGTTCAAAACCTTGGAATCCCATTCTATGGAGAATTCTCGTGCTATGTCTTGCAATAACTGAAGCTTAATTTCCCTTGTACTAGGGGTCAATTTCAACCTCTCAACAAACTACAAATAAGCAATTTTGTTAAGTCAGTACCGAAAACAAGATGTTCCTAAGCAGAACGGAATTCAACACATGGGGTGGAGTTATTGGTTCACCTCCTTGTTAACATAGGAATCGAGAGAATTCCCGTATTTCTCAGTAAATAAGGCTCTGAGTTCACGTAGTTCTGGCAGATCGGCAAATCTTGCCGCAGCATACACCAGAGTTGGTACGGCTTCTCTGCATTCATCCGGACATTCCCTGGAAATAAAAAGTGTATGAATATGTTTTTAGTTATTGCAAAATGGAAGGAAAAGAATTACAAAGTAGGTTGAATGGCCACACATACTTCTGTTTTTGCATGACCGAGACCTGGCCTGATATACACCCTATACACTGCTCGATAATATCGTAACAGGATAATATATTCTGCTCTACCAGAAGAGCCTCAGCCTGTTTCACAATCCAAAAATAATCAATAAGCATGACTTGTGTATGTACCAAATACAAACACACAACAAACTACTTGCATTTGCAACAATAAATCTAAAGTGACTCAATTTCCAAACAAGCACCATCATTTTGCTTGTCTAATCAAACAAGCCTGTTTACTAACCAGTTGTTCAAGCTGGGGTGGACTTCCCTTACATTATGATTTACAAATGAATTCTGACTTGTTTCGAATTTTGCTGGATACTTTTCTTACATGGAAGTAAGGATGCTTATTAATTTTAGAAAGTTTACAGAAGGTTTTGAACAGTGTATCGAAATCGTTAGATCCACCTGATTTAAATGAACCCATATAATGTGGCAATTAGGCTGGCACATTTCGATTTTTTTATCCAGATCTGCAACCTCCATGACTCAAAACTCTACCCGAAAACAATCTCTCATTAACATCATAATTGTATGACTAGAAACTATTGTTTTCTTACTTTTAATTAGATAAAAACCAAAACACCAGAAGAAACACAAAAAGAAAACCCAAATTGAGCCATACCCTGCCATATGCATTCATGTCAAGGTTGTTTCTGAGAAGATCAGCAACATCTTTCTTCATGAATTTCAGCACAGCATTCTTCTTCTTCTTTATTGTCTCAAGTCTCGTCTTTAAAGCTTTTATAGATGATTTGCTATATATTACAAACAAAAAAAAGGGTCAGAAAGTAAAATAATCAACAGAAAAGGAAACCGAGAAACAGAGAAGATGGGTAAAAACAAAAACATAGTAAAAGACCATGTGGGTTTTGTTAAAGTACCTTTTCTTGTAAAATCTTGGCTTCCCGAATCCGCGAAACATATTGATCTCTTGATGGTGTTGATGGAACAGCAACAATGGTTTTTTAAAAACAAAGATAAAAAAGATTGTGTTTTGGGTAAAAAAAACAAGAAGTTTGGTTCCTCTGTTTTGGTAAAGAATAAAACTTTGTTGAACAAACAATTCAAGTGACACCCAGAAGAAACGAAGCTAACTTTTCAACAGAGTTTAAAAGACAAGAACAAAACAGAGAAATGGGGTTCTTTATTTTTATTTTTTGGGTTGGTATTCGCTATTTAATTGAAAGAGAGAAACGGGTGGCCAAAATTAGCTTGGTGAAGAAGAAGAAGATGAAAAGAAAAGAAGTTGAGAGGTTTCTGAGAGACAAAAGGCCATTAATATTTCCATATATGTGTGTGTGTGTATATATATATATTGAGGGAGAGAGCGTGGGCAATCAAATATCTATGAACTGGCATCAATGGAGCTCAAAGAGGCAGAAGAGAATGCAAAGCTGGTTTTTAGAGAGAGAAAAAATTCCTGCCATGTAGGACTTGTCTTTATCTCCTGAATATTAATTGCGCGCGTTTACTTCTTTCAGTTGTACATGTGAATTGACAACAATAATACTACTACTTCCATGACGTTGATGCTATGTTCACCAAACACGAAACGATTTTAACGGGTTAAATAGTTGTTGACAAAAACATAACTAGTAATGACCAATAGGGGAGTGATTTGATGGGGGTGTTTTGGGAATTTGAATGGTAGTTGAATTTACAGAGGTTATCGGTTGAGAGTAAAAAAGGTTGATGTGTAAACAGCAGGAATGATGGGGGATTTTGGTTCCAGAATTTGGGGGATTGAATAGATCTGCTTGGGTTTTTGTACTAATCAACTGTTTTTTTTTTTCTCTTTTTTTCTTCTTGAAGTAAGAAATTAATTTCCACTTTTAATATTAAAATTTTATGATATGGAATCTTATTGTTTTGTTCAATTTATATGTTACCGGCGACTCGAATGAGTGTTTCTAAAAGGATTTTTATTATGAGACGAATTTCACTTGTGGTCGGACTAGAAACACTTTAAAATGGAATTTTAGTTTAGTAGGAGATTTTGATGTTTTGATTAAAATCTTTTCCTACCCAAAAGATATTGTTAGGGTACATAAAAGAGTATGGTAAATCTCTCTTTTCTAGGTATAATTTTTTTTAAAAATAAAATAAAATAAATGTTTTGGAATAATATATAGATAAAGATGAGAAGAAAAAAAAAAGTAAAAGTTTATCTTCAAATTCGTAAAAAGATAAAAATATGCAAGCTAAAAAATTCAGTGTTGACTAATAGAATAATTATAAATTAAAACGTATCTTTAATAGGGTTAAACTAAAATAAATGGGTTCGAACGAGATTGAAAATATCTTTAAAATTTTATTTTGAAAATAGAGTCTGAGTAGGGTCAGCTGTTTCCCTTTTAGTCCAACTTATTATTATTATTAGTTTTTATTTTTTAAAGATAACCACATATATATATATATATATATTATAAAATTAAGACGGCGCAAAATTTATTGTGAAAATGGATTTTGATTATTTTAATTTCGTTTTAAGTGTAACCTAACCTTCCATTTGGAGTACTAATAAAGAATAATAGCTTCGATAATAAATCCTATTATTATATAACATTTGTAACTATATAAGATAATTTTAATATTTTATTAAATTTAATTATTTAAAAGTTTAATTATATGTGTTTTTTTTTCTTGAAGCCACTACTTCGAATCAAACATAAATCAATAGGTCATGCTTTCTACAAATGCTTCTACTTTTCCACAACAAAAGTGTAAGAAAGTGGACTAAATAATATTTTATAATGGTGGGTTATATATATATGTGCAAACCAGCTTTTGCTTGGAGATTCTTGTGAATTGAATTATTTGAAGAGTCTAAGCAAGAATTTGATTTGACAAATTGTTTAATTTCTTTAATGTAGGAAGAGTTTATCTATTAGTCAAAAGAGCTTATTTAATTTTAAAATTTTTTAATTTTTTTTTTTAGTTTAATTGTCACCCCAATAAAATTTTTAATAATTAAATAAACTATTTTACATTTATTCGAAAAAATTTAAATTTTAAACTTTTTTAAATAGATCTTTTCGAGCTTTTTCAACTAAATACTTTTTAAAAAAACTCAAAAAGACCTACTTAAAAAAGCTAAAAATGTCCGAGCTCAATACTCTTCCAGCTAAATACTTTGTCAAATCAAATTCTTGCTTACACTCTTCAAATAATTCAATTCACAAGAATCTCCAAGCAAAGCTGGTTTGCACATATATATAACCCATCCATTATATAATATTATTTATATAATAAAATAAAGTGTAAGACTACAATTTCATTGACATATTTTGAAAAGTTTGGTTTCTAGCAATAAACTTAATATCGATATATTCACGTATAATAAAATGGTTAATGTACCTCCCTCCCATTTTAGTGGTGAGAGTTTAATTTCCATCATATATATTTATCAATATGTGTAGATAGTTTTCTTCCTTTATTGTAGAAGTAGATGTTTCCCGTTATAAAAATAAATATTCGAATCGCGTTTAATGATTGATTTCGACAGATTCTAACAGTTATTAATATTATAATTGTACTCTCTTAAAAAAAAACTTAACATCAAAGTAGTAATTGATTTTGTCCGTCTTCATAAAATCTTAAACCCAATTGATGTCAGTTTTAAAAGTTTAATATCAACTACCACAACATGTTTATATTCAACCTTTGATATATGAATCATGTTGTATAGGTATAGGAGACCAAGAAAAGAAAAAAAAAACCTAAAAGTTGTTAATTTAATTAGTGTTAGTTTCAAATTGAAGCTAGGAATAATAAAGGTACACATCTTTATTGGTGTCACATCCATGCATGTATGTGTGTATATATATATATTGCTTGTAATTAGAAGAAAGCAAGTGAATTGCAGGCATTTAAGACTTTGAACAATTAAATAATAAATAAAGGTGATTAAAAGCTAAATAGAAATACAACTGCGTGTGAGGGCGACAAACAAAGTAGAAGAAACTGTAGCTAAATAGTCCATGTTGCTTGTTACTTCCTCACCAAGTATTTGATACTCATTTCTTTATTTAATATGAAAAATCTGATGCCAGTTGTCTTCGTTCAAAAGTGTTTTACCATTCCAACACGTTTAAAAGATTTTATCTATGAATCAAAAGAGTTTATTTAATTTAAATTTTTTTTTCTTTTTTATTATTTGATTGCCACCTTAATAGAATTTTTGAGTAATTAAATAAAATATTTTATGTCTACTCGGATAAGCGTAAATTTTGAGCTTTTCCGAGTAGAGTTTTTTTAGTTTTTAAAAAATAAATTAAAATGTCTTATATAACCCTATTATATTTTATAATTTCACACTACATTTTTAAATTATAAACCCTAATAACTTAGTTTTTTAATATGTGAAATAAAACTTCAATTCTTTTGGATGATGAACGCGATCGAATTGCAATTCTTCTCATGTATCGAGAATATTAGTTTAGGCTATTTGTTTGGCTTTTTATGTTATTGAAATAATTTGTCATTGTTATTTTAATTATTCTGTGTAGAAAAATTGTATTTGTATACTCTTTTATAATATTTTACAATTATTTTTTTTAATTACAAGGAAAGATATTTTCTCAATTGTTTTTTGTTATATTTCAAATTCTTTTTTATGTCATTTTTGGTAATTTTATCAGTTAAAAAAGTTTTTAAAATTAATACAATCAAACAATTTACAGCTTAAAATAGCTTTTTTAATTGACAACCAAACGACTAATGGTTTTTCATTAAAAGTTCTACTTGTAAAAGCTCTACTTTTAAAAGATTTACTCTTAAAAGCTTTACTCGGAAAAGCTTTTCCAAACGGACCCTAATTTTAGCTTCTCTGCAGCTTCTTTAATTTTTTAAATTAACAAGAAGTTAACTTGTTTATTCTTTTATTTTATTTTTAGGGCGAATTATAATGGAGTACCCTAACGTTTGGTCATATTGCAATAAAATTGTGAGTTTAGTCTTAATTACACATTAGTACCTTGCTGTTAATTGACTCGGTCAAAAGTAATGGTTTGACTAAAAAATTTACCTAAAATAATAAAAATACATGTAACACCCCCTGACTCAAATCGCTCGGACCGAATCAAGGAGCGTTACTATATACCGAAATCTTTCTTTTACTTTTATATAACCGTAATTTAAAACTATATTAAATACATTTGAAAATGGTCCAAATAAATTTTCGAAAATCTTGTCAGAGTTTCCTCTTTATTTTTGACTTTCCAAAACCTGTTTACAATTAAAATTCATAAAAAATCAACTTCTAAATTCTCAAATCAATTTTTGCGCACATTTTCCACATTTAGTGCGACTTGCCAAATCAATTTATCACAATATAATTTATAAAGATTCAAATAACATAAATATATAATAAAATATTTACACAGCGGAATTTTTTCAAATATGTACAAATATTTTATGTATATGCATGTTGTATTAAAACATATATAATTATTACAAAAGGACTACCAAATATATAGGAACGATATGACTCTGGACTCTGCTCCTACAGTCTCTACTCTTCTTTGTCTTTGTCTCCCTTGGAACCTCTATTATTTACGTGTGAGAAAACTCAATACGATAGACAGATTGCTTAGTGGGTGTACACAAAATTGTATATCCAAATATACTATATTAAATAAGTTTATCTATTTTCAATAAAAATATATACTCAACAAATATAGTATTCAAAATCAATCAATAGACCAAATCTGCATAATTTCTCAAATGCTTTCATATATCAAATCAGTTTTCTATTGAGCTCCTGACATACATAACATAATTTATCGGACTGGATTACGAGTTGTTCGGCATCGAACACAAACGGGCTACCCGCCGAACATCAGATCAGAGTTGGACACCAACGGTATTACCCACTGTACATGTTCCATATCAGATTTCCAACCCTAGGATCGGCACTTGGGGCCTGTACTATCCAAAAGGTGACATAAACATATCAAAGCTCCCTACCCTAGGACCGGCACTTGGGGCCTGTACTATCCATAGGGTGGTGCATCAGAATATATCGGCACAGTACTGTTCAGAAAAACCCAATTGACATGTCAACCTTCTATATCCATATCTATGTTCATACACATCAGAGCCATTTCGCAAAACGATTTCTCAAATCCATTTCAAATCATTCAAATTCAATATTGACATTTCAATTTCGAAATACAATTTTGCAAATCCTTATACAATTTCGCAAATCCTTTTCTTATATTCAAATTTAACTTTCAAATATTTCAAATCAATAAACATATTTTTGAAATCCAAAATTTTATTAATAATTATATAAAATAAATATACAAAATCATATACGAGTATATTTCTCAATTTAATAATCACGTCAAATCAATCCAAAAATATATTCAAATATATTTATGAAACCAATATTCACATCAAATCAATTCAAAATCATATTCGAATATATTTCTTAAACCAATATTAAATCAAAATGTCTCAAAATCATTTTTCAATACAGTTCACAAACAATATAATCAAAATTACTTTCAACTATATTTCTCATAACAATATTAGAAACAAAACATATTAAAATCAATTCCTAAGATTATTCACAATCAATATTTCAGATATAAACTATATTGGAATTCAAATCATTCCAAAATCAATTTCAAACTATAAACTATAATCAATATAATTCAAATAACTCAAAAGTAATCAAATTCAATCAATCCGAAATATTCTGGAAAACTGAAAATTCGAAAACGAGTATACACCAAACCTGGATACTTTTTCCTTTTCCTCTTTTCCTTCTTCTCCTTCTCTTTTCTTCTTCTTTCCTTTCTCTCTCTTTTTTCTCTCTCCTCTTTTCTCTCTTCTTCGAGTTCTCAATTCTGTTTTGTTTTGCTTGTGAGCTTCTGTTTACTTTTTATTTCTGTTTTGGCACCGTTTCAATTCACTCGGTGCTCTATTTTTTTTCATTATTTTGGGCCATCGCGACCGCGTATCGTGAGCTATAGTCGCGTCGCTAGGTCGTGATACTCACTGGTGGAATTTTTATCCCTTTATCGCGAGTAGCTACCGCGAGCTATGGTCGCGATGCTCACTGGTCCAATTTTGCCACTTTCATCACGAGCAGCTACCGCGAGCTCTGGTCACGATGCTCACTGTCCAAATTTTCTCCCTTCTCTTAATTATACATTTTCCATCTCTTCAAATCATAAATATCATATTCACATATTCCATATTAATTAAACTATACTTTTCATATTTATGCGAAATTAGGGATGTTACAATACCCTTAATTAAAAAAATAATATTAATTATTAAAATTAAAAATTTAAATTTTTAAAATTTTTTAAAATGGACAAATCCATTTAAATTATTTAATTATTTAATTTTAATAAGGGATAATTGCAATGAAGTACCCTGACGTTTGGCTATATTGCAATGAAATCGTGAGTTTAGCCTTAATTGCATGTTAGTACCCTTGACCAAGTTGACCGGTATGTTGACTTTGACTTTTTTGGTAAAAAGACAAAATTGCCCCTGGTTTAAAAAAAATAAATTAAATAAAAATTTAAAAAAATTTTAAAAATTAAAAATTAAAAAAATGGATCTCCACCGTCCATCAATCTTGATGGACGGTGGAGATACATTTAAAATATAAAATAAAAATTTAAAACTAAATAATTAAAAAAAATTAAAAAAATATTTTATATAAAAAAAAAAATTAGTGTTCTTGGTGGAGATCCAGATTGGATCTCCACCGTCCATCAATGTTGATGGACGGTGGAGATCCAATCTGGATCTCCACCAAGAACATCAAGAACAAAAAAAAAAAAAAAAAAATTGTTCAAACGCGAACCCAGCTCTGGGTTCGACTTCGAACCCAGAAATCTGGGTTCGAAGGCGAACCCAGATTTCTGGGTTCGAAGGCGAACCCAGATTTCTGGGTTCGACTTCGAACCCAGAGCTGGGTTCGACTTCGAACCCAGAGCTGGGTTCGAAGGCGAACCCAGCTGCTGGGTTCGAACGCGAACCCAGATCTGGGTTCGCGTTTGAACAATTTTTTTTTTTTTTTTTTTTTTTTCTTGATGTTCTTGGTGGAGATCCAGATTGGATCTCCACCGTCCATCAATGTTGATGGACGGTGGAGATCCAATCTGGATCTCCACCAAGAACACTAATTTTTTTTTTATATAAAATATTTTTTTAATTTTTTTTAATTATTTAGTTTTAAATTTTTATTTTATATTTTAAATGTATCTCCACCGTCCATCAAGATTGATGGACGGTGGAGATCCATTTTTTTAATTTTAAATTTTTTAAATTTTTTTAAATTTTTATTTAATTTATTTTTTTTAAACCAGGGGCAATTTTGTCTTTTTACCAAAAAAGTCAAAGTCAACATACCGGTCAACTTGGTCAAGGGTACTAACATGCAATTAAGGCTAAACTCACGATTTCATTGCAATATAGCCAAACGTCAGGGTACTTCATTGCAATTATCCCTTTTAATAATTAATATTATTTTTATTTTTTAACTAGGGGTATTTTTGTCATTTGAGGTAAAAATTTTGGTCAAACCTTTGCTTTTGACCGAGTCAACTATAGGAAGGTACTAATATATAATTAAGGCTAAACTCACGATTTTATTATAATATAGTCAAATGTTAGGGTATTCTATTGTAATTTGCCCTGGTTTTTTTTTCACATAAGTAGAGAATGTTTAGTAGTGTTTTGAGTGTTGTGTTAATGAGATTTGTAATTGTAGGAAAATAATCTTTTCCTGAAAATATTTTTAATCAGGCTTTTTATTCTAATTGAATTTTATTGATTGATATTTATGTGAATATCTCAATGCTTCTGATTGTTAACTTGACAAGCCTATTTATATGAGACTAATTGATATTCTGAATCCTATTATGATTTAGATAACTTATTCTAACTTGGACTAGGAAATCTAATTTGATAAACATTACAAATAATAATCCAACTGAAACTAGGCTTGGTTTAATTCCTACATTGCCTCCCTTAAACCAAGCTTGGTGGAATTCACCATGCACAGCTTTTTCTTGGGAAGAGAATCATTCTTGAATGACTTCAGAATCTTCTCGGCATATTGATCTTCAGAATGACGAAAGTTATTGTTGATTTTCTTATATTTCACCAAGTCACAGATGTAATTCAATTTGAATTTTAAGTCCCTTAGAATTTTTCTTAGCTTGACAACTTCATGACTTGGCTTCTTTGAAGTCTTCTTTTCGGATATAATTTCTTTATTCTTTGCATCATTGCAAAATTTTCTTTCTGAGACTTTTTCAAATCTCTGAGGCTTGCATGAAATTAGAGCGACATTACATGATTCAGATTTTTCTCCTCTTGGAGGTAGTTTCTTTCTTGAAGACTTCTTGTTGAGATTTTGTAAGTACCAGTGCAGGATTTTGATGAGAGCAACTTTTATGAGTTTTCTTTTGAGATGATTCACCGATTTCATGAGTTGTTGCTTGTAAAAATGGCAAGACAAGAGAAAAGATTTTATTTTGAAACATTTCAATCTTTGCCACAAGTAGGTTCTTCCTTTTATCAAGGATTTTGCATTAATTTCCATCAAAGTAAACTGAATAACCTTTCTGCATAAGTTGGTCAATATTTAGGAGATTGTGAGTTAAATTTGGAACATATAGAACATCTTGGAAAAACATCCTTTTACCTCACTTAGTGTAGGCGGCAATGATTCTGCACTTTGCAGCTTCTCATCTCCAAGTTTAACTTGAGAAGTCACACTTTCATCAAGCTCTATGAAAATATCACAGTTTCCAGTCATATGATTACTGCATCCACTATCCAAGAACCATATACTATTTGATTCACCTTTATTATTTATGCATGAGAAGAGTAAACATTTTTCATCTTTTTCGTTTGCAAATTTCGCCTCATTGTTATCTCTTTTATTCTTCCTTTGATACCAACAATCCTTATCAAAATGATTAGGAATGTTAAATCTACGACACTTATGATAGCATTATTCAGTCTTGTGATTATTACTCTTGCAAATAATGCAATGAGTTTTGTCATTACGAGAGCTTTCTTTTGAACTCTCGCCATCATCAGAATTTTTCTGAGATTTTTCTTTTTCCTTTTTGATATTTCGCGGCATTGCAGTGCTTCTTCCACCTCAATATTTGCTTTATCATCAAGGCGTTGTTCATGGGCTTGTAGTGAACCCATCAATTCATCTAATGTCATGACATTGAGATCTTTTGACACTTCAATGGCAGTGACTTTGTAGTTGAATTTCGAATTTAGAGTGCGAAGAATTTTTTCCATAATCTGAACATCTAAAATCGTCTCACCATTGGACTTTATCAGATTGACAAGTGCCAATATCCGTGAGAAATAATTTTCAACTTTTTCTGACTTTTACATTTAAAGAAACTCGAGTTGCCTACGCATGGTCTGTTAACGTACATTTTTCACCCTCTTAACTCCTGTATAAGTGTTCATCAACATATCCCCCGCTTGTTTTGCCGTTGTTGCATGTGCAATTTTTTCAAAGATTTGTAGGTCAATTGAATGGTTGATGAAAAATCATGCCTTCAAGTCTTTCTTCAGTGTTGTTGAATCTGCTAGCTGCATATAACCTTGTTCCATAACTCCCCAAAGTTCTTGATACTCAAGCAACAATTGCATCTGAGTTCTCCAAACTCGAAATTAGATTTTCCGTAAAATTTCACTATTTGGGGCTAAAACATGTTATTATTGTTGTTTGTAGCCATGTCTGTTTAACTGTCCGGAAAACTCACTACAAAAAAAGTGACCTATAGTGACATATATTATTGTGACTGATTTAAGAAGTATTACTGTAAATATTATTTTGTGACAAATTTTATTATTTATCAATATATTTTGGGGCATAATCTCCCTCCCATCTTTTTCATTAAAAAATTTGAATCAATTAAGAATTTTTGAATAATTCTTCACAAATAATTAAAAATTAATATTTTGTGTTGATTGTTAAAAAAAATTAATTTATAAAAAATAGGGGGATTTTCAATTTGATCCCTAACTTTTGGGGAATTATCAATTTTTTAAACCAGTTTCGTTTATTGGTATCATTGGACCCTAATTTTCTGAAAACGTATCAATTTGGTCATTTTGTTAGTCAACTGTTAGTCAAACTTAAGTATTCTAAAGGTATTTTTGTCTTTTAACCTACCCCTAATTAAAAAATTAATTAAATTAAAATTTTAAAAAAAATATTAAATAAAAATCTCCACCATCCATCAAATTGATGGATGGTGGAGATTAAATCAAAATTTTAAAAAACAAATAAATTGTAAAACTTAATTTTTTTTCAATAAATTTTTTTTACTATTTAAAAAAAATTAATATTCTTGGTAGAGATCCAGGTATCTCCACCAAGAACAAACTAAAAAAAAGAAAAATTTAAAGTTGAAGTTGAAGACGAAAAAAAAAAAAAAAAAAGAGAGCTGGATTCGATTCGAACCCAGATCTGAGTGATTCCAATCTGAATCTCCACCAAGAACATCAACTTTTTTTAAAATAGTAAAAAAAATAAATTGAAGAAAAATTAATTTACAATTTTTTTAAAATTTTTTTGATATAATCTTCACTGTCTATCAATTTTGATGGACGGTAGAGATTCATTTAAAAATATTTTTTAAGGATATTTTAAAAATTTTAATTAAAAATTAATCTAAAATGACCATACTACCCTTCTAATTAATAATATTTTTTTTTAAATTTGAGGTTAAAATTGTAATTTTAACTTATTTAAATAAAGTCAAGGGCAAAACAGTATTTTTACCAATTTTGTTAAGTTTGACTAGTAAAAATTTAGTCAATGAGACCAAATTGATATATTTCCTAAAAATTAGGGTCCAAGGATACCATTAACCAAAACTAGTTTAAAAAATTAATAATTTTCTAAAAATTAGGGACCAAATGAAAAATCCCCTAAAAAATATATTTTTTAATTTATGACAGAAAAATATGACACTAATTTATTTTTATGTCAAAAACTTGTCATTTTTCAAAACCTAATGAGAATAGTCTAAAATTTTGATCTCTAACGTACAATATCTTTATTTCATTACAATTCAATCTACAAATTTCCTCATTTACCATTTTCAAATAAAATTTCTATCAACAGTCCACCAAGAGAAGTAGACAGAGGGATAACACCTCCAAAAACCTCTCCCCAAACCCTCTCACCATCTAACCAACAACGTTTGCCATCTTTCTCTCCACATAGGACAGGCTTGGGGTTGAACAAAATATAAGTCAATCCTTTATTTAGTGCTTCGAATTAAAAGGACTAATTTTTATCCTTTTTTTTTTTTTTTATCTCATTGTAATGGGATAAAATAAACCCCTCCAAAACAAAAGGTTTATTTTATCCTCTCACCCTACTCAATTTTTTACTTCTGTTTTATTCCACTATTTCATAAATTTATTTTATATTTAATGTTTTAATTTTTTTGCTGGGCCTCTTTCTCTTTCCCCCTCTTTTTTATTTTTATATTTTATTAAACTATTTATATATAAAATTAAATTTATTTTAAAAGTTAATTGTATATATTTTATTATAACATTTTTAAAGTTTTAATATTTTTTTTATACTATTAATTTTAAAAAATTTTATTTTATTTAAAAATTATTTTATTTCAATTCTAAATACATCACAGTATTAATTTAGTCCTATATAATTCAATTCAATCCAATTTTATCCCATAAAAATAATAAAATTTAATCCTGCGCAATCGGCCTCTTCTCTCAATCCACCCCCGCATCCACGAAGACCCACTAGCCGCTATCCTACGATGGGTTCTCGAGGCCCGATCCGAAGAACGCAGAGACCATCCTAGCCATCCCTCGAGCTTATTCCGGCACGAAAATCTCCGTGCAGGAGAGGAAAGTCGGTCAGGTGCCTAGCATCGTGTTCGAGCAAGAGGACAGCCAGCAAGGAGGCAACAAGCAGCTCATTTCGGTCCAAACTAGTCAGATTACGGAGGCAACAAGCAGAATCATAGTTAGAAGTACTGTCTCTTCACACCCTCCTCTTATTTTCCTCTTTTGTTGATTATTTCTCATTTGGGTCCTCTCAAATTTTGTGTTTAAATCTTCTGTTTTGTTGTTGTGGTGGTTTTCTGATTGATTTTCTTAACTGGGTTCAGCAGAGGTTTTGATAGAGTTGTTGAATTTTTTTTCTTTATTCAATTGTTTGATGTGTTTTGTTTATTGAGAACAATATACATAGAGACGAAAGTGGAAATCTTGATTCTCATATGTAGGTTAAACAAACTACATTGTTTTTTTTCTGTTTTAAGCAGCTGTAGCTTGAATTTTTTTTTTTGTTTTTTTAATTATTGAAGATTTGTATTATCATATAAGTTATTTATTTTCATGTTTATTTGGTAGTTTTGGGTTTGTTGTTAGTAGTTAAGACACTTGCGAAAGATAGAGATTGAAGACCAAAACAGTTTGTTATTTGAAGATTTGGTAGTAATTAGTATATGGTGGATTATTAGGAATACGGTAGGCATATGGTTAAGTGAGATTGTATATTAGCGATTTTTTTGGAAAGAAAATATGCTAAAAGCTATAGTAATATTTATGGTGTTGTATAAGAGTGTTGAAAATCATTTTTCCTGTTGTTTAATTAAGGATGCATATCAGAGTGTTTTAAAGAAGTAATGGTGTAGCTAGACTTGTTGACGGTTCGCTATTTACACTTCTAATGATGTAGATGGGTGAAGAGTGGTATTTTAACTATCTATTAGAAAGATGTGTACGTGCTGATGCTAAACAACTTATTATGGTGTCAAGAACATGAGTCATTTTGTGAAGTTCTTGGAATATAGAGATCCAGAATTTTTTTTGAGGGGAAACCTGAATATTCAAACTTGGTTTTGGCCTTCTTTGAGTAAAATATTATTTTTCTTTGGTTTAGAAACTACATAGTAGGGTTTAAATCTTTATATGTGTATCTTTTTGTATAATTGATATTATATTTTCTTTATTATGTTTTTTTTCTAGAACTTTGATAAGTAATATATTTTGAAATTGATATGATTGTTTGTGATGACGTTTGATGAAGTAGTTTGGGTGGTTGACATGATATAAATTATCGAAGTGTTATTTAATTGTCTATATAAAAACACAATTAAATATTCACTGAGTGATATGAATATTTTAAGATGTATAAACAACTATATATTTACCTTTATTATTGTAAAATTATATTGTTAATTAATTAAGCTTATATTTTAGCCTATGTAAATGTGTAATGAATGTACGGTGAACAAGCTTAATGTAAGGTACTGGATATTTCTCATAATTACTTGTATTTAATACTTTGTGAAGTTTCAAAACATAATGAATTTTAGTCCTGAAAAGCTCCTAACATTATTATAATTGGATATGTGCTAAACAATATATATTTGTAGTTTATTCATTAAAATTGACTTAATTTTTGTAATTATAATTTTTTTTGGCTAGCTTTTGTTATTTTATATATATGAATTTAGTATATCTATCTATATTATTTACAGAGCTGAATGGATGAGCTCATTACAAACTAACCTAATGCATCTACAAATGAAATCTTCAGTCAAGTTATGAGTAAAGTTATTGGTCCGAAGGCTGATGTATCTACTCTGACTTATAGTCTTAAGATCGGTCGATAAAAAAAAAGTAAAAACTCTTCTCATAATGAGACACTAAAGATGTTGGAGAATGAGAGAATTCAAAGAGAGGCAGCAAACGAAAAGATAAAACATCTTGAGACTGAAATGAATGAGTTGAGATCCCAACTTAAAGAGACGGAGGAATTGAAATCTCACTTTGACTCATTTTTGGTAATGTTTTAACACCAATTTCTAAATTCATCTGAATCTATATTTCATTAGTGGATTTTATAGTTTTATTTAGCTTAGAATATTTGTTAATTTCATCATGTGATTAGATTAATAACTCTATATTGACTTTTATTATCTTATTTTTTATATTAATTTTGAGATATTAAATATAATATTTTTTTTATGATTTGATCTTAAATTAAATATGGATACTATATGTCGTTTTATATGTTTGTTTGTTTTTTAAAAATAGATTTATCAATTTAATCGTAAAAATAATTTTTTTTTAACAATTTAATAAAATTTCTGACAACTATAACCATAACTATCGCTAGAGACTAAAAAAAAATCTTAAATTTGAAATGTCACTTAGTAACATAATTTCATATTGGTAACTGTCACTAAGTTTGTGTAGAGCGATCTAAATTAAGGTAATTTATTCACTAGATTTGTGAATAATGACACAAGTTTTAAACAATTAATTGCCACTAAGTTTATATATAGTGACACTAATTGCATGCGATTAACTGTCATTAAAATTGTATACAGTGACACAAATTGCATATGATTAAATGTCATTAAGTTTGTATACAGTGACACAATTTTTATATGATTAACTGTCACTAAGTTTGTACAGTGACACAATTTTCAGATGATTAAGTGTCGCTAAGTTTATGTATAGTAACAAATTTTTCTAATGATTAATAGTCACTATATTTGTAAATAGTGACATGATATTTAAACAATAAATCGTCACTAAATATGTGCATAGTGATAAATGTTTAAATAGTTAATTGTCACTAAATTTGTGCATAGTGATACAAATTTTATTTTATCACTCATTAAGGTTCCCTAATAATGCGCTACTAAAAGTCATGATTTGTGATACATATAAAATTCCATCACTAATCATAGTGACGAGATAACTTTATCCGTTACTAATAATTTTAGTGATGAGATTAAAGGTGACAATTCTGTAGTGATATTTTTTATGTCAAAATATTTATATTGTGACAAATTTTTTTTTTTCTAATGGCAAATATTTTGTCTCTATAAGTTGATTTTCTTGTAGTGACTATTCTGAAACGGTGTGGGTTGCACGTACTCCGTTAACGATGACGGTTTGCTCCGATTTGCTGTCGAAGATGCCGGATCTAAACAATAGAACCTTGGGAAACACAAATCGAGACCTCCTAAAGATTTTGGTAGGGGCGGTGATAGCTCAATCGCCAGCGACGAGAGGCGGTGGAAACACCCTTCGTCAATCTTCGAGCGCCTATTTGACCACCTAAACGACCTCCTTTGGCGATGAGCCTTTGGAAGGTTTTGCTGATCGGCGCTGTCCGTTCCTTTTAGTGGTGGCGGTGTTGACTTACGCGCGACGGCTTGTGAGACCACTCTTGACGGCCAGTGGGGCGCGTGGCAACTGTTTCGGCGACGCGTTCGGTGCGTGACTGTTGCTCTGGACTCCTGGATCCTCATGCTCCTAACCCTACTGCCACTTCTGAATCCGAGTGCGACTCCTGAATCCTCGTGCTACTCCTGGATCCTGCGCTACTCCTGGATTCTCGCAATGCTGCCCTTTAAGCCTCGAACTCAGGCTCTGTTACCAAATGTAGGAAACTAATCTTTTCCTAAAAATATTTTTAATTATACTCTTTGTCCTAATTAAATTTTATTGATTGATATTTATGTGAATATCTTGTAATACTCGATCACGAAGCTGCTCAAAGTTGATACTTTTATGAAACTTAAGAAGACTTTGGGCATGATGAGCTATGAAGAACTTGGTTTAAGGGGAGCTATATAGAATTAAACCAAGTAATTAGTTTGATTTATCTCATTAGATTATTAGTTGTTTTATTATTATTTGTTGAGGATTAGGTTTATCAGTTTGATTAGGATTGTTAGTTAGTATTGATGTTTATCATTGTGATTGTTATTATCACATTAGGGTTTGAGTCTTATCATAGTTAGTCCATCAGCTACTATAAATAGCTGACTTCTATTCATTGTTTTTCATCAAGTGAAATAAACAATTCTTCAGTATTTCTCTCTTGTGAGTGAATTTTTTTCTACCCAGTGTAGTTTCCTACAGTAATTTTAACAACTCATAATGCTAGTATTTTACTAGGCAAAATGAGTTAGATTTCAAAAACATTCATATTTATGTTAGATTTTAACTTGGATCTCCCAAATAGGTTAACTCTCCCAAATTTGGATAATGGTTTATATTCTTAATTAGGTTTTGAAACTCGACATTGGTTTGATCTATAAACTTCGATACAAAATCTATAATATATATATATATATATATATATATATATATATATATATATATATATATTATCTATATACATATATATATCATTTAAGGGTTAAAGCTTAATATAGAAAAAAGTGACATTACTCTAATACATAGGGACGTATATGAATTTTCCTATGGAACTAAAAATCTGATGTAATTGTTATGGTATGTTACAAGAGACCCATGACTTTTATAATTATAACTTGATAACCTCTATATATATCATTTAAGGGTTAAAGCTACCAATATAGATAATATAGAAAAAAGTGACATTACTCTAATACATAGGGACGTATATGAATTTTCCTATGGAACTAAAAATCTGATGTAATTGTTATGGTATGTTACAAGAGACCCATGACTTTTATAATTATAACTTGATAACCTCTATATATATCATTTAAGGGTTAAAGCTACCAATATAGATAATATAGAAAAAAGTGACATTACTCTAATACATAGGGACGTATATGAATTTTCCTATGGAACTAAAAATCTGATGTAATTGTTATGGTATGTTACAAGAGACCCATGACTTTTATAATTATAACTTGATAACCTCATTTAATTTCTAATCTTAATTAATTATATTTTCAAATTAATGGGAAGAGTTTTTCTATCCAAAGATGACTGTGACTGTGAGTGATAACTGTGTCTGATAGCAACTATTATTCTTGTTACTCACGATTTTCAATACTAAAAGATCCCAAAGCTAAATATATTAGTTTTCATTAATACAATGTCATCCATAGCAAATTGTGGGGACATATACTACTGATTATACGCCTGGTAGGGGCATCATTTTTATAGAGTAGGCTATTAGTGAAAGAACACCATTTTTACATACTGAAAGTTGCTTCTTTCTTGATTCATGTATGATAGAAATAGGTCGATAAATGTTAGTTAATAACACAAATTAAATTCTTACTAGTCATCATATATAAAGATACTTTTATCGTGCGTCCATTATTGAGATTGATACATTATTTATGGAGCAGTTCACTGATTTGTCTTCAGGTTTTCCTGCTTCTTGCACCACTTTGTCAATAAAAAATGCTGGTTGCTGTGGTGGAGGTAGAGGTATGTTTTCCTTTGTGAGCATGACAACAACATTTTCCATTGTCGGTCTATCCTGAGCCTGATCTTGTACACACAAGAGACTCACATGAATACATCTCTCTACTTCATCACGAGGACATGACTCCCCCAATTCTGGGTCCATCAGTTCCATAGCTCTATTTTCATTCCACAGCTGCCATGCCTGAAACAGGTTCAATTGCATAAACACTATCAAGATTTAATTACACATTATATAAAACCACAAAGTAAAACATTACAATAACAATGAAACAGTCTGACAGAAAAACTTACACTTCCTATTAGGTTTAGTGGGGGACCAGAATGATGGAAACTATTATTCTTCTTGCCACTTATTATCTCAAGTAGTAATACTCCAAAGCTGAATACATCGACTTTAATTGATACAATTCCTTTCAGGGCATACTCCGGAGACATGTAACCACTGAAATAATTATTAACAATAATCCTCTTTAGCATTCGAAAGAAAATGAATATGAAAACGTGTATTTGTGATTGGTTGTAAATGTAATGTATACTTACTATGTTCCAACTATTCTGTTTGTGTTTGCTTCAGCTTCATTCTTTCCAAATATCCTAGCCATGCCAAAATCTGATATTTTTGGATTCATCTCTTCATCAAGTAAAATGTTACTCGCTTTTAAATCTCTATGGATTATTCTCAATCTAGAATACTTGTGAAGGTAAAGAAGTCCTTGAGCGATCCCTTCAATAATATCACGACGTTTCATCCAATCTAAAATGACTTTTTCTTCTCTGGATCTATCTATAAGCAATTTAATCCACATTACTATAAACGCTAATGAAGATGTAGCAAAATTTAGAAGAGTTAAAAAAGTTTACAAACCAAATAGGAAGATATCCAAGCTTTTGTTGGGCAAGTACTCATATATTAGCATCTTCTCTTCTCTCCGAATGCAGCACCCAACAAGCCTGACAAGATTTGTGTGTTGCAATTTGGCAATTAGTACAAGTTCATTCTTGAACTCCACTAGTCCTTGGCCAGAACTTCTTGAAAGCCTTTTCACTGCTATTTCTTGACCATCTTGTAATTTCCCCTGAAATTGAAAAAAATAATAATAATGATAACTAACTAGTCCAAAATAATAGCTGCTGGTTAGATCGTTTTCTCGATCATCCCATTTCGACAGTTTCTATAATCTACCTTATAAACAGCTCCAAATCCACCTTCACCAAGTTTATTTGTACTTGCAAAATTATTTGTTGCAGATGCTATGCTTTCCAAGCTGAAAACTTGTAGTTCATTGCTCTTCTTCCTTCCTCTTTTCTGCTTATTTGTTGTGTTATCTTCTAGCTCATACAGTAGCATTTCATGCTCGCTCTCATGATCTTTTCCACAGCAAATACGCAGGGAGGTTATAGCACATAGAAATTAGTCTACAACTAATAAGTAGCTGACAAATTGAAATCGAAATAACTGACCTTCTTCTTCAAGTCTTCTCCTTCGTATAAAACAGAATATAAAACAGAACACAAGCAGAGCTACTGATCCTGAGACTGCTATGACCAGCCATATCCACCACTTTGCTGCATTGCCAAAATTTTGTAGTTATACTCTACAATACATAATTGTTTCTGTTTAAAGATTGCTTTGATAAAGAGTTAAACAGAAACGAGAATATACGAGTCTATTTCCATTAAAAAGCTGTTATGAGTATACCTTGTTTTGAATGATAAAGGACATATATCTCTCTTCCTTCACTGTTATTTTCTGTGAACCTCATTTCTTTGCTCCATATCTCACAATCAGTTTGGCTGTCATTGGTGAAGAAAGCATATGCCTTGCAAGAACAATTTTTTAAGCACATGGCTTCACAGTCAAAAAGACTCAAATTGTAACTTCCATCAAACTTCACTCCTAGCCCAGACTTAATTAACCCTTTTCTTGGCTCGAACCGATCATTTTTGTTCCTGCACTCTGGCAATTTTTGCTCCACACAACCCAGATCAAATTTGTAAGAACAAGCTCCAAATGGTGCCAATCCTGTTGCTTCTGCTATTGCTCCTTTAGAATTCAACATGTATCTTTCCAAAGTATGATTTCCATTTATGGAATATGTGAAGTATTTTTCATCATCATTTGAAACATAGCTAAAATTATGATAAATTTGATTTGATAACACGGGAAACAATTCAAAATGCCCGTTTTGCCATACGCCGCTAGTCCAGTACGCACTTCTCTTCCACCAGATGATAAGTTGGCTTGAACCATTGATTCCAACACCAATGGTAAGGGAAAATGATCCTTCGGCTGGGATGTTTTCGCTTATCCAGGAGGTTAATGACCAAAGATGGCCAGTCTTCATATTCATCCCTAGTTTCATTCCAGGCAGAAGTGTGTCAGTAGGATAATCAAAGCTTTGCCACAGGATACGCTCTGTAGAACCATCCGAATCCAGCTCCTTAAGCACGAAATTGCCAGAATCCAGTAACGTTGCGGTTGCACTGTTTTCTGATTGAACAGAATTCATACTCAATGCAATTGAACTGCCTCCATTGACTGAAATTTTCAACTGGCCAAGCTCATCTATCACAAGGACTCCAGCTTTTTCGGAAAGTGGAATGTTCCGGTTGGCAACCCACACCACCTTCCTGTTGTCAAAAGAAGTTGAATTCTCATCATCTGGTATGTTGTACCATATTCCTAGATATTGTTTCTTCCAAGTTCCAGGACTAAAGAATCCTAACATGAAGGCCCCCTCTGCTGAAACCAGGTGCTGTCCATCCTGGAGCTGCTGGCCTTGTTTTAATGTATCTGAATCTGAATGTGAGAGGCTAATGAAGAAGAAATAAAATGATAATAAGCGGAGAAGAAGGAGGTTTCTTTTGTTAATAGCCACCATTGATGGAAAACCTTCTGATGAGAGATTAGTTAATAGAAATAATCTGGCTTTTTTTTTATGATTTGGTTGAAAGAAACTTCAAATGAAACTACTTCTTTGATGTGATGTATAAGTTGCCAGAGTCGAACCGGCATGTATACATTTTAAAATTCGGTGATGTATGGTAATTTCTTTTCCAATTTTTTTAAGCAAATGAGCTTAAGTTTTCAAACTTACGTAGCCATTTTTTATTTTAATACTGTCTGTTTGACAATTCAAAAACGCTTTTCAATTTTTTTAAACAAAGGAGCATAAGTTAACTACGGACCAATTGAATTTATTTATCCAAAAATTCTTTTCAATTTTTTTTTTCATTTAATTGGCACTAGTAGAATTTTTTGTTCAAATTTTAAATATTTTTAAGTATATCTTTTTACCATTTAAAAATATTAAAATATCTAATATAAATCTATTATAATTTGTTAATTTTATAATACTTTTTTAACTTAAAATTATATTTTTTTTAATACTATTATTTAAAAGAATTTTTTTAATTGACAATCAAACGGCAAACGATTTTTTTTTTTATAAGCTCTAATTTTAAAAGATAAGCTATATTCAAAAAAGCTCTTTCACACTGACTCTAAATTAATGTGAAAAATCAAAAGTCAAAAGTTAGACATATAAGACTTCTAGTAAAACAGCTTCTGATTTATTATATTAATTGTAGACAAGAAAAATACTTCTTGCTGATTTATTCTATTGATTGTCCTCTTAGAATATGTCAATGCTTGTTCACACTTCTCTTACTAATGTTCACATATTTCTTGATAAAGGAAACTTCTTGGATGCAAATCAAGTCCCTAATCAATTTCTCTGTAACTACGTATGGTATACTTGCAGTTAGCAGACAAGTATTTTATTTTATTTTTTTTATCCTTCTAGAAAAATCTCAGTTCTGAGAACCTCAACACTCTATTAATTTAAGGCTAAAGAAAAATAAGTTATATTTAAAAATAAATAAAAAATTCTAGATTATTCGATTATTCAGATATATATATATAACTTCTACTGAATATGGACTGAAATATAAGACATGAATGATATATATATATATATATATATATATATATATATATATATATATATATTTTTTCATTCTAACTTAATAAAAGCATCAGATTGTCTCAGTCAGCTGAGGATCAAGGTTTGTTTTCAAGGATCCGTTGTAGCAGGAGTGGTCTGAAAATTACTTATCTGTTCTTTGCAGATGACAGTTTGATGCTACTTTATAAGAGAGCTTCAAGGCAAAAGGTTAACTTTAATAAATCAATCA
This sequence comes from Xanthoceras sorbifolium, assembly GCA_003430845.1. NCBI lineage: Eukaryota > Viridiplantae > Streptophyta > Magnoliopsida > Sapindales > Sapindaceae > Xanthoceras > Xanthoceras sorbifolium. Next base: position 7,999,833 of record CM010622.1, on the reverse strand, counting down.
ATAGTTTATTTTAGTAACCAAGTTGCTCAGGCGATTGTGGTAGCCATAGAGGCGGCTCTAGGGGTTAGGGTGGTGGCGTGTCACAAGAGGTATCTAGGTCTCTCTAGCTTTGTTGGTAAGGATAAACGTCACTTTTTTCTCATATCAAAGACCGCATTTGAGGCAGGCTTAATGGTTTACAAGGTAGATTGTTTTTTACTATAGGCAAATAAGTCCTTATTAAAGCTGTTATTCAGCCCATCCCCGCCTACTCGAGGAGCTTGTTCAGATTCCCTAAGTCTTTTATCAAGGATCTTCACCGGCTAAGTGCTTCCTTTTGGTGGGTTTCGATTGCAGGTTCCAAGAAGCTGCACTGGACTTCATGGGACAAGCTTTGCAAGAGCAAGGGAGATGGGGGTCTGGGGTTTTGTGATCTTGGAGCTTTCAATCAAGCTTTACTTGGTAAGCAGTGTTTCATTCAGGATCAGACTTTGCTGGCTGCCAGAGTCCTTAAGGGGTGTTACTATCTGTTTTCTCCGCTTCTGAAGTCTAAGTCTTCCTCTTCGGGGTCGTTTGTTTGGAAGAGCATTCTTTGAGGTCGCGAGCTGATTCTTAAGGGCTCTCGTTGGCGAGTTGGTAACGGTGCTAGCATCCTGTTATATTAGGATCCTTGGATCCCGCAGCCTTCGACTTTTAAGATCCTTTCTTCGCCCTTGCTTGGTGTCCCCACTACGGTAGATAGGCTCATGTTGGCCTCTGGTGGCTAGGACATCCCTCTTTTACAGCTTCACGTCCAGCTCGTGGATGTGGATGCTATATTACGACTGCCTTGTTTTGTTTCTTGTAGGCAAGATTCCTTCCTTTGGCACTTTGAGAAGAGAGGTTCTTTTTCAGTAAAATCTAGGTACTACACTACTCTCTCTTCTCCTTTCTCATCGAGCTATTCTTCTTTGGGCTCTCTGCCGTTGTGGTGGAGACTTTTTGGCAGCTGTTTCTCCCTCTAAAGGTGAAGTTGTTTCTTTGGATGGCCGCGCACGATTGGCTTCCTTCGCTGGTTAGCCTCGCTTCCCGGGGATATCTCGTGGATGATGTCTGCCCTCTTTGCAAGCTTGCGTTTGAGTCTGTTGTGCACGCTTTGTGACGGTGTCCCTCGCTCAAACCTGTTCGCAAGGCATGTGCGGTTTAGATGCAGCGACCCTTCGATCCTGCTCTGAATTCATATGATTTCTTATGTGTTGCTAGTTTGTCTCTCAAAGTTGAAGCGCTTGAAATTTTTTGCATTTGGGTTTGACGCTATTGGTTTCGCAGAAATCACGCAGTCCACGGGCAGCTTCTTCTTCCTGCTGGTGAGGTGGTGGCTTGGGTGTCCTCTTTTCTGGCTGAGTTTCAGGCGGCGGGAACCAGACCTCCTCAAAGTTCTCTTCTGCCACGGCCTTTTAGTTTGTGGTCTTGTCCCCCTGCTGGTTCTTTCACGCTAAATATTGATGCTAGTATAGTTGTGAGTGCAGGAATGGTTGGTTTGGGGCTTGCTATTAGGGATGAGGTAGGTAGGATTAGAGTTGCTGGCTCGGTGTGTGTTACAGTATTGTATGATCCTATCTTAGCTGAAGCAACGGCCGTCCTTCATGGTATTCGACTTGCTATTGACTCGGGCTTTTCGCCTATGTTGGTGGAATCTGATGCCTTGGGTGTGATCAACGTTCTGAAGGAAGGAGTGATCCCTTGTTCAAACTTGGACTTGATCGTTTCTGATATTTTTCAATTATGTTTTTGTTCTTCTGTTTTAAGTTTTTCGTTTATGCCTAGATATGCCAACAAGGTGACTGATGCTCTTGCAAAAGGTGCAGTCTCTTTTGGGCCTGATGGTTTTTGGTTTAATGTTTGTCCTCCTCTTGTGGAGTTGTTGGTTTAGGAAGATTCTCCTTGCTAGCTTTGTTTTTATTAGTTTTGGTAATATATTCAGTTTCTTCTAAAAAAAAAAAAGCATAAGATTGTTTATTTTTTCTAAGAAAAAACACCTAAATAAAGATAAAATTAACAATACATTAATATAAGAATGATAGTTATGAAAAAGAATATTTTAATTATAATTTAGGGGGTGTATTCAATTTAGACTTTCAAATACTTTTAAAGATTTTTATAGAATTAAAAAGTCAATAAAGGCTTTTGAAAAATCTATAAAAGTTATGAGCATTCAATTTAGACTTTTATAGACTTTAAAAAAATATATAAAATCATGAAGTATTTAATTTAGACTTTTACTTACTTCAAAAAAAGTCTATAAAAATTATGGGGTATTCAGTCTAAACTTTTAACGATTTTAAAAAAACCTATAAAAGTCATTAGGTATTCAATATAAACTTTTTAAGAGTATACGAAAGTCACGAGGTATCCAAAATGTCAATAATTTTTATAAAAATGCTAGACTTTTATAGACAATTCCTCATAAAAATGCTCACAATTTCTCTCTCACTTCTCTAAAGATTTTCTAACAAATAATTATTTTAACTTTTTTATCTCTTGTTATTGAACATATTATTCGAAAAGAATAATTTAAAAAAAAATTGTAACAACCCTGCAACCTATTATGCGGACGAAAAACTGACAAGATAAAAAAAGAAGTGCTTAAAGTAAAAAGAAAAAAGGAAAAACAAGTGTGGAAGAATTATTATGAATATATACTAGATTTTTCGTTATTGACATTGATACAGTTTTTTGTTATTGAAAGAACCCAATTTTCAGAAGTCTTGCCAAACAGAATTAAATCATCAGCGAAAAACAAATGGGACCTTTTCAGGCTGCTGTGATGAAGAAGTGCTTAGACCTTTTCTGTGACATCTCGAGCTAGCAAGTTAGCTTTCAAAAATCCAGAATCTTTTGCTCTCCTAATGTTCCCGCTTCTCTTGCTAGAGATATTGCTAATATTTGTGACTCTCCTCTCATTAATAATTTGGGCAAATACCTTGGTGTTCCTCTTATCCATGACAGAATTTCTAATCAAACGTATAAGGAAATTAGTGAAAAAACCCAAGGTCGTCTTGCTTCTTGGAAAAGTTCTTCTTTGTCTCTTGCATCCTTCCTTAATCAAGTCTGTCTCCTCTGCCTTGCTCATTTATGCTATGCAGTCTGTCAAGCTCCCTAGTGAAGTTTGCAGTAAGCTTGATCAACTTAATAGAGATTTCTTATGGGGCCACACCAGTGCTAAGAAGACTGTCCATTTGGTGAACTAGGACATTGTTTGTTTACCTAAGGATAGAGGAGGTTTGGGAATTAAAAAGATGAAGCTCATAAACCAATCCCTTCTTGCGAAGGCTGGCTGGAGACTCCTAAAAGGTAAGGAAGATTTGTGGAGCCAGGTGGTCCAGCATAAATATTTCAAGCATGGCTCGCTGATTGGTAATGGTTTGAATATAATTGGACCTAGCTCTAGTACTTGGAGAAGTATTTCTGCTGGTGTCAAACTCCTGTCCAGAGGTTTGATTTGGAGAATTGGTTATGGTAATAAAGCTATTTTTTGGCTGGATAATTGGATGCCAGGTATGGGGCCGCTTCTTCGCCATGCTATCAGGCCTATTGACGAGAGAACTAAGGCTGTGAAGGTATCTTATTACCTTAAGGGTAATGATTGGGATCTAACCAAATTGTTTGCTGTTTTACCTGTGCATATTATTAATAATATTAGAAGCATTTGAGCAGGGACAAATATTGATATTGATGATAGAATTATTTGGGGGTGGACCTCTAATGGGGAGTTTAGTGTCAAAACTGCCTATGCCTTGAATTTTATTGATCAAATTGAGTCTCCTTGGGGCTGGAAATTTCTTTAGCAGCTTCATATGCCTCCTAAAATTCAATGTTTCCTTTGAACTCTCATCCATGGTAAGATTTTTACTAATCTTCAAAGAAGTGTTATAGGTTTCTCCAGAAACTCTAACTGTCTTAGGTGTGTGGGGGCTTGTAAGGATATTGATCATCTTGTTCGTGGTTGCCCTGGTTCTGGCTTTGTTTGGAACAGCCTCAGTTAGGGTGTTAGGGTTGATATGGTGTACAGACCTGCTTTGGCGGACTGGTTGTTGAATTTGAAAAATAACATGGTTTGCTCTGATTTGGGCCCTAGATATCTATTGTTTGCTGTCACTCTGTGGTTCATTTGGAAGTGGAGGTGCAATTTTTTTTTGATGAGAATTTTGTCATTCCTACCCATCCCAATGTGATTATTGTTAGATATGTGAAAGATTGGTTAAATGCTAATTATGTTAAAGCTGATGATTCTTCGGTTGTGAGCAAGATGTTGGCTTGGTGTCCACCTAAGGATGATTGGGTTAAATTGAATGTGGATGGGAGTAGATGTGAAGCTTCGGGTATGATCTCTTTTGGTGGTGTGATCCGTGATGCTCAGAAAAATTGGTTGGGTGGATTTGCTGTTAATAAAGGCAGAGGTAGTGTTTTGGAGGCTGAAATATGGGGCATCTTTGAGGGTATCAAACTTGTTTGGGAGGCAAGCTATAAAAAAGTTGTTATTGAATTGGACTCCAAGTCTGCTGTGGAGCTGCTGCTTTCTGACTTCTCGGAGGATCATCCTCTTTTTACTCTTCTGATCAATTGCAGGAATTTGATTCGAGGCTGCTGGGTGCGCGTGGTGCAACATGTGTTCAGAGAGAGTAATAGAGTTGCTGATAACCTTGCCAATTTGGGGCAAGATCTGGGTTTGGAGGTGGTGTTTTTCAAGGAGCCTCCTTCTAGCATTGTTGATGTTTTTATTGAAGATTGTTTGAGCTTGGCTGTTGCTAGGCAGGTTCGGCTCGTGCCTTAACCTTTTTCTTGTTCTTTGGGGCTGCTGATTAGCCCTTTTAGCTACCCAAAAAAAAAAAAAAACCCAATTTTCATCTTCAAGGTTCAATTCCAGCAAGTGGTCCCTAGACCTGTTCAGTTTTAAAGAGATGATAAGGAGGAGTGTGAAAGTGATCCTGACATTATATAAAATTCAATTCAACCACAGAAACAAACAAGACTCAACCACACTATAAGGGTAGAAGAAACTTGATTTTGCAATCATTCTTCATGAACCAAACATGCTATTAAGTATCCATAGTTGATCAGTTCTTGATTAATTGACTGATGAGATCATAATGAAGTATACAAAATTACTAGCAAAATCTAAAGATTACAAAAATTTCACAGACAACAGCTAATGTTTTTAAGCATGGAACACATATTCCACAAAAATTAACATATTTAGACAATATAGTGGCACTATCAAACAAATTTATCTCGAATGCTAAAAACCAGTTCATTGCAATTCTCAACATGCATCCAGATTCATCTCTATCTTATTCCGTTTTGTGCAACCCTACATTCACAAACTCCACGAAAAACAAATCAATGAGCCAATGCAATTAACAAGCAAGCATTCAATTTATTTACCTACATTCTTCTTCTCGACAAGATTCAAGAAAAAGTCAGTCAAAAGAGACTCAAAAGATGGCATTTTAGCATACCCAGGAAAATAATTAACATCAATGACAAGGTACCTACTACCATCTTCAGCATCCCTAATCACATCAAAGTTGAAAAGATTCAACCCCAGTTCCTCTCTCATCGCCCCGGCTAATTTAGTAACAAAACACTCGGATGGCATTTCGACTCTCTCTAAATCGACCTCACCACCGAAACCATCTTCATTTTCCTTATAATCACTACTATTCATATTCGAAATCTGCGAAAACGATAAACAACCCTTTAAAGATTTCATTTTGATTTTCTCCTCGGAAAAATCAGGCAACGACCTTCTCTTCACGCACCTCACATGTGAGCCAACAACATACACCTTGAACACAACCCCTCCGTGATTCACGAATTCTTGCAGTACAATTGGTGTCGGCAGACTTTGGAGCCCTTCCTCGTCGAAAACCAAACACAACTGATGAGAATTCGCGCTCCCATCGGCCTCCAACGGCTTCGATATTACCGGAAACCCCAATTCCATCTCCTCCATCGCGTTCCTCAAAGTCTCTGAATCAGAAACGACGACCTGCTTTGGAACCCCGACTTTTTCATCTTCGAATTCGACGTTCAATCGAGACACCACTTCCAGCATTGAAACCCTATCGCGAAGTCTGGCGATTGGTTCAGGCGAGTCGATTATGGGGACGTTAGGGTTTTGGGCAGCGAATTGCTGCAGCTGGTGAGTCCAATTGGGGTCGTACAATTTGTGGACGATGCAATCGTACGGTCCTTGCTCAAGCAAGGGCTTGTCCGGATGGATGCGGACCAGGTCAACGCCGCGTTGACTTGCGTGAGTGACGAGAGAAGGGAGGATGAAGGTTTGTGTTTTTTTGGGGGAGAGAGCGTAGCCGATCCGGTAGCGTCCGGTTTTGGATTGGTTGGACATTTTCTTGCTTCTGTTTGGGACGCAAGAAAGTTTGAGAAGTATGGAGAAATTGAAATATAACGTTCAAGTGAAGGATGTACACGTGGCAAGCTTAGGTGCGTGTAGCGATTCGAGACCGTGCGATGGAGGGGAGAGTTGACGGTACTGATTTCGGAAGTCAAAAGGATGCGTGGGGTTCAACATAAATGCCAGGAGATTAGAATTTTATATATATATATATATACACACACACTCAAATACTCAATATGATTTTTGATCAGTAATTGCACCCGGGATAACAAAATGAGATTGACACGGTGATTTGTCCATCATGCTTATTTATATGTTGTAAATTTGAGTTGTATTTTTTTTTTAAAATTTTAAATTAATTATTATGATTAAAAAAGAAAAAATTACACCATTAGAGTGGAGATTCCAACCCTTCGTTCGGAATTGTCAGTCCCTCTAAATTGCGGTGCATTTAGTATCACCCCTAGTTGGGCCGAATTACATGTTATTTAGGCCCAAATTTGCTTAAATTGCATTTTCGACATATAAACATACATCTTGGAAAGTCTACATATTTCCAATTTGAATGTGCTAATTATATAAACCCAATTCGTTTTAATCTCTTTTTTTTTTTTTTTTTTGAAATAGTGTTTTTATTTTAGGGAAATATTTTCCTTAAAATGAAGATGTGTCAAATTTTTCCAAAACTCATTCTAATAATTTGGATGCTAAATATAGTTCAACAAAAAAGTGCTAATAATACACATAGAGATAGAGGAAAACTATGCTTCAATGTACACTCAACCACTGTAATTATTTTCTCCTGTCGACAGTAATCTCTTGATTATTAACTATTAATCAAAAAGTTTAATTACATATTATTATAATAATACATTATTAATTTTGGTATGTCCTGGTAGCTTTCTGACAGCTTCTCTTATCAAGTGTCGGATTAGCAGCAGAGTTGAATATCTTTCTCTCTTATTATCAAAAATTAGACTCACTCAGACACTCACACTCACCGATCCATCAATGGATTCCATTGCCTTTTCCACTCTGAAACAATAATACAAAAAAATTAGACATTACTGTTGCTCTCTTTAAGGAGTCTTACAAAGAGAAAAACTACTAATTTCAACGACGTTTTATAAAAAATTTGTGAAAATAAAGGTAATTATACGTCAGAAAATAATGAGAGTGTCAGTTTTCTCAAACCTTGTAACCCCGTATATATATATAGAAAGAGAGAGAGAGAGTCTAATACAGAAAATTTCATTCGAGGAGTAGCTACTCACCATATACATCTCAATACGCCGATAAGAAAGTGGAACAAATAGTTCTCCCGATCAAGCAATTCGTGTCGGACCATCCGCTCTAAGCTGAGGTTTCGCGGGAGGAGATTGCTGTAGTAGAGCAGAGTTGCTACGGAGGCTGTCGGCTGAGACACGAGTGTTGTGACTAGCCTCGCTAGTGACCTCAACATCAATGGCATAAGAGACTGCATTGCAATAAAGCACGAGTGACGGAACTTGCAAGAGAAGCTATCTATTCAAGTTGTACACTGTTTCCAGTAATTATTTATAGGAGATATATAATGGAGCGAGCATCGGAGCATATATATATATATATAGATATATATATATATATATATATATTCCTATTTTATTTTTCTTATTTTTTTCTTGTTTATGAAGTAAGGTTTTTACCATTTACTTTCCTTTTCTATTTTCATGTTTTTGAAGTAAAATTGGTCTAATATTTTTTTTAACTATTATCACAAATTCAAAGTTTAGGAAAAAGGAATGCAATTCAAACCCACAATATTATAGTGTAAATGGACTAACCTCATATTATAAAAAAAAAAAAAAGAGTGGTTATATATTAGGAGTAGCTCATGCTCTTACTAGGTTTGGTCTTTCGATTCCGGATTTTTTTGTTTGGATTGAGAATAATCCCCCTTGTGTGGCGGATTTGATTCTTTCTGAATCTCGTTTGTAATTTGTTTGTTTTGTTTTATCAAAATTCCCTTCGTAAAAAAAAGAAGAAAGAACTAGTTTCTTATAAACAGTTATTTTATTTGCAACTTTCTCAATGATGAGTTAATTTAACTATTAATACCGCGAATATGACTTATTGTTAAAAGACATTCATTCAATATGATAATATCTACGGTTAAAATCGTCATACACCATGTGGTACGTAAAGAAAAAAGTTCAATTATTAACCCTTAACGCCCACATTTTAGTTTGTGTTTTCAAGATTTCAAGTCAAACTCTCCCCCCAAATCCAAAATTTTTACTTCAAAAAAGAAAAAAAAAATTGACAAATAAAAAAAGAAATACTTTTAAGCTTAGAAAATGTGTATTATTCTGATAACTAGTTCAAAGACCTTTTCATTTTTTTATGCTTTGAAATACAAATCGTACATAATATTTTTATCTATTTTTAAAATTTAAATTTTTTTAAAAAAAAATTAAAAACAATACTGAACCCATTAGATCTCCAGGTAAATTAAAGTGTATGTATATATAGATATCTATATACGAGAGTAAACACACCAATGGGTTAAGATAATGGAAATCCAGACAATTGTAGCATCTCTATTTAAAGAAGCACACAGAAATGATATTGATATCATTGACAAAATTAACAAATCTTTCCATCAGTGAATTATGAATATGTGTGAGTGTGATCAGAACATAATCATGCATGGCATATATATTGGCATGCATATATTCTATTGGCAGAAGAAAATCAACTATATATTACGTACAAGTGCAATGCAACAATTTAACAATAGCATCACTACTAGCTAGTATCTCATCAAACTTCTCAGTTTCTCAGTAAGAAAAACATAGATGAATGTTACATAAGAAAACTGATATGTCTACAACAATGGCATAAAACAGTATAAATATAGATATTCTGTAATTAACAATACTTCCAATGATACATAAGAAAACATATAATCGCATATAAATCCAAGATGCGTATATATTTAGTGATTTTTAGGTGCGTAATCTCCGATTTCAGCACTCTCGTTCTTTGTATGTGCAAAGAATTAGGCTGCGGAAATTAGGAATTCCACACATAGATGAATGTTACATATTACATAAAATAAACTTTTAAATGCAAGTATAAATAAGAGGGAGAACTTACCATGATTTTTTCAAGAGTGAAGAAGATGGAAAACATGAAGAGAAATCATGTTGGAAATGTTGATCAGAGGGGTAGCTATCATATGAGAGAGAGAGAGAGAGAGAGTGAAGGGTAGGGTTTGCTGGTGGTGGGTTGTGTACTAACCAATATACTTGAGATTCAAAGTAGATCAAAACATCTACTCTTCTTTGTTGAGCTAAGCACAGTCAGCTTCAGCTGATGTTCAGACCTACCCTTCCACGCTCGAATTTTTCTGTTTTGGTGGACTGTTTTTAGCTGCCATGGTGACTGAGAAACCCAAGTTTTTCTGGGCTTTATTTTATTGTCTTCTACATTGGCCTCATCGCTTGCCACAACACTGGGCCACAAGGTCTCCGTCTTTTCCTACTTTAGTTTTTCATAGTATCCGGATTATGGCAAATAATACTTATTCGATCTGATAATATCTTAAAGTTTAAATTGTCACACTGCGGTGGTATGTTAATACATAAAAATAAAAAGTTTCAAAGTATCTCTTCATCTTGTGACTAAATTATTATTATTTTTATAAAATTTAAAAATTGTTATTAGTAGTTGTTAATTAAGAAATTTCAAGTGAGATTAACATTAGACTAAGAAATTTTAATTTAAATTTGATAGTTACTGATTTTTTTTTTTTATGGATGTGTATTTTTATGTTATTAAATGAAACTATTAGAAGACAAATACAAGGGCAAAAAAGTAATTTGACACCCTAATAATTCTACATCAGCTCTTTTTCTAAAGGAATTGAACGACAATTCGATGGTAAGTTTATTTTTTTTAGGGAATTTAGCAAAATTGTCCAAAAATAACTCCCAAATTGCAAAACTACCAACCCATCACTAACTTTTGCAACCTCTACCCAAACTCTTTTTTTGGACAAAATTGCCCTTACTTTTACATTGCCCACTTATCACTGTCTTCATCTTCATCTTCTTTATTTCTTCACCGGTTCTTCTCTTCTTCTCTTCTCTTCTTCACATTTTGTTATTTTTCCTTTCTTTTCTTCTCCATAAATTTCTTACCCAATCTAAACCTCATTTACATTTGACTCTATTTCACTGTATTCTTCTTCATCTTCTTCACTTTCTTCTTCACCCGCTTCTTCTCTTCTTCTCTTATCTTCTTCACATTTTGTTATTTTTTCTCTCTTCTCTTCTCCATAAATCTTTTATCCAACCTAAGCCAAGAAAATCTCAAGTTATCTCTTGCAAAAGAAGATTCATCTCACAAAGTTCTCTCTTGAAAAATTCCAAGGTTAGTGTTAAACTTTTTTTTTAGTCAATGCACACTTTTATGAGTTTTCAATCAGTTGTAGGTATTTCACATTTGTTAATCCTCCATCAAAAAAATGAAGAACGAATTTTTATAAATTTTTTTTTCATCATGCCGGCCCGATGGTTTTTCATCATGCCTTCATCATGTTTTTTCATCATGGCGGCCCAATGGTTTTTGGCCCAATGGTTTTTCATCATGTTTTTTCATCATGCCGGCCCAATGGTTTTTCATCATACCTTCATCATGTTTTTTCATGGTTTTTGTCCGATGGTTTTTGGCTCGATGGTTTTTCATCATGCCTTCATCATGTTTTTTCATCGTTTTTGGCCCGATGGTATTTGGCCCGATGGTTTTTCATCATGCCTACATCATGCCGGCCCGATGATTTTTGGCCTGATGGTTTTTCCCCCGATGGTTTTTCATCATGCATTTATCATGTTTTTTCATCATGCCGGCCCGATGGTTTTTGGCCTGATGGTTTTGGCCTGATGGTTTTTAGCCCGATGGTTTTTAGCCCGATGGTTTTTAGCCCAATGGTTTTTCATCATGCCGGCCCGACAGTTTTGATAGTTTAATTGAATTGAATTTAATTTTTAATTTAAGTTTAATTTAATCTTTATTTTTTTTATGCAGGAATGAACATGGATGATGTACAGTTGATAATTAACTGGGATGGACATTGAGTATGTGAACAAGGGGTTTATTGGTATGATGGCAAGAGATCAAAATGGGTGTTATTTCCAAGAGATGCAACTTTTGCTCAACTATTAGATGAAGTGTATGCCGTCACTGGGATTGACAAAAACTGCTTTTGAGTCATTATAAAGACGGTTGCTCATACCATCCACCCAAGCATGCCTGTAGAGATAAGTGATGATGATGATGTTGTAATATTATTACGTCAAAAGAATGTTGACCCTTTAGTTTGTATAATCGTGTTTGAGATTGAGCATAGTGACCGACAATTGAAGCAGCAATGTTTTCTAGAGTTATATAATCTGTAACACCCCCTGACCCGACCCGATTGGATCGACTCAGGGAGCGTTACCGGGTTTTCAAAACTTTTCATAACTCTGTTTAAAATCTGAAAACCAAATAATTTATAAGTTAAAATCATATCTTGTGAGCCCATCAAAATCAGTTTTAAAAATTTCGGCAGAGTTTTCTTTATTTTTCGGATTTTCCAAAACCTGTTTTTCAACAAAATAAATTCAAACAAAAATCACAACAACACTTCAAATATCATTTTCAATCACATGCGCACTCTGCCGTTTAGTGCAACTTTTCCACAGTTGTAAAATAAAAGAATTCAGAATTCAATATTTACAAACATTCTAAAAATGAAAAACAGTAATCAGAAAATTATTTACAAAACATGTAAATATAAACTCTTCGAAATTACAGACTTCTGTATATGCACGCTAATCCAAATATAAAATACAAAATGTTATAACTACCCAAATCACTGTAGTGACTACTGTAGTGACTCTGAACTCTTCTCTGCAGCTTGTGCCTCTTCAGTCCTTTCCGTCCTCGGTATCTTTAGTACCTACACGTTAAAAACAAAACTAACGCGCTAAGCAATACTGCTTAGTGGGTGTACACTAAACTTAAGTATTAAAATCAGAAATAACCTTTCAGAATATAACGAAATATCACATTATAATCAAATATAAACATATTCAATGCAAATCAATTACAGAAATAAAACTGTTGAAATCATTTCAAAGGGACACTCATTACAATAAATAATTCATGTAAAACCAAAGCATAAACATATACAATCGATTTTGAAATTCACTTATCAACATATTATTCAAATCATTCTTTTCTGGTCCTCTTGAATACTTAACATATACCAGGACTGGAATATTGGTCGTTCGACCACAGTGACTGTCTGTCGAACATAGCTCCCACCCTAGGACGAATCCTATGAGTGGTACGTATCTCCCTACTCTAGGACCGAGGGTTCGGACCCTAGAGAGGTATATATCTCCCCATTCCAGGAACGAATCCTTAGGAGGGTACGTGTCTCCTTACCCCAGGACGAATACATGAGGAGGTACATGATATATCATCAATAGCAATGTCAATATCGGTGCAGTACTGCTCACTGAACCCAGCTAGTATACCAACCTCCTATATCCATTTATATGTCTAAGTATCCTAGGGCCGTTTCGATCAAACATTTTCAAATATTCACGGTAATTTACAAATCCATGGGCAACTCAATAACTATATATATATATATATATATATATAAAATTCAAACGATATACAATATTCATACAATATTCTGACTCGAGTAATTTCAATAAAATCGTGATAATCAAAATATGATCGAAATACGATCAAAAACATAAAATCATTCCAAGAAAAATATTATAAATACATAATAACAATATTCTTCAAATAAATCGCAGATACAAACTAAAAATACTTAATGCTTTTTGTAAAGAATTCGAAAACGGTGGTACACCAACCTGGATACCGTTTCCTTTCGACAAATCGCGTTTCTAGGGTTTTCTTTTTCCTCTCCTTTCTCTTTCTCTTTTCCCTTTCCTTCCTTTCCTTCTCCCTCTCCTTCCTCTTCTCTTCTTCTTCTTCTTCTTCTTCTTCTTCCTCTTCTTCTTCTTCCTCTTCTCTTCTTCTTCTTCTTCTTCTTTTTCTCTCTCTCTCGGTCTCTCTTTTCCCTTTCTATTTTTCTGTCTGTCTTTTTCAAGTAACTTCCTCGACAAGCTTATTTTTTTAAAAATTTTTCGGTCGTCGCGACCTGTGGTCGCGGTACTCACTGGACCAACTTCACCGCCTTCATCGCGAGCACACCTCGCGGTGCTCTGGTCGCGCTGGTGGTCGCCATGCTCACTGCCCGAATTTCATTTTTTTCATCGCGAGCAGTTCATCGCGACCTGTGGTCGCGGTGACCAGGTCGCGGTGCTCACTGCCAAGAATCACCATATTTCATCGCGAGCAGCTCATCGCAATCTGTGGTCGCGATACTCACTGTCTCAGTTTTTCACTCTTCATGCCTCATTTCTGGACCGTTCCATCTGGTCCACCTGAAAATTTTATATCGACCTATTCAAAATTAATTATCCGAAATTTGGGATGTTACATAATCAACAACATCATTCCATCAATTTTCATATTCCTTCATCGAAGGGAAGTAACTATATTCATGAAGGCTACACACCAAATTTAAATGATGTTACAGTTGATGATGAAGTTCAATTTGTTGATGATTTTAGTAACGAAGCCAGAGATAGTGAGAAGTCCCAAGATGTTCAGGGTGTTCGAAACAGTAATGAAGAGTTGGTTCGAGCCACGTCTGTAATGTGTTTAATTGATGATGTTGAAGTAGCTTCGAGAGCTATGCCGATTCTGATTGCAAATAGGGAAGTCTTTGACAGTAAAAAAGAGTTGCACTCCTAATTAAGAAGGTACGCTACTGCAAATCGTTTCAATTTGAAAGTGTGGAAGTCGGATACTTCACGTTTTGAGGTACGTTGTGCTGTTGGAGAATGCAAATGGCGGCTACATGTATTCAAGGTTTCAAACACTGATTTTTTTTCGGATTACAAGATTTGACGACAAACACAATTGCTCAATGGAGAAAAGGTTTTCATGGAATAGAAAGGCTAGTGCACAGTTTATTGGACAGCATATCAAGGAGAAATTTCGTGATTGTCGTATCTACAGACCAAAGCAAATTATAAGAGATATCCAAAATGAATTGAGCATTACATTAAATTACCACAAAGGATATCGGGCTAAACATATTGCTATGGAAGAGGTACACGGATCAGCTGAAGTTTCTTTTAGTATGTTACCTTATTATTGTCACATGTTAAAGGAAACAAACTTAGGGACGATGATGAACATTAAGACTGATGATGAAAATAGGTTCATGTATATGTTCTTCTCCATGAAAGCGTGCATAGATGGTTTTAATGCTGCCATTAGACCAGTTATTGCAATTGATGCCACGTTTCTGAAGGGTTCATACGGTGGCATCTTGTTTGTGGCTGTATGTCAAGACGGGAACGACCAAATATTTCCTTTAGCATTTGGTGTTACGGATTCCGAGAATGATGCTGCATGGAGTTAGTTTTTATCTTGTCTGCATGATACCATTGGAGATATTGAAGATCTTGTTTTTGTATCTGATAGGAAAAACAGTATTGTCAAAGCTATTGCAACGGTTTTTCCAAATGCATACCATGGTGCTTGTTTCATGCATTTAGAACGAAATATGATTTCCATTTATAAGAACAAAGATCTTTCCATACCATTTCGAAAGGCAGCTAAGGCCTACAGAGTTAATGATCACTCATTTTACATGCTACAGTTGTCTAGCATTAGTGTTGGAGCTCATCAGTATGTTGTTGATGTTGGAGAAGAGAGGTGGTCCCGAGCCTTTTGTCTGAGAAAAAGGTACAACATTATGACTACTAATATTGCTGAGTCGATGAATAATGCAATGAAAGATTTTCGAGAGTTACCCATTGTTGCTATAATTGACCGTATTCGAGATATGATGCAACGTTGGTTTCATGATCGACGTACAGTGGCTACTTCTTATGATACACAGTTGATAGAAAGAGTTGAGGCACTTATTGGGGTTAGTGATGAATCTGCGCAACATATGAAGGTGTCCCCAATTGCATTGTATCAGTTTGAGGTGCACGATGAAAAACAAAATGGAATAGCTGATTTAGAAAATCGTACATGCAGTTGTAGATAATTCGATCTTGATCAGATTCCATGTACATATGCTTTAGCTGCCATAAAACATAGAGCATTACATTACACAACATTCACCTCACTCTACTACTCGACTGCTTATCTACTTTCAGCATACAGCGGTGAGATTCATCCAGTTGGCCATCAGGGTGACTGGTTGGTCCCAGCTGAGGTTGCAAATACAATTATTCTTCCACCTGTTGCCCGACGCCCACCAGATTGATCAAAAAAACAACGTATACCTTCGATTGGAGAAGAGATTGTACGCAGAAGGTGTAGAAATTGTTGGCGTCATGGCCATAACAGCCAAACATGCAAGGATCCTAAAGTATCTGAACCAGGCATATGATGATATGCAAGAAATTGCTGTTTTATTTATGATTTTCTGTTTTGTTGTATGTAATTGCATTTTTATTTTAATCATTGCAGCAGATGGACAATATAATTAACATTATTGTACTACTTTCATTCAATTTGGCATCACCTAAAGACCCGACCCACGTTGGAAACTTTGAAAGCTATATTTCGTATTTGGAAGATATTTTAATCAATTAACTTATGAAAATTTTACCAAAGTTTCCTCTATTTTCTAACTATTCAAAACCTGATTTACCAAAGTCACCATTTAACAACATATGTATACACTTCAAATCACATTTCTGAATCATTTGTGCATTCTTCCGTTCGATGCGACTTTTTCAATCATTTTATCAAAGCAAAAAAATTAATGTTTCCAAAATTTACAATCATTTTTAGAATAATGTCAATGTTTAGTACAATAATCTTTACATTCTCAATAATTAATAATATTCACATAAATAATAATTTAGAAAAAAGTACATGTCATTCTTCATCGTCTAGCTATGTAGAGTTTGCAAATATTTCAATAGACATTTTCTTCCTGAGAGCTTTCATTTGCTTTACATTGAAATCAAACTTCTGTCTGTGTGCAACGATGTATTAAGCAAATATAAGGGTAAATGCACCATAGTGACCACTGTAATAATTTCAATATAATAACACCGTCAATTATTGAATCAATTAAAATAACAATCACTATAAAAATATAGAGTTCAATTTGACTTACGCCCCGCGTTGTTGTGGAACAGTATCAGGACCTAGTCTTTTGCAAGCGAATGGAGTGACCTGTACTTATCTCCCCTTATGTTCAAAATAGCCTCCGTTATACATAAGTGAGAGCAAAAGATGTGCAAGTGGGGAGGCATATTGCTCCCGAATAGACGGTTCAGTGTCTTGACATAGAGAATCATACACTCGTACTTTTCTTTCAACAAAATTAACTGCCGCCAAGACCCAGTAATAACCATCCACGTTGACAGGCATCAATAACTATATTAAACACATAATTATCATTTAACTTATATAGATATTGAACTGTTAAATAGTTGCATGATTACACTTATATTATCGATCTTCCACCATGGCCGAGACCCTTCGGATCGTTCTCCGCGAACATACCCAAGGTAATAATCCTCCCATTTGAAGGTAAGGGGATCGTAGGCCTCCTTCGATATGGTTCTATCTGGGTCTTGCGGAAGTTTTTTCCATATGTGTTGAAGGGTTGTCTACAAAAATTTAAAATATCAGTATGTTATTTATAATTAATTTATGGAAAACATTTAAATAATTTTGATTTCAATTACAACTTACAAAGAATGATGGATCAATCAAGTTGTAATTTTTCGAAAATATTGTCGGATGTGAAAGTTGGCGCCTCCGTAATACTATCATATAAGCCTCAATGTTATGCTTTTTGGTTAGATCAGGAACAAAATATTGACATTTAAAACTCATCATAAGTAACAATGCAAATTAATAACATTACAATGAAATTAACAAAATAATTACAATTTATTTACTTACCCAGCCGTCCAACCAGTCGGTCGCACTCTCAAACATTTTGAAAAAATCAGGAGTTGCATCCATTGGTTATCCAATGTAGCACCTGCATATACGATATAATATTTGGAGTAAATGACATTAAACATCACAAGGGTTAACGGAGTCTGAAAATAGGTGATGAACTTAAATTATGTATGCTTACCTAGCTTTGTTATTCTTTTTGAAAGCCTCGTACTCAGACTGTACTTCCGAGTGAACCGGTTTTAAAGGCTCGAACTTAATAGGATTTGCAGTCCGTGTCCTTTGCTTTTTTGGTCTAGTTAGGTCCACGTATGGGCTAGATACGAATGCAGAACGCTTACGCGTCCTCATACCATATCTTACGCCGAATGTTTTTTTCTCAAGAGCAACAATACTCTGATTACTTATGGCACTGACAATATTCGGCAAGGGAGAGTAAATAGTAAGCTCTAGGCATTGATCGGGTTCCTTTGCCTCCTCCTTTGCAACATCATTTTTAACATCAGTTGTATCGTCCACGTTGTCAATTGTATCAAAGAAGTCGTCACTCTGATGCAGTGAATACAACAGTATACAGTTAATATAATGTAAAAAAGGAAATAACAAAGTTCGACATGATTAAATAAAACAAAAATTACCTCCGACACCTTATTTGCAGTTTCAAATTGTTCATTACTGCCTGCTGTCTTGCAAACAACTTCTATCAATTTTTCAACTCCTTTACACATCTCATCCAGTTTTGTTTGTAAAGTTGCAAACCCTTTGTCAATTTTCTCATTGAGTGCGGTCATAGAAGTCTGTAGAGACTTTACTTCTGTGTGTAGGCCATCCATTTTTTTTATGCAGATCTTGTGAGTCTTATCATAATGTAGTGAGAAGTTAAATTAACATTTACATATTATTTACTGAACAATACAATTAAGGGACAATATTGGTTACATACCGATCGACTCCGTCCAATAGGCCGCTCTTCTTGTATTTTAGCTTTTTTATCTTTCAATTGTCGTTACTCTTCTTCATCAATATCATCACTCTGATTGTCATCACAATACTCATCATCTTCCTTATCACCAATCTCTATATCTGGGGCACACGGATCATTTGAGATGCTAGCCTTCTCCAACCCCGTGAAATATGACAAATTCAATTCTTCATCCGTTGGTTTCAAAGTTTGAAACGTGGAAATCTAACCAACAAAAAAGAAAAACAAGCAAGATAGAGTTATAATAAATTTTATATACCTAATATTACTCTGTTAATTTAATTCATACCTTTCGCTTTATGAAAATCTCAGTTCTCAAAGCCTCATATCCAGGAGTCGTTTTGACTTCACAGTTCAGAATACGAGGGGTTGTACGAGACACCCTGCTAGCATAATTCAGCTTTGAGTACAGCGGAATCGCTTCAATAGCCCACACCTAGCAAATAAAATAAAAAGATCTTTCAATAAGAGTTTTAAAGAATATAAGGGTAAAAAATGTTAAACACATAATATTACCTGAAAAGCATACACAAATCCATATAAGTTGATCTTCTCTACTGTATGGTTCGGATCGTTTTTAGCCTTCTCCATAAACCTCTGATCTCTACCTTTGCAACAGGTCGATAATGAATTGAATGTTCTTGAATATATATAGGAACCCCATGAGAACTGATTGAATTCTTCTAAATTATCCACTAACTTCATTGCTCAATATTCAACCTTATTCCTCAAGTCCTTTCCAAGCAATGTCATCTCTAAGATTAGCAACAAAGCTAATTTAATCATATCATCATCATCATCATCATCATTTTCTTTCTCGAGACCATCTTCGAACAAACTTTGCAATTTGAGTCCAGTCACATTTTTGGCTCTCTTAAAATATTTCTGGCGAATTCTATCGACATCATCTTTCTTTGGGTTTGTAGTAGGAACGACTGTATCCCCAAGACGTAGACCGCTCACGAGACAAAACTCGTTTGCACTAAACCGTATTTTATTCCCGCCAATCAGAAACCACATTTCATTTTCAGCATCTTCCACATGACACTACCGCAACAAAATGTCATGACAAAATTGACCCGTGAAGCAAATTTCATTAACATCTAAAAAATACCCAAAGCACATTCCTCTTAGTTTTTGTTGTTGTCGTTCCATCAGCTTACTCTTAATCAATCCGATGCTTTCCCATTTACAATATATCGTCATTTTGGCATGGAAAATTTTTTTTTCCTTAATTTTAATTGAATCAATCAACTTGTTACTTGTCATTGATTATTAGCCTGCAATAAAAAAGATTTTGAATTCATCAATAAACTAAAAAATATAACGCTTACAAATATAGATTATAATAATGAGATTAACCAAGTAACATAAACAATTCAATCCTAATCTACATACCAATATCTAGAAATACATAACATAAATATTAATAGTTATAAAACGAAGATACAAGGAAAAATGGTCGAATTGAAGACAGTATTTCAATTTTATTTCATCGGGCCACGCTGGCCCGATGATTTCATTTCATCGAGTCGCAGTGGCCCGGTGATTTCATTTCATCTGATTTTGTTTCATGATGATGATTGTAGGCTGGCCGATGATTTTGTTTCATCGGGCCACTGAGACACAGTGGCCCCGATAAAACTAAACCATCGGCCAGCCGAAACCCGGTGAGTTTTTCATCCGGCCGCCGTCGGCCGATGATTTAGTTTCGTCGGGTCTCAGTGGCCCGATGAAACAAAACCATCGGTCAGCCGTGGCCCAATGATTAAATTTCATCGAGCCACCGCGACCCAATGGTTTTATTTCATCGGGGCTCGATGCCACCATGAAACAAAACCATCAGGTCGTGGTGGCCAAATGAAATTTAATCATCGGGCCACGGATGGCCGATGGTTTTGTTTTATCGGGCCATTGAAACCCGATGAAAAACTCATCGGGTCTCGGCTGGCCAATGGTTTAGTTTCATCGGGTCACTGTGTCTCAATAGCCCGATGAAACAAAACCATCGGCCAGCCGTGGCCCGATGCCCAAAACACAAATTTCTAAACAAAAAATCAGAAGAAAAATCATTGAAAATTTTTTTTTCCTTACTTTCAATCACTCTGGAATGTTACCACGGAAGAAGAAGACGATTTCGTTACTGTGACCCGATGAAAAACTCATCGGGTCTCAGCTGGCCGATGATTTAGTTTCATCAGGCCACTGAGACACAGTGACCCGATGAAACAAAACCATCGGCCAGCCGTGGCCCGATGCCCAAAACACAAATTTCTAAACAAAAAATCAGAAGAAAAATCATTGAAGAAATTTTTTTCCTTACTTTCAATCGCTCTGGAATGTTACCAAAGAAGAAGGAAACGATTTTGTTGCTGTGACCCGATGAAAAAATTATCGGGTCTCAGCTGGCCGATGGTTTTGTTTCATGTCACAATGACCTGATGAAACAAAACCATCGGTCAGACGTGGCCCGATGCCTAAAACAATAATTTCTAAACAAAAAATCAGAAGAAGAAATTTTTTTTCCTTACTTTGAATCGCTCTGGAATGTTGCGGCGGAAGAAGAAGACAATTTCGTTGATGTGGCCGAAGAAGAACGCGACTACGATGAAAGCTGCTCCGGTGCGAACAAAGACGCGACGGACGAACAGAAGAACAGAAGACAAACGAAGAAAATGAACAGATCCGACGATGAACAGAAGTCGAAATGAAGAACAGTAAAATCAATTTGGTCAAATAGTAAAGTGAAAAACATGAATAGAGTGGGTCAAATGTAAAACTAAGGGCAATTTTGTCCAACAAAATTTTTTGGGTAGAGTTTGTAAAAGTTAGTGGAAGCTGAGTAGTTCTACAATTTTTGAGTTATTTTTAAACAATTTTACTAAATTTCCTTTTTTTTTATATTTCCAGAAGATAAGGCTGATTTGACAATTAACCTAACTTCAAAATAGATGTACATCTTGGAACCTGGAAGTTTCTCGCGTGAAAAAAAAAATGTGAACATTGGTATGAAATGGTGTTTAATAACTAAGAGAAGTCATTCGCTGACAAATTATCCTAAAAATCTTGAATCATGTGTGGTGTTGGTCTCTGTAATTGTAATAAAATATTAAAAGGTTCAGATTCCAAATTTATTAGACATCACCAACTTTCAAAATGTATACACGCCGGGTCAGGCTGGCTTGCTTTTGCGTGTGTGTATATAGCTATATATATATTGAAAGCGCTTGCTTATATATTTTATTTGAAGTTTCTTCCAATCAAAATCAGAAGTCAAAAAAGCCAGGTGATTTGTATAGAATATGTTATGATGATTTCTATTGACAAATTTCTCAGTCATTAGAAGATTTTCAATCGATGATGGCGATTAACAAAGGAAACCTCCGTCTTCTCTGCTTATTATCATGTTATTTCTTCTTCATTAGCCTCTCAAATTCAGAGTCAGATACATTAAAACAAGGCCAGCAGCTCCAGGATGGACAGCATCTGGTTTCAGCAGAGGGGACCTTCATGTTAGGATTCTTTAGTCCTGGAAATTGGAAGAAACAGTATCTAGGAATATGGTACAACATACCAGATTATGAGAATGCAACGTCTTTTGACAACAGGAAGGTGGTGTGGGTTGCCAACCGGAACATTCCAATTTCCGAACAATCTGGAGTCCTTGAGATAGATGAGCTTGGCCAGTTGAAAATTTCAGTCAATGGAGGCAGTTCAATTACACTGAGTAACAGTTCTGTTCAATCAGAAAACAGTGCAAGCGCAACGTTACTGGATTCTGGCAATTTCGCGCTCAAGGAGCTTGATTCTGATGGTTCTACAAAGCGTATCCTGTGGCAAAGCTTTGATTATCCTACTGACACACTTCTGCCTGGAATGAAACTTGGGATGAATCTGAAGACTGGTCATCTTTGGTCATTAACTTCCTGGATAAGCGAAAACATTCCAGCCGAAGGATCGTTTTCCCTTACCATAGGGGTTGGATTCAATGGTTCAAGCCAACTTATCATCTGGTGGAAGAGAAGTGTGTACTGGACTAGCGGCGTTTGGCAAAATGGGCGTTTTGAATTGTTGCCCGTGCTATCAAATGAAGGATATCAGTATCATAACTTTAGCTATATTTCAAATGATGATGAAAAGTACTTCACATATTCCCTAAATGGAAATCATACTTTGGAAAGATACATGTTGAATTCTAGAGGGGCAATAGCAGAAGCAACAGGATTGGCACCATTTGGAGCTTGTTCTTACAAATTTGATCTGGGTTGTGTGGAGCAACAATTGCCAGAGTGCAGGAACAAAAATGACCGGTTTGAGCCAAGAAAAGGGTTAATTAAGGCTGGGCTAGGAGTGAAGTTTGATGGAAGTTACAATTTGAGTCTCTTTGACTGTGAAGCCATGTGCTTAAACAATTGTTCTTGCAAGGCATATGCTTTCTTCGCCAATGACAGCCAAAGTGGCTGTGAGATATGGAGCAAAGAAATGAGGTTCACAGAGAACAATAGTGAAGGAAGAGAGATATATGTCCTTTATCATTCAAAACAAGGTACATCCATAACACCTTTTTCATTGAAATACACTCATATATTCTTATTTCTGTTTAAGTCTTTATCAAAACAATCTTTAAAACATAAATGATTATGTATTGTAGAGTATAACTACAAAATTTTGGCAATGCAGCAAAGTGGTGGATATGGCTGGTCATAGCACTCACAGGATCGATAGCTCTACTTGTGTTCTGTTTTGTATTCTGTTTTATCCGAAGGAGAAGACTTGAAGAAGGAGGTAAGTTATTTCGAGTTCAATTTGTCTGGTACTTATTAGTTGTAGACTAATCTATGTGCTATAACCACCCTGCATATTGCCGCGGAAAAGATCATAAGAACGAGCATGAAATGATACTGTATGAACTAGAAGATAACACAACAAATAAGCAGAAAAGAGACAGGAAGAAGAGAAATGAACTACATGTTTTCAGCTTTGAAAGTATAGCATCTGCAACAAATAATTTTGCAAGTACAAATAAGCTTGGTGAAGGTGGATTTGGAGCTGTTTATAAGGTAGATTATAGAAACTGTTGAAATAGGATGATCGAGAAAACGATCTAACCAGCAGCTATTAATTTGGACTAGTTAGTTATTATTATTTTATTTTTTTCTGTTTCAGGGGAAATTACAGGGTGGTCAAGAAATAGCAGTGAAAAGACTTTCAAAAAGTTCTGGCCAAGGACTAGTGGAGTTCAAGAATGAACTTGTACTAATTGCCAAATTGCAACACACATATCTTGTCAGGCTTGTTGGGTGCTGCATTCAGAGAGAAGAGAAGATGCTAATATATGAGTACTTGCCCAACAAAAGCTTGGATATCTTCCTATTTGGTTTGTAAACTTTTTTAATTCTTCTAAATTTTGCTAAATCTTCATTAGTGT
Organism: Xanthoceras sorbifolium; assembly: GCA_003430845.1. Lineage (NCBI taxonomy): Eukaryota > Viridiplantae > Streptophyta > Magnoliopsida > Sapindales > Sapindaceae > Xanthoceras > Xanthoceras sorbifolium. Next base: position 7,975,980 of record CM010622.1, on the reverse strand, counting down.
TTATACTAACATGGATTAAATTGCTTATAGACAGATCTAGAAAAGAAAAAGTCATTTTGAATTGGATACAACGGCGTAACATCATTGAAGGGATCGCTCAAGGACTTCTTTACCTTCACAAGTATTCTAGATTGAAAATAATCCATAGAGATTTAAAAGCGAGTAACATTTTACTTGATGAAGAGATGAACCCTAAAATATCGGATTTTGGCATGGCTAAGATATTCGGAAAGAATGAATCTGCAGCAAACACAAACAGAATAGTTGGAACATAGTAAGTATACATTACATTTACAACCAATCACAAATACACATTTTCATATTCATTTTCTTTCGAATGCTAAAATGCGTTGTTGATAATTATTTTAGTGGTTACATGTCTCCTGAGTATGCCTTGAAAGGAATTATTTCAACCAAAGTCGATGTATTTAGCTTTGGAGTATTACTACTTGAGATAATAAGTGGCAAGAAGAATAATAGTTTCCATCATTCTGGCCACTCACTAAACCTAATAGGAAGTGTAAGTCGTTCTGTCAAACTGTTTTATTGTTATTGTAATGTTTTGCCTTTTGGTTTTATATAATGTGTAATTTAATCTTGATAGTGTTTGTGCAATTGAACCTATTTCAGGCATGGCAGCTGTGGAATGAAAATAGAGCTATGGAACTGATGGACCCAGAATTGGGGGAGTCGTGTCCTCGTGATGAAGTAGAGAGATGTATTCATGTGAGTCTCTTGTGTGTACAAGATCAGGCTCAGAATAGACCAACAATGGAAAATGTTGTTGTCATGCTCACAAAGGAAAACATGCCTCTACCTCCACCACAGCAACCAGCATTTTTCATTGACAAAGTGGTGCAAGAAGCAGGAGATCCTGAAAACAAATCAGAGAACTGCTCCATAAATAATGTATCAATCTCAGTAACAGAAGCGCGATAAAAGTATCTACATATATGATGACTAGTAAGGATTTATTTTGTGTTATTAACTAACATTTATTGATCTATTTCATCCAAGAAGCAAGAAAGAAGCAACTTTTGAGTATTGTAAAAATGGCGTTCTTTAAATGATGATCTCCACAATACACAATGTATAGTTATTCTGTAAATGATGATGTTACATCATTTGCAACGTTACAAATTGATCCCTGTGGTGGACTCAAATATGACAATGAGATTCCACTTATATATGGAATCAATTTCCATATATGAGTGGAATCTCATTGTCATGCTCTGGGGATTGTGGAGGTAGTTCTTATTTTGATTCAAAAATCAGTATGAAAATGTTAATCCATTGTCATACTCTAGATCACCATCCGGAACAATTTTAAAAAATGGAACTAATGATGTATACTTCAGTTATAAATTTCTTACTCATTTGAACTGAATGATTTAAAGTTAAAACCCAGGTTGGTTGGTCTGTACCATACTTTCCATAACTGTAGTCGGCCTATTGTACATTTGTTAAGTAACTTTTTCTTGAAGTAATTGATTGGAATAATTTCAAAGGAAACATCCCTATGTTTTAGCAGTTGCCTTGCACTAACTTGTCTCCCTGAGAAAAAGAACGCCCCATCAAGTAGATCATGAACCATGTAAAGAGATCTTTCGTTTGTCTGCAGAAAGGAGTTTTGTTGGGCTTTGTAAGTACAATTGATCCAGCCCAAATGACAGGTTATGAATTGGCCCAAATATTAAATGGTGTTTGGGTAATTTTGGAGGTTTTTAGTAACCCTACTAGCATAATACTAATATAATATAAAAGCAAGTTGTTTTTGCATTTTTTTTTTTTAACTGTAAAAATAAAATAAAATAAAATAAATGATAAAAAGGGATATTATCATTCTATCATTCTTGCCGCGTAGTATTTTAGAGTATGTTCTATTTTTCATTCTATTTTTTACTTTTCTTTCTTTTACTGTTTTTATTAAGATTTATTAGTATTTTAATTGAAAAGACTATTTTATCCTCAATTTTTAAATAAAATAATACTTAAATATTTTTATATATAAAAAATTAAAAACTTGTAAAATGAAGTTAATAAAAAAAATAAGGATTTAATAAATTTAATAAAAAAATTATTAAAAAATTAAAAATACATAATAAAAATTTAATAAAACTAAAAATATAATTTTTTTATAAATAATTCTAGATCTGGTGAAGATCCAACCGTCCATCTTTAAAAGATGGACGGTGAAGATTGGTCTCTACAAAATCTCCAACAAAATTTTTTTAAAAGAGTATGAACAAATAAAATAAAATAAAATATCTCACACCATACCACAAAAAATAAAAAATAAAGAAAAAAGAAAAGGAGAGAAAAAAATATGGTGAGGAAGAGAGAGAGAGAGAGAGAAAGAGTGAGAAAAGAAGAAGAAGATGAGGAGATAGAGAAGAGATGATAGAGAAAAATAATTTTAATTTTTTTATCTTAAATAAAATTTTATTTAATTTAAATTGTTTTGGATATTTATTATATTATAATTACCTTTCTACCCTTCAACATTTAACGGTTAAACTTAAAAGTCAAACATAAACTTAACAAGAGGGAGAATTTTGGATATTTTTATAAACTAAATGGGTAAAATAGATAAAATAAAACTGGAGAGTGGAAAATAGAGAATACTCCAAACTATAGAGTGGATGATGATAATCCCTCAAGAAAGAAAAGAAGAAAATTTGAGTTTGCCTTCTTAGTAATTCCATCTCCGTTTTCGAATCCGCTTGAAGCAATGAGCCCTTGGATACATGTCCACCTCATTTATTAGTGTTTGAAAGAGTTTGTTGTGGTGAGATTTTCTGGGATGAGATATGTTGTGTACCTATTACTGATATTATTTGGAGATACATTGTATAGCTTCTAAAATTCTCGAGCCTCAAGTTTGACAATAACTCATACAAGGTAATAGAACTGAAAAAGATGTGATTATCTTATAGGAGAATTGCACTTCCAACCAATAGGTCTACAACCATTTGGTAGATCTACCAAATCTCATACACCATTGTGATACATAAATGTCATCTCCTCATGCATGGCATGTGTCTAACTAGAAGAGTTAGGTCTATTGATGGCCTTCTAAAAATTAGTAGGATCAGAATACTTACCAACATCATATTCATGTTTCTTCAAATAAACAAAATAATCATAAGAAATTACAAATCTCATTGTCCTCTGTGATCTCCTTAATGAAACAATGTTCACATTATCATCAACAACCATCTCTTCAGGTTCTGGTGTAGATGCAGGAATTGGAGAATCTGTATTAATCATGGGTTGATTACTTTATGGCAAGCCCATTAAAGGAATAGGTACGAAAGGAATTGGAACAACCACATATTCTTCTCTAAAAATAATATTGCGAGGCTCAGAACTCCCACTGTCATGATCATCCTCAAAATATACAGCACGATCAGACTCAATGATTCTAGTAATATATGAAGGAAAATAAAACCTAAAGCCGATGCAATAGTCAATAAAATGACAACTGATAGTGTAACATCCGTAATTTTTGTTAATTATGAAAATTGCCCAAAAATGTTGTTAATTACATGAAAATAATGTAATGTGTTTATTGGATTAATTTTTAGGTATACAAGAGGACCAGGTGGAACGGTCCGGAAAGAATGCATGAAGGAAAAAGGAAAAAGTTGGCAGTGAGTGTAACATCCCGGATTTCGGATAATTAATTTTATATATGTGAATATAAATTTTGTGATTGGAGGGGGTGTAAATTTTATGGTTTCCAGGTGGACCAGATTGAACGGTCGAAAATGATGCATGAAAAAATTAAAAACTGAGGCAGTGAGTATCGCAACCTGGTCACCGCGACCACAGGTCGCGATGGGCCGCTCGCGATGAAACATGGAAATTTTGGCAGTGAGCATCGCGACCAGTCACCGCGACCACAGATCGCGATGAACTGCTCGCGATGAAAATGTCAAATTCTGGCAGTGAGCAACGCGACCACCAGCGCGATCAAGGTACCATAGGTCGCGACGACCGAAAAATATAAAAAAAAAAAAATTGGCTTCCGCGAGAAGCCACCAAACAGACAGAACAGAGAAAAGAGAGAGGAGAGGCCGAGAGAAAGAGAGAAAGAAGAAGAAAGAAGAAGAAAGAAAGAAGAAAGAAGAAGAAGAAGAGGAAGAAAAGAGAAAAGGAAGTGTAGGAGGAAGAGAAAAGGGAAGGAAAAGGAAAAGAAAATCGTGGAAATACGATTTGTCGAAAGAAAAACGGTATCCAGGTTGGTGTACCTTCGTTTTCGAAAATCTTTACAAAAGTATTAATTATTTTTAGTTTGAATATGCAATTATTTCGATGATATTCAATTTTTATGCGTTTATATTATTTCGTTGAAATGATTTCTATTGTTGACTGCGTTTTGATTCTTACGATTCCGCTGAAATTGCTTGTTTTCGATTATTGTATAAATAATGTCGATTTTCCCATGAAAAATTTATGTTATTGAACTCGAATGTTTCCGTTGATGGTAAATATAGTGAATATTGAAAATAGTTTATCGTAACGGCCCTAGGATACTTAGACATAGAAATGGATATAGGAGGTTGATATACCAGCTGGGTTCAGTGAGTAGTACTGCGCTGATATTGATATGCTATTGATGCTTATTATGTACCTCCTCATGGATTCGTCCAGGGGCAGGGAGACACGTACCTCCTCACGGCCGTCCTGAGGTTGGGAGACACGTACCTTCCTAAGGATTCGTTCCTGGGATAGGGAGTTATGTACCTCTCTAGGTTCCGTACCCTCGGTCCTAGAGTATGGAGATACGTACCACTCTTAGGATTCGTCCTAGGGTGGGAGTTTGACCCATATTCCAGTCCAAGTATGTTGAGTATTCCAGCGGGCCAGATTTGAAGTGAAATGAAAAGTGTATTGAATAACGTTATTGATCGATTTTATATATGTTGATCTTATTGTTGAAATTAAAGTGATTAAAACTGTTTTATGCTTTGATTTTGAAGTTAAATTGTTTTGTAAATGATTAGTAACGAAAAGAGATATATTGTAATTTGTTTCTTAATAAAAGTGATTTATGATTTTCATATTTGAGTTTAGTGTACACCCACTAAGCTATATGTTTAGCGCGTTAGTTTTGTTTCTAACGCGTAGGTACCAGAGAGACTGAAGAGGCCAAAGACTGAAGAGGAGTTCCCTGCAGACAGAGGCGGAGAGTCACATTTTTGGGTAGATATTTATGTTCATGTGTAATATGATTGATAAGCATGCATATACAGAGAATCTGTAAATATATTTTGTAATTATGTCCTGTAATTAATTATTTTACGATTTCTGTCTTTTATTATTAGAATGTTTGTAAAATATTAACTTCTGAATCGTTTTATTTTATAAACTGTATTGGAAAGTCGCACTAAACGGCAGAGTGCACAATTGTTTGAAAATGATATTTGAAGTGTTGATATGAGTTGTATTTGATTGAGTTGTGAAAAACAGGTTTTGGGAAAATCCGAAAAACAAACGAAACTCTGCCGAAATTTTTGTAAAAAGTTTATTTATTGGGCTCACTTGAAAATGGTTTTAAAACTATCAACTAGTTGGTTTTTCCAATGGTTTGAAAATCTATCGATGGGCTCACAACGGTTTTCGGTTTATAAAATGAATTTAGAAAGTTTTGAAAACCGGTAGTGCTCCCTGAGTCGGTCCAGCCGGGTCAGGTCAGGGGGTGTTACAGTGAGTACCGCGACCAGTCACCGTGACAAAGGATCGCGATGAACAGCTCGCGATGAAAAATGGTGATTTTAGGCAGTGAGCACCGCGACCAGGGATCGCGCTGAGCAGCTCGCTGTAAAAATAGTGATTTTGGGCAGTGAGCAACGCGACCAGGCACCGCGATGGTTGATCCACGATGAAAGCGGTAAAATTACTCCAGTGAGCAATGCGACTAGGTGGCGCGACCACAGGTCGCGATGACCGAAATTTTATAAAAAAAATAAGAAGGCGGTGGAAGCTTCACGAAGAAGCAATCCAGAAAAAACAGAAAAGAGAAAGAGAGAGGACGGGAGAAGAGAAAGAAAGAAAGAAAAAGAGAAAGAAAAGAGAGAGGAAGAAGAAGAAGAAAGGAACAGGAAAAGAGGAGGAAAAAGAGAAAAGGAAAAAGGTAAAAAGAAATCCATAAAAGAAATAGTCGGAAAAACGGTATCCAGGTTGGTGTACACTCCTTTTTGAATCTGTTTTGATTTGAATCTGAGATTTTTGTGCATATTGGTGGATTTTGACTTAATACTATTTTCAAATGTTGAAAATATTGTTTGAATTACGATCATTATTTGAAAATTTTATTCTTCGATCGTTTGAAAATATTGTTTAACTTACAACTGTTGATTTTAAAAGAAATGAAATATTTGATATGGCTTTTAATGAATTACGATTGTGAATGGAAACGGCCTTATGATACTTGGACATAGAAAACGGATATAGGAGGTTGGTATACCAACTGAGTTATTTCAGCAGTACTGCACCGATATTGCTATTGATTGTGATTATTATTTACCTCCCTAAGTATTTGTCCTGGGATAGAGAGTATGTACCTTCCTAAGGATTCATCATGGGATAGGGAGTATGTACCTTCCTAAGGATTGATCCTGGGATAGGGAGTTATGTACCTCTCTAGGATACCGAACACTCGGTCCTAGGGTAGGGAGTTATATGTACCACCCATGGATTGTACAGGCCCCAAGTGCCAGTCCTAGGGTTGGGAGTTATGTTCGACAGACAGCCACTGAGGTCGAACGACCCATATTCCAGTCCTGAGATTATGTTGAGTATACCAAAGGGTCAGGATTGAGAACAAATTGAATAAAATGATTATAAAAGAATTGAGAACTCGATTTCGTATGAATTATTAACTTAATTTAGTTGCTTCTATTGAATTGATTTCATATGATTTATTTCCGTGATTGATTTGAATAATGACATGTTTATATAAGATAGTATTGTGATATTTTTATTATGAAATTTATTTTGAGATTTTGATAAATGAGTTTAGTGTACACCCACTAAGCTATATGTTTAGTGCGTTGATTTCATCACACATAGGTAACAGGAATACCGAAGGAGAAAAAGAGTAGAGAGGAGGTAGCTGCAGATTGAAGAATTCAGAGTCACCATGTAGTTATACGGTTTTGTATATTATATTCAGTTAAGCATGCATATACAGAAGTCTATAAATTCGATATTTATATATGTTTTGTAAATAATTGCTTTATGATTTATATTTCTTTTTCAAAGGTTTGTAAATAGTAATTGTGAATTGTTTTATTGGAAAATATTTGGGAAGTCACACTATACGGCAGAGTGTGCACATGTTTGAAACTTTGATTTTGAAGTGTTGAAATTATATTGTTTTGAACTTTTGTTGAAACAGGATTTTTGGGAAATCAGAAAAACAAAGGAAACTCTGTCGAAATTTTTAAACTGGATTTGATGGGCTCACTATAGAAATGATTTTAAATTATAAATTATTTTGTTTTCAAATTATAAACAGAATAAAGAAAAGTTTTAAAAACCCGGTAGCGCTCCCTGGGTCGATCCAGACGGGTCGGGTCAGGGGGTGTTACATTTAAGCAGTATCAGAGCGCGGTTTAGGCGTGGACCAAAGGAGTAATAGTCTGTATATGCATGCATAGTATAAAGGTACCTATAGGAGTATGTGACTCTAATCTGCAAACCTCTCTTCTGTCTTATATAGGATAAAAAGAAATGGAGGGAAGTGGAGATAGACCTGAAAGTCCAGCCAACGTGGCTGGGGGAGCATCTAGGGAATTTGTAAGCCCAAGAGTGGCTGAACCAGAAGTTCAGGGTCAGCCAGCATTTATGCAGCAAATGGCTGAATTCTTTCAGAACATGGCTAAAGCAGCGCCACGAAAATCAGCCATTGAACGATTGGCCAAGTACAGACCGACTGATTTCCATGGCAGAAAGGATGAGGATGCATCTGCAGCAGAATATTAGTTTGAACGGACAGACAGAATATTACAACAGATGCACTGTACACCTAAAGAAAAACTGGAGTGTGTAGTATCCTTATTGCAAGAGGATGCCTACAAATGGTGGACCTCCATTATACAGACAGTGCGGCCGGAAGACAGAACTTGAGAGTTGTTTCAGAAAGAGTTTCGAAGAAAATATGTCAGTCGCATTTATTTGGATAATATAAAGAGAGAATTTACTAATTTGAAGCAGAGACAGCTGACAGTGACAGAGTATGAGAGAGAATTTGTTAGGTTGAGTAAATATGCTAGAGATATGGTGGTCACAGAGGCGGACAAGTGCAGAAGGTTTGAAGATGGGCTGAATGACTATATCCGCCTACAGGTTGCCGCCTTTAAGTTTGAAGACTTTATCAGACTTGTCTCTGCAGCTTTGAATGTTGAAAAAATTAAGAAAGAAGAGCATGTCAGAAGAGACAGAGGTCAACAGAGAAAGGGAGCAGGGCCATCAAGTTCATATCAGCCCCAGAGTAAGAAGTTTAAGGGGCTGCAGTCTAGTGGTCCGGTGCAGTCATAGAGGCCCATAGCCACAGCCAGACCGGGTCAGTCTGCAACATCAATAGCCAGTACCCCTAGGAATGCAGTTAGGGGACCAGCCATGGCACTGTGTGAGCATTGTGGGAGAAGACATCCTGGGAAATGTTGGAGGACCACAGGAGCCTGTTTGAGGTGTGGATCCCGTGACCATTTTCAGAGGGATTGCCCCCAATTTAGATCTATCCCTGTTCCACAACCAGAGAGATCTGCCCCTACTACTTCCAGAGGTAGGAGGCCCAGTCAGGCAGGAACTGAAGGTGGTAGTCACAGAGGGGTGTCAGAATCAGTAACTAGACCAGATAGTCGAGCTCCTGCACAAGCCTATGGTATTAGGGCTCAGGAAGACAAGGATGCACCAGACGTGATAGCTAGTATTGTTTATATCTTTGACACTACAACTATTGCATTGACAGATCTAGGTTCTACTCATTCTTATATATGTGATACATTGTTGAAACAACGAAGTTTGAAAACTGAACCTACTGAATATGACGTACTAGTCAGCAATCCGATAGGCCAAAGTGTAGTTGTGAATCGTGTGTACAGAAATTGTCCTATTCTGATTTAGGAGTATGAATTTCTAGGAGATTTGATGAAGTTGTCATTCCATGAGTTTGATATTATTTTAGGCATGGATTGGCTAACTAGACACAAGGTAGTGATCGACTGCAAATTGAAAAGAGTTACTCTCAGAACAGTCGATGGTGCAGAAATCACAATGGTGGGTGAAAGGAGGGATTTTCTCTCTAATGTCATTTCAGCCACTACAGCCTGTAAATTGATCCGAAAGGGTTGTGAAGCTTATTTGGCTTAAGTGGTTGATTCCAGAAAAGTTAATTCTAAAATTCAGAATATACCCACTGTGTGTGATTTTCCAGATGTATTTCCAGAAAAACTTCCTAGTTTGCCACCTCAGAGAGAAGTGGAGTTTGTGATTGATGTGGTATCACGTACTTCACCAGTATTTATAGCTCCTTACAGAATGGCACCAGCAGAACTAAAAGAACTGAAGATACAGGTACAGGAATTGCTGGATCAGGGCTTCACCAGACCCAGTGTATCCCCGTGGGGAGCTCCAGTACTATTTGTGAAAAAGAAAGATGGGTCATTGAGATTATGCATCGATTATAAGCAGCTGAATAAACTTACTGTCAAGAATAAATATCCATTGCCTAGAATCGATGACTTGTTTGACCAGCTGAGAGGAGCCTGTGTCTTCTCAAAAATAGATCTCAGATCGGGGTATCATCAGTTGAGAATAAAAGATTCTGATATTCTGAAAACTGCATTCAGAACCAGGTATAGACACTATGAATTTGTAGTAATGTCATTTGGGCTGACAAATGCACCTGCAGCCTTCATTGATCTGATGAACCGGATATTCCTACCATACTTGGATCAATTTGTGGTAGTCTTTATTAATGATATCCTGGTATACTCACAGACGACAGAGGATCATGACAGGTACCTCAGAGTAGTATTGCAGATTCTGAGGGAGAAGCATTTATATGGAAAACTGAGTAAATGTGAGTTCTAGTTGGCCGAGATTGCATTTCTGGGCCATATTGTATCAGCAGAGGGTATTAAGACAGATCCTAAAAAGATTGAAGCAATTATGGAATGGAAGCCTCCCAAGAATGTTGCAGAAGTCAGAAGTTTCTTAGGCTTGGTAGGTTATTATCGACGGTTTGTGAAGGGATTTTCATCCATAGCAAGTCCGTTAACCAAGCTACTGTATAAAAATATCAGATTTGAATGGAATGATATATGCCAGGCAGCTTTCGGCAGATTGAAGATGATGCTAGTTAAGGCTCCAATCCTGATTCAGCCTGTTTCAGGTAAAGATTTTGTGATCTATAATGATGCCTCACACCAGGGTTTAGGTTGTGTATTAATGCAAGAAGGTAAGGTGGTTGCATATGCGTCCAGACAGCTGAAAACTCATGAGCAAAACTATCCAATACATGATCTGGAGCTTACAGCTATCGTATTTGCCTTGAAAATCTGGAGGCATTACTTGTATGGTGAGAAATGTTACATCTACACAGATCACAAGAGTCTGAAATATCTGCCTACTCAAAGAGAGCTCAATCTGAGACAGAGACAATGGATAGAATTGATCAAAGACTATGACTGTGTGATTAACTACCATTCAGGAAAGGCGAACGTGGTTGCAGATGCTCTGAGCAGAAAAGCATTATTCTCCCTAAAAGCTATGAATGTGCAATTACAGTTGAATCCAGACAATGCATTGGTAGCTGAATTAAGATGCAGACCAAGTTTAATTTAGCAGATAGCAGAAAAACAGAAGCAGGATAATAGAATTCGGATGATATGTGGACAGATCCCAGAAGGGAAGCATCCGGACTTCTCAATTAGAAATGATGGTATTGTGTGTTTCAGAGACAGGATTTGCATTCCAGATGATGAAGAATTGAGAAAGATGATCCTGACAGAGGCACACAGTAGTTCGTACTCGATGCACTCAAGTAGCACAAAGATGTACAAAGATTTGAAGATTCAGTATTGTTGGTCTGGTATGAAGAAAGATATGGTAGATTTCATGAATAAATGTATGACCTGTCAACAGGTAAAAGCTGAATACCAGATTCCATCAGGATTGTTACAACCATTATCAATACCTGAATGGAAATGGGATCGTATCACGATGGACTTTGTTACAGGATTGCCACTCACCCGGAGTAAACATGATGCAATATGGGTAATAGTGGACCGACTGACGAAGTCAACACATTTTCTACCTGTCAAAACTGACTATTCACTAGATCGACTGGCAGAATTGTATATAAGAGAAATAGTCATATTGCATGTAGTGCCTGCATCCATAATATCAGATCGGGACCCGAGGTTTACATCCAGATTCTAGAAGAAGTTTCAAGAAGCTTTAGGTACTCGATTGAGTTTCAGTACAGCATTCCATCCGCAAACAGACGGACAATCGAAAAGAGTAATTCAGGTGCTAGAAGATATACTCCGGAGTTGTGTAATTGATTTTAAAGGGAGTTGGGCTGATCACCTCCCATTGATTGAATTTGCATACAATAATAGTTACCAATCGAGCATAGCTATGGCACCATATGAAGCACTGTATGGAAGGAAATGTAGGACACCAGTATGCGGACAGAGTTGGGAGAAAACAGGTTAGTAGGCCCAGATTTGATCCGACAAACTGAGGAGAAGGTGAAGATTATCAAGGAAAGACTGAAAGTTGCATATGACCGACAGAAATCATATGCAGATCTGAAAAGGAAGGAGATAGAATATGAAGTCGGTGAAAAAGTTTTCCTCAAAGTATCTCCATGGAAGAAAGTGCTCAAATTTGGCAGAAAAGGGAAGTTAAGTCCTAGGTTTATTGGCCCATACGAAATCATTGAACGTGTGGGACCAATAGCCTATAGACTTGCTTTACCTCCAGAATTAGAAAAAATTCATAATGTGTTCCATGTATCTATGCTGAGGAGATACAGATCTGATTCTTCCCACAGAATCCAGACTGAAAGTATTAAAATCCGACTAGACTTAATATATGAGGAGGAACCAGTGCAAAATCTTGATAGGGAGATTAAAGAACTACGAAATAAAAGAGTTCTGGTAAAAGTCCTCTGGAGGAATCACAATATAAAAGAGGCTATCTGGGAGAGCGAAGAAACAATGAGATAACAGTATCCACAACTATTCAACTGAGGTAAAATTTCGAGGACGAAATTTCTTAAGAGAGGAAGAATTGTAACATCCGTAATTTTCGTTAATTATAAAAATTGCCCAAAAGTGTTGTTAATTACATGAAAATAATGTAATGTGTTTATTGGATTAATTTTTAGGTATACAAGAGGACCAGGTGGAACGGTCCGGAAAGAATACATAAAGGAAAAGGAAAAAGTTGGCAGTGAGTACCGCGACCAGGGATCGCGATGAGCAGCTCGAGGTGAAAAATGATGATTTTAGGCAGTGAGCACCGCGACCAAGGATCGCGCTGAGCAGCTCGCGGTAAAAATGGTGATTTTGGGCAGTGAGCAACGCGACCAACATCATCACTAGGCACCGCGATGGTTGATTGCGATGAAAGCGGTGAAATTACTCCAGTAAGCAACGCGACCAGGTGGCGCGACCACAGGTCGCGATGACCGAAATTTTATAAAAAAAAAAAATAAGAAGGCGGTGGAAGCTTCACGAAGAAGCAATCCAGAAAAAACAGAAAAGAGAAAGAGAGAGAACGGGAGAAGAGAAAGAAAGAAAGAAAAAGAGAAAGAAAAGAGAAAGAAAGGAAGAGAAAGAAAGAAGAAGAAGAAGAAAGAGAAGAAGAAGAGGAAGAAGAGAAGAGGAAGAAGAGAAGAAGAAGAAGAAGAAGAAGAAGAAGAAGAAGAAGAAGAAGAAGAAAGGAAAAGAAAAAGAGGAGGAAAAAGAGAAAATAAAAAAGGAAAAAAAAATCCAGAAAAGAAATAGTCGGAAAAACGATATCCAGGTTGATGTACACTCCTTTTTGAATCTGTTTTGATTTGAATCTGAGATTTTTGTGCATATTGGTGGATTTTGACTTAATACGATTTTCGAATGTTGAAAATATTGTTTGAATTACGATCATTATTTGAAAATTTTATTCTTCGATCGTTTGAAAATATTGTTTGACTTACAACTGTTGATTTTAAAAGAAATGAAATGTTTGATATGGCTTTTAATGAATTACGATTGTGAATGGAAACGGCCCTAGGATACTTGGACATAGAAAACGGATATAGGAGGTTGGTATACCAGCTGGGTTATTTCAGCAGTACTGCACCGATATTGCTATTGATCGTGATTATTATGTATCTCCCTAAGGATTCGTCCTGCGATAGAGAGTATGTACTTTCCTAAGGATTCGTCCTAGGATAGGGAGTTATGTACTTCTCTAGGATACCAAACACTCGGTCCTAAGGTAGGGAGTTATATGTACCACCCATGGATTGTACAGGCTCCAAGTGCCAGTCCAAGGGTTGGGAGTTATGTTCGACATATAGCCACTGAGGTCGAACGACCCATATTCCAGTCCTAAGATTTTGTTGAGTATACCAAAAGGCCAGGATTGAGAACGAATTAAATAAAATGATTATAAAAGAATTAAGAACTCGATTTCGTATGAATTATTAACTTAATTTAGTTGCTTCTATTGAATTGATTTCATATGATTTATTTCCGTGATTGATTTGAATAATGACATGTTTATATAAGATAGTATTGTGATATTTTTATTATGAAATTTATTTTGAGATTTTGATAAATGAGTTTAGTGTACACCCACTAAGTTATATGCTTAGCGCGTTGATTTCATCACGCGTAGGTAACAGGAATACCGAAAGAGAAAAAAAGTAGAGAGGAGGTAGCTACAGATTGAAGAATTCAGAGTCACCATACTGATTGGGTAGTTATACGATTTTGTATATTATATTCAGTTAAGCATGCATATACAGAAGTCTGTAAATTCGATATTTATATATATTTTGTAAATAATTGTTTTATGATTTATATTTCTTTTTCAAAGGTTTGTAAATAGTAATTATGAATTGTTTTATTGGAAAATATTTGGGAAGTTGTACTATACGGCAGAGTGCGCACATGTTTGAAACTTTGATTTTGAAGTGTTGAAATTATATTGTTTTGAACTTTTGTTGAAACAGGATTTTTGGAAAATTAGAAAAACAAAGAAAACTCTGTCGAAATTTTTAAAATGGATTTCATGGGCTCACTATAGAAATGATTTTAAATTATAAATTATTTGTTTTTCAAATTATAAACAGAATAAAGAAAAGTTTTGAAAACCCGGTAACGCTCCCTAGGTTGATCCAGACGGGTCGGGTCAGGGGGTGTTACAGATAGTTTTCTGATCAAGCTTCCTTGAACGATGATTATAGAGTCTTACTTCTGCTTTACAACCCCAAACATGGAAGTGATACAAACTTGATTTCTTACCTGACCATAATTCATAAGGCGTTTTCGGAACTGACTTACTGGAAACTTGGTTTAAAATATAAGCTGCAGTTCTTAAAGCTTCCCCCCACAAGAAATCTGGTAATGTGAAGTTACAAAGCATATACCGCACCATGTCAAGAAGAGTACGGTTTCTTCTTTCTGCTACTCCATTATGTTCAGGAGTATCAGGCATTGTATATTGAGCTCCAATACCACAATCCTGCAAAAAACTTGCAAAAGATCCAAGATTGTACCTAGTTTCATCATATCTCCTATAATACTCACCATCATTGTCTGATCTTACTGCCTTAATCTTCTTACCCATTTGAAGTTCAGCAGCGAATTTAAAAACTTTAAAGGCATCTAAAGAATCAAACTTTAAAGGCATCTAAAGAATCAGACTTTTCACGAATAAGCTTCATATGATCATAATGAGAACAATCATTAAAGAAGGTGATGAAATATTTATAACCACCTAAAACAATAGGCATAAAAGGCCCACAAATGTCAGTATGAATCAATCCTAAGACTTCCTGACCTTACTAATCCTGTCCTTTCTGATTTTAGCAATAAGCTTTCCTTTGAAACAATCAACACAAGTGCCAAAGTTAAAAAAATCAAGGCTGTGTAGAATACCATCCTTGATGAGCCATTCCATCCTCGGTTTGAAAATGTGACCCAAACGTTTATGCCATAAAATAGAGAATTTTTCATTGATTCTCCCACAATTAGAGCCCATAATATTATGTACAGCATACACAGTAGAAGAGGATTGAACAAAATTAGGAATAAAGTCTATCATATATAAGGATCACATAGAGTACCATAACCAATATATACATTATCACGATACAAAAATACTTTTCCATCACCAAAATGAAAAGTATAACCAGCCCTATCCAAAAGAGATACAGATATCAAGTTTCTCCTAATATTAGGAATATACACTGTATCATTCAATTCCAAAAAATGGTCTGATGATAAATACAATTTGGCTACTCCTATGTATTCAGCTTCGACTTTGACTCCATTTCTCATAGTTACAAGTATTTCCTCTTCATTGTGCTTCCGACTGCTTCTCAATTCATGTAAGGAATTTGTTATATTAATACTTGCACCAGTATCTAACCACCAAGTATCAGAGTGTACATTAACAATATTGAATTCAAAACAAACAAAGGCTAGGGGCATACCTTTCTTTACTTTCCACTCCTTAAATTTTTTGCAATCTACCCTTTTGTGCCCAAATTTTCTACAGAAGTGGCATTCACCTTTAAAACCTCGTGATTTGAACCCATAATATATGCTTGAGCCTATTTGAGGATTATGCTTTACAAATTTCTTTTTCTTTACCAGTACTACCTTTAGAAAAACCCTTCTTAAAAGCAGTACTATCAAGAGTTGTATTCAATACAGAATGAGATTTTCTAGTTTTTAAAATATCTTCTACTTGAATAACGATACTTGGTGGTAGTGAACAACCTCATGTCGTTGTATATCTTAGGTTTATCAAATCTGGTAAATTGTTTCTTGATAGCATCCAGAAAAGTTTTAGCATTACTACAACATGAAACACTCTTTTTAATTGGTTTTTTAATAGTAAACTGTACAATCATCAAACAGTTTCTATTCGAGTGCTCACAACTTTCATAGTAGGCTTTGTCCTCAAAAGAGCTCTCAACAATAGGTATATGAGTTGGATCTACTCTTATAGTCAAATCTAAGTTCATAATACCCAAGAACATGTAAAGAGATTCATATCACTCATCAAAATTAGAATCAGTCACAGTTTTGATAGCAGACAACTGTAGGGACATTCTGGGATTATGAAAAGCTGGAACTATAAAACCAAATAAGAAACAGTTATGCATGCAAAAATATTATCATGCTATCAAAATAATTTCTTATTTTCCATTCATCCAAATGTCCCACAACATAATACTGAGGTAAATCAAAATAATTGGATATAAGACTTAAAATTATTAGTCATCGACAAGATAAACAAAATCATTACGTACAATATGTCCAATTAAATTCATTACCATCCCAAGCATATTTCCTAGTAATGACTAACCAATAGGGAAAAATCACCACTAGTACAATATGTCCTAGTAAAATATTTTAAAAATTTTGTCAGAGTTTCCTCTATTTTTCCGACTTTCCAAAAATCATGTTTTCAAATAAAACTCAAACAATATAATTTCAAACATTTCAAAATTCATTTCTCAATTATTTGTGCACTCTTCCATATAGTGCGACTTCCTCAAACATTCTCAATAAAATAAAATATAATTACTAGTTACAAAACTTTGAAAAACATAAACTATTATACAGATATTTATAAACTCATATATCACAACTTTATAAACTTCTATATATACATGCTGGAATACATAATTATACGAACAAGGTTTAAATAAAACTACCCAAGTAATGTGACTCTGAATCCTCATCTGCAGCTATCACTCTTTCAGTCTTTCTCTCCGCTGGTATCTCTATTACCTACGCGTGATAAAATCAACGCGCTAAGCAATAATGCTTAGTGGGTGTACACTAAAATATGTTCAACATCATATAAAACAATTGATCTAAAATTCAGGAATGCATATAAAACAAACATAATATTTCAAATACTAAAACTATATTAATTAAAACATTTTCAAATATTTCTGGGTTTCAATCTCAATAAAATTTCTTTATTTTAACATCGTTTCATAGTTCTCATTTCGTAATTGGGCATCTGATACACATAACAGGGTTTTACAGGCCTAGATTACGGGTTTATACAGTCGGTTTCCCATTTCAAAATGAAATGGTATCCGTATATTCACAGTCGGTTTTCCATTTCAAAATGAAATGGTATCCGTATATCAACATAATCATCAGGAATATCAGTGCAGTACTACTAAGTGTACCTAATTGACATGTCAACCTCCTATATTCATAATTCCCTATACATATATCAGGGTCATTATTCAGGAATTTCAGATATAGCAAATCATCAAATTATTCAATATTCAACAATCCAAGATATTCAAAACATATAAAGTAACAGAAATCGAAACGTAACAGTAGATTTTGAACATTAAAATCAATAAATTCAACATAAATCACTTTTATGTAATTCAAAATCGTTTTCAAAGCTTATTCACAAATAAATTCAATCAAAATGTACGAAAAATTTGTGTACACCAACCTAGAGATTTTCTTTTTCTCTTTCTTTTTCTCCTCTTTTCCTTCTCTTTCTTCTTTTTCTCTTCTTCTTCTTCCTTTCTTCTTCTTTTTCTCTTTCTTTTCTTTCTCTTTCCTTCTTTCTCTCTCTTCGTTCTCTTCTTCTTTTCTTCCTCTTCTTCTTCTTTCTCTTTTTCTTTTTCTTCTCCCGGTCTCTCTTGATTTTCTATTTGCTTCTTCGTGAAGCTTCTACCGCCATCTTATTTTTTTATAAAAATTTGGCTGTCACGACCGCTCATCGCGATCTGTGGTCTGGGTACTCACTGGAGTATTTTTACCGCCTTCATCGCGGTATCTGGTCGCGATGCTCACTGGTTGATCTCCCTATTTGTATCGCGAGCACTGGTCGCGGTCTTGGGTCGCGATGCTCACTACCTAAAAATCTCATTTTCATCGTGAGCTGCACACTGCGATCCCTTGTCGCAGTAGCTGGTCATGATACTCACTGCCAGCATTTTCCTTTTTCCTTTCATACACTCTTTCTGGACCGCTCCACCTGGTCCACTTGTATACCTAAAAATAAACTCAATTAAATTTATTACATTATTTTCACATAATTAACAACGATTATAGGTACTTTTTATAATTTTTGAAAATTAAAGATGTTATAACGTATCTTGGTAAAAACAAAATTCACCACAAAATTGTATGGTATTAACAATATAGTTTTCAAAACCTAGAATAATTTATCATGACATGTCCCAAATATGTAGGTACACTGTCAATCCAAAATGATGGCTTTGATATTTACAGCAATATTCATACAATTAAGCTATATCAAAAGGAAAACCAAATATACTATGGTTACAGAAAATGGTATTCATAAATATTGAATTATAAAGCGAAATGGGGATATAAAACTATATATTTTATCCCATTTATAATTCATTCAAACATTAATTTTATTTTCCTTTTTTTTTATTTTTTTAATAGCACGTGAACAGAACTTAACACGTGTGAACAGTGCCGGGTCAACAGTACCATTCCAAAAGTATGAACAGTTTGGACCAGACCAGTAAATAGTGAGGCCCAGACTAGTGAACAGTACTAGGCCCATTTTTCTGGGCTAGTAAAAAATAGCACAAGGGCCTAAAAAAACCTTTTATAAACAAAATCATATAAAGTGATCCAAAATTTACTTATAAATAGTACTAATCAAAAAAGGCCCAACAGTTATGGTAGAATAGTGACATGTCCAATTTTTTTTTTAATAACTTGTTTTTATAAATAGAACCCATGAGTGAAATGACCCATCACCTTTAAATAGCCCAAAAAACTTTTATAACACACAAGTGGATAAAAAAACACCTAAAGGGGTAAGACAGTAATAAAAAAAAATTGGCAACTTTAAAATAAAGTGGGCATACGCGCCCGCAACTGCCGCTCATTTTTTTCACCCATTTTTCTGCAACACGGGTACTCATTGCCCGACCCGGCACAAAACCACTATTTTCATGGTCAAACAAACTCAAAAGTTACATTTTTATGACCACAAACACCTCCACAATACATAACGAAAGGATTTATACAAAATAAACAAAAAATCCAAATATGGGTTTCATGGATTTCATCCGAAAACAAAATTTTTATTTTCCAAAACCATTATTCCACAAGAAATCCATGTATAGTCAATGAATTTAAGTAAGAATGCTCTGATACCAATTGTTAGAAAAATCCGAAAACATCAAAATCATTAACCTTGCCAAATCATTAACATATATATAGATTTATAGTTCAAAACAAACCTTGAACCGAGTGAAATGGATTAACCACACTGCTGGTCGAAGGTGTCACAGGAAGCGGAGCCGAAGGTTGTAACACCCCCTGACCCGACCCGTCTGGATCGACCCAGAAAGCGCTACCGGGTTTTCAAAACTTCTTAATTCTGTTTATAATTTGAAAATCAAATAATTTATAATTTAAATCCTTTCTAGTGAGCCCATCCAAAATTGTTTTGAAAACTTTTGTCAGAGTTTCCTCTGTTTTTCTGATTTTTCAAAAATCCTGTTTACATCAAAAACTCAAACAATGTATATTTTCAACACTTCAAATTTCTTTTTTCATTCAATTGCGCATTCTACCATATAGTGCAACTTCCCAAACATTTTAAATAAAACAATTCATAATCAATATTTACAAACTTTGAAAGAAAACATAAACCATAAAATAATTATTTACAAATACATAACACTTTTACACATTTCTGTATATGCATGCGTAGCGGAATATAATATACAAAACTATATGACTACCCAAAGTTTGGTGACTCTGATCCTCAATCTGCAGCTACCTCTTCAATCTTTTCCTCCGCTGGTATCTTTATTACCTACGCGTGATAAAATCAACGCGCTAAGCAATAATGCTTAGTGGGTGTACACTAAAATAATTACAATGGAATATAAAACAATTGATCTAAAATTCATAAATTCAAAACTACATATAAAACAAACATTATATATATGTCGAATACTGAAACTATATAAAATAAAATATTCCAAAAGTTTTTGGGTTTAAATCTCAATATCATTTCTTTATTTCAATATTCAAATTCATAGTTTTTAGTTATTAATTGGGCCTCTGATACATATTACAGGGTTTACAGGACTGGATTACAGGTTTTACAATCGGTTTTCCATTTCAAAATGAAATGGTATCCGTATATTCACAGTCGGTTTCCCATTTCAGAATGAAATGGTATCCGTATTTTTCACAGTCGGTTTCCCATTTCAAAATGAAATGGTATCCGTATATTCACAGTCGGTTTCCCATTTCAAAATAAAATGGTATCCGTATTTCACAGTCGGTTTCCCATTTCAAAATGAAATGGTATCCGTATATTCACAGTCGGTTTCCCATTTCAAAATAAAATGGTATCCGTATTTCACAGTCGGTTTCCCATTTCAAAATAAAATTGTATCCGTATATTCACAATCGGTTTCCCATTTCAGAATGAAATGGTATCCGTATTTCACAGTCAGTTTCCCATTTCAACATAAAATGGTATACGTATTTCACAGTCGGTTTCTAATTTCAAAATGAAATAGTATCCGTATATTCACAGTCGGTTTCCCATTTCAGAATGAAATAGTATCCGTATTTTTCATCATAATCATCAAGAATATCAGTGCAGTACTGCTAAAGGCACCCAATTGACATGGCAATCTCCTATATCCATATTTTCCTATGCATATATCAGGGTCATAATTCAGGTATTACATTTTATAAATCATCAACATACTCAATTTTCAATCTTCAGATAAATTTCATATAACCAAAAATTCTCTCAATTAATCTAAAATCAATATTCATCAACATTTGGAAAACAATATATTCAAAAACATATCAAATAACAGAAAACGGAACGTACTAATAATATATGTCATAAATTAAAATCATTAAACTCAACATAATCACAATTCTGTAATTCAAAATCATTTTCAAATATTATTCACAAATTAATTCAATCAAAACTTACGAATTATTAAAATTTCAACTAATCAATTTGAGTCTGAAAACTAATACTCAAAATAACAGTGTACCCAACTTGGATACCGTTTTTCTAATAGTTTTTTTTTAGATTTTCTTTTCTCCTTCTTTTTCTCTTTCTCTTTCTTCCTTCTCTTTTCTTTCTTCTTCTTCTTCTCTTCTTCTTCCTCTCTTCTTCTTCCTCTTCATCTCTTCTTTCTCTTTCCCTCTTTCTCTCTCTTCTTTCTCTCTCTTCTTTCTCCTCTCTCTCTTCTTTCTCCTCTCTCTTTTCTTTCTCCCCGGTCTCCCTTTCTCTCTCTCTATTTCTTTTCTTCTTTCCTCCTCCTTTCCACCGCCTCTTATTTTTTTTTATAAACTTTTGGTCATCACGACCGCTCCTCGCGACCTGTGGTCGCGCCACCTGGTTGCGTTGCTCACTGGAGTGATTTCACCGCCTTCATCGCGATCAGCCATCGTGGTATCTGGTCGCGATGCTCACTGCCCAAAAATCAGTATTTTCACCGCGAACTGCTCATCGCGATCCCTAGTCGCGATGAGTGGTCACGGTGCTCACTGCCTCAAATCATCATTTTTCACCACGAGCTGCTCATCGCGATCCCTGGTCGCGGTGAGTAGTTGCGGTACTCACTACCAACATTTTCTTTCTCTTTCATGCGTTCTTTCTAGACCGCTCCACCTGGTCCACCTGAAAACCTTAAAAATATACATACATTTAATTACATTTTCTACCCCTCAAATCATAAATATCATATTCACATCTCCAAAATTAATTCAACCATACTTTTCATATTTATTTGAAATTAGTGATGTTAAAAAGGTTGTGGGTTTTGGTTAGCCATAGGAGAAAAATGAGAGAGAAGAGAGAGGAAATGAACTACACTCTTTCCAGAAATTTTCAGAATATACAAAATCTAATGGGTCAGTCCTATATATATGTCTGAATGAATGTAAGGACCGTCTCTCATTATTAAAAAAAAATTGACTCATCCCATTATGGATCTAAAATATAAGTCACATTAAATAGAATATGTAATTGAATCTGGGTACATCAAAATGGTACAACAATATAATGATCACATACCAAATGTACCAATACAAAATGCTCTATAATATTTGACATTAACCATAATTATTATCTGAATATCATAATGATTAGGCTAGTCTACAAAATGTAAAATAAAAATACAACACTACATTCTTCGAAAGTCATGTTGTCACTTTCTTTGAACTTGAATCCATCTTCAGACATTAAACCAGTGCGATGTTGGAAAAAAGGGACACCATTCCTGCATATCGGTATCTCATCATTTTCACAACTTCCAAGAGAATGGCATAACAATGCTAATTCGTTGTCATACTCGAGACAACCATCCAGAACAATTTTTAAAAGGAATATAATCATTTTCCACTCTATGTTTTAACATATTCTCTATTTTTCACCCTCTTATTTTTTTTTTCTTTTTTACACCCTGTTGTTTGATGAAATAGCCATAATACCCCCTCATGTAAGGTCAACGATTGATTTAAATGATTGACCGCCAATTATTAAGGATAAGATTATAATTTTAGGTTATCATAATAATTCTTTTAAGGGTATTACTGTAATTCCAAAATTTCAGAATAAAATAAATAATTTAAAATTATTTTGATGGATTCAATGAATCCATCAACCATTCACAATTGGCCACATCACCACATTAGCTGTGGACCACCAAATGAAAAGAAAAAGCTTTCCAAAGGTTTATCCCTACCATTTCAACCAGTTCCTCTCATTTCTTCCATTTCTCTCTTGACAGCTTTTCTTCGATTTCGTGTCAAAATACCATAGCCCTTCTCAAACCGAAAATCGAAGACAATAAGGTGGAAGTTTTGGCTGTTATTTGAACATTTATTCATCACGAAAACATGACGTTTAAAGCAACGAGGAGTGAAAAAGGAGTACTAGAAGATTTTGGCCAAGAGGTTAGTGTTTTCGTTCTAACCTCTTCTATTCTGAGTTCTTTTTTTATGGTTTGATGCATGCAAAAGGTATTTGTTGTTGATTACATGGTTTACAATAATTTTTAGGGTTTTTGTTTTTGAAAAAATTAGGGCTTTTTGAAATCAAAGCCAAAAACACTCAATTGACTGTATTTTGAACTTGTTTATGATGTTATACATGCATGACAAGTGTTATTATTGTAAGATTTTGAAGAAAAAAAATTCTGATATAATGATATTCTAATATATTCGGGCTAGGGATTATGTTAGGTTTATTCTTTGTATATTGCAGAATAAGTGTTATATATGTATATGATGATGCATGTGTGTGTTGCTGAATGTTGATGTATATTTCATGCTCCCGTAGACATTTTCCAATCTGATTTGCTTATGTCTAAGAGACTTTCTAACCTTAGAAGTATGAAACCGCAACACAACTATCACATGGTAATGCAGTTTCAAGGTAATGCAATTTTAAATGTGTTATATTTGTTTTTTTTTAAAAAAAATTTTTTATATAAAAAGTCGTATTCTTTGAATCAATTCGTAGAATATTGTAAACGCTAATTAAAGGGAAAATGTAATACAACTAATATTTTGATATGAGAATAGATGAAGATCAATAGTTTTTTTTTCTTATTGCCTTCACAGTATCTTTTTCTTTATATCTTTTTTTTTATAGTGCATGATGATTTCGTAAATGTAATATACTTATGCGCAGATTTTGATCTTATTTATGTGCTTTGACAATGATATTTCTAAATTTGTCAGCTTTTGTATATATTTTCACTTATGTTTATATGTTTATTTTCACAGGTGTACTGAAAACTTGGATTTGATTACATGGTTAATAGTTGTACTGAAAATTAGTTTGTCAATTAGTAGGTATATTCTAATTTGTATTTTATTTTTTTGTACAGTGATGCATAGTGTTGAAATTGTAGTTCATTTAGGAATTAATATAGTTGAGCTTGAATACTATGATACTGATCACATCAGAATCATCACTTTGTTGAATTGTATGAGTCAAAAAACCACAAGTAAGGAAGATGTTCCTAAGGAACAATTTTGTGTGTTTGTTATATTACCTTGGTGTAGTGATATAGTAGAAGTGAAGAATGATAGTGAGCTGATGAATGTCTTTAGTATGTTTAAGGAACATGGGTATAGTATAATAGTGTTTGAAATATATTACCAACCCTATATACCATTGCCACCTGAGGGTTCATCTTCTACCCCTAATGCGGTAGATCCTAAGGTGTTAATTGATAAGTATGAAGGTTTAGATATAGATTATTTAGATGACAATTATTTTACATACTAAGGAGATGATGAAAATCGAGGTAGTGTAAATGGTGAAGATGGGGGTATTTGTAGTCCTCAAAAATCACTCGGGGACACGGGGCACTACAACCTGCAAAGACAGAACGCACGTGACCCGCAGGACGTCTGGGACACCGGGGTGGTGCCGGCCAAAGTCACTCCGACGGTCAAGTTAGCGAGTGCTAGTAAAAGTGTAATGTTTGTAAATGGAGATGAGTGAGAAATACTTCCTGCTATCTTCACAGTTGGGGTTTCTTTGATCAAAGGAGATGTAAGGTCGGAGGGTGATCGGAGAAGATGAGCAATGGCCGGAGGGTGTGGTTTTTTCTTAGTAATCTCTGGATCTCAGTTTTTCGGCCGTCCCCTTTTATGAGGAATTATCTTCCTCTTTATAGGAGACTGATGCTTCTTCTTTTTGAGGGCTCTCATCATTCTCTCTTCTCTGTCTTCCACCAAGAAAGCATCTGGGTGCTTCTTTTGATTGGGCTGCCATCAAGTGTTATTATGACTTTGTAGGACCTGTTTCAAAGTAGATCACAATCTGGTCTCCCTCGGAGCGACGGAGATGTTATGTCGTACGACATGTAGGTTTCTTGTCAATCTGGACCATGATTGGGTGATGTAGCACGGTCGTACTACATGAAGGTATATGTCGTGCGACAAGGTCTTCAAACTCGTACGTCGTCGTACTACACGAGTGCTTCGTGTCGTGCGACACAGTCTTTCAACTCGTACGTCGTCGTACTACACGAGTACTTCGTGTCGTGCGACATATTCTTCCAACTGGTACGTCTACATGAGGATGCTCCATGTCGTGCGACTTTGGCCTTTACGCTAAGCCTTTGTCGTGCTACATGGGAGTATGGGCTTTGTCCTTGGGCCATGTCTTGGGCCATACATATTTTGGCTACTACAGTATTGCACATGATCGGAATGCAAACTCACAGGTAGTTGTTGTAGGTTTTGATGATGATAATGATAAGGAAAACCACATTTTATGAGAGTGTTATCAATCCAGAGAATATGATGAGTTTTTTAATGACTCGAAAATAGAAAATGATGAAGGTAAAATAGCTAAGATAATGAATGGCAATCTAGTCAATCAAATTGTAGAATGGGAGATAAGGTTTGAGGTAGGTCAAACCCATGATAGTGTGTACATTTTGAGGGAATTATTGAGAGACTATGCTATACAAGAGGGAGTGAATTTACATAGGGTGAAAAATGAGAAGTATAGGTTGACTTACAAGTGCAAAGGAGAGAGATACAGTTGGAGGATACATGCTTCGTGCATGATTGATGGAGTGACCATGAAGATAAAAACTTATAATGATCTTCATGATTGCCATAGGGTTCACAAGAATGATGAGGCTAAGGTGTCTTGGATTGCTAGGAAGTTTGAGACATTTATGAAGTTAAATCCTGACATTAAAATTGGTGTCATAGCAGATTTGCTGAGAGATAAGTATAAGGTGAATGTTAATGTTGGTAGGTTGTATAAGGCAAAAAGAAGAGCATTAGATGGGTTAGGTAGAGATCATTCTTAGTGTTTTAAGCACTTGAGGGGCTATACTTTTATGGTGCAACAAAGCAATCCAGGATTAGTTGTATACATTAGAACACAGCAACCCGAGCCTACCTTTCAGAGGTTTTTTCTGAGTTTTCATGCTCAAAAGCATGGGTTTCTTAAGGGGTGCAGGCTATTTATTGGTTTAGATGGCTGCCACTTAAAAGGGCCAGTTGAAGGTGTGTTATTGGTTGTTGTTGCTTTACATGCAAACAGTAAAGTATATCCAATTTTTGTTTGCATCTATGAAGCAGAAAAATTGCTAAGCTGGAGCTGGTTTTTAAAGCACCTACATGACTATTTGAAGAACCCAATAGATAAGCCATTGTGTTTTATGAGTGACAGACATAAGGGAATGCTTAGTGCATTGAATGTGCAGTTTCCCTTTGCCACTACAAAATAAAACACTACTTTTATTTTATTGTTAATAATTGTACTACATATTGCTTTCAATTGTATTTTGTGAACATATCCATTACTTTTGGGCAGGTTTTGTGCAAGATATATATATGCCAACTTTAGACTCAAACACTCAAACCAGAAATTGGAAATTTTATTTTTGAAATGTAGTAGGAGTAATAATTTATTTGAATTCAATAATGTTATGGCTGAAATAGAGAAGGTTGACATAGATGCAAAAACATGGTTAGATAAAATTGATCTCATACATTGGTCTAGGCATGCATTTGATCAATCAATTAAATGTGACCATGTCACTAATTATATGACTGAGTCATTTAATAACATGCTAGGAGATTATAGGGCTAAAACATTTTTAGAATTGCTGGAATTTATTAGAATGATGGTAATGAAAATATTCCAAAAAAGGAAAGAAGAGTGTCTTGGCTTGAAAACAGAAATACCATCATCTGTGTCAAAAAAAATTTCTGATTGCAAGTAAAGATAGTAGGATCTTGAGAATGCTTAGTGCAGGCAATAGTAAATATGAGTTATTGGGTGAGAGAAGGGCCTATGTAGTAAAAATAAATCAGGCTACATATGAGTGTGGTGGGTGGCAGGTCAGTGGGATTCCATGTTGTCATACAGTGGCTGCTATTAGCCATTATGCTGGTAGAGATGGAGTGACAAGGAGAATTTTTAAGTATGTTCACCTAAAAGTGATAAAAACTGCATTTTTACACACGTATAGCACTATGATTCATCCAATCCCAGACATATGTGTGTGGCCTAACCTTAATACAACACCTCTTATTCCACCACCATTTAGAACAAAACTTGGCAGACCTAAGCTTGGAAGGAGAAGGGAACCTGGTGAAAAACCCAAGGAAGGAAGATCTGGGAGTGTTGCATACAAGAAATATGGACAGCTTGTGTATAACAAAAGAACATACAGAAATAGACCAGTGTTTGGAAGAAAGAAACGTGCATGGATCCTTGCATTTCTGAATTTTTAAATTAATATATATATATATATATATATATATATATATAATACACACACAGGTCTCTATATGTGTCTATATATACACATAGAGGTCTCTGTGTGTGTATATATACACAGGTCTCTCTCTCTCTCTATATCTATATATATAAACCTAATTTATCTTTTTTACTGACAGAGAATAAAAGAGACAGATGCTGCTGGTGTCTTAACTTCAGTCTGGACCTCCAACTCAAACACAACCCCAATCACAAGTGATCCAGCATTAATTCTGATGGAAATGATACTGGTTTTGATGTTTTTATTTTTTTTTATTGAACTTGCAATTAGGGGTATAGCATGAATTAATTTGTTCATATTGCTAGCATATTTCAGTGTATTTACATGCTGATGAACACTTGATTTTGTTGATGTTGCTAGTAGGATAAACAATTTTTGTCGTTATTTATCTTTATTTTTTGCTTATGATGTTTATGCAATTCCTATTATATTTTTATTGAATACAATTTTAATGGATGTATGTAATTGTTTGGTACCTGATGAACACTTAAGGTGTAATTGATGTTTTACTTTAGTAACTGTTTTTTTTTTTTTTTTACCTTTACAATGCTGTGTGTCTTTTATATATTTTTGGAATGGGGCTAACAATGTTGTGGCAGTTTTATAACAGTTTTTTATTTGCCAAGTAGATTTTTTTGGAATACAATTGTCTTTTTAAATTTGATAATTGTATAAGGGGCAAAATAGTCTTTTACTTTTTTGCATGTGTCGGAATTTGCTTTATTAAGTTTTTTAACGGTGTAATAACAGTAGAGTGTAAAAGAGAGAAAAATAAAATAAAAGAGTGAAAAATGGAGAATATATTAAAATATAGGGTAAAAAATGATTATATCCCTTTTTAAAAATGGAACTAATGTGTACTTATCAGTTACCATCTACAAAATAAGTGAAGTATCTTTCTTGCTCATTTGAAGTGTAGCCAAAATTGTAGTCCTCAATTTGAACACCATACATCCTCGAAGTAGAGAAGTTGAAGTGTCCATTGAGCCAAAGCAAACTCCCCAGCAGTCATGGCCAAGGTTCGGTTCGAACCAAACCGAAGGTTTTGAACCAGGACCGCCGGTCCCGGTTTCGGTTAGCCTACAAAAATAACATGAACTGCCGGTTAGAAACCGGCGATTCAAGGAACTGTTCGGTTCTAACCGCTTTTTTTTTATATTTTAAAAAAAATTAAAATAAATATATAAATAAATATATATAATAATATATATTTATATCCCAACACTATTGGGCTACATAAAATAATTTAGAATATTAAATATAAGTATAAAGCCCAACATTATTGTTGGGCCATATACCAATTGGACCATATCCCACCTTATTTTTTCTTTTATTGTTTAGCTTTTATAAGCAACTCAACCTCCTACACAACCCTTTCCTTTTCAATGTGGGACAAAAATTGCATGTACATACAGCTAACATATGAACTAGTTCATGTATATTTGCATGAAGTTACACTTAAATTTATGTAGATTTATATATTGTTATGTGGAGTTGTCATTAGCAGAAGAGGTTTTGGTGATAATCAAATCCGTAGATATTTATTTTCTTGACAAGTGATTATCACCGTTGTTGTGTTTTATATAGGAACGAAATAGAAAAATGTTTGTTTATTCTTTACAAAACTCGTATTATTTGGTTACACAGATTACTTACATATTCAACTATGTAGATCACTATGCGACTCTACAAGTAAAGTATAATTCAAACTACAAACTCAACTAATTTCAGAAATTCTCAATTTTAGCCTTCAGGATCCACCAAGGGGATCAGTTTTATTATATTTAGGAGTACCCACAGAGCATTACTGTCAGCAAGCTTCAATTAAGAGGAAATAGAAACATTCACTCTTGAAGTACAACTCAACCACTTCATTTGTGGTATCAACTTAATTAGAAATCATGAAACACTTTCAATATTTAAAGGCAGATGATCTTTGATTAATATACAAATTCTACCTAGAAATATGTTTGGTGTTTTAATAAATTGATCAACTCAAAATTTATTAAAAAAGAAAAAAAAGATCCACAAAATGTTCAAGTTACCACATATGATTAAGTTTAACAACATAAAGGATAAATAAGACTTTTTATTCATCAAGTCAAAATTTTTAACTATATTCAAATCCCACATTGAAAGAGCACAAGATTTCAACCATCTTTGTTTATATATATATGTGTGCACACTTTTAAAATTTTTATTCCCTACCAAAATGATCCAAGCTGAATTACTTTCAGTTTAATCATTTATAAAATTTTCCTAATCTTAAATTTTTTTTAAAAAAAAAAAAACCTTTTCTCTCAAAAAAAAAAAAAATTTTTTTAGGGGCCGGTTCCATAAAACCGAAGAAGGAACCCGGTTCCGGGTTCCTCCTCCGGTTTTGAACCGGAACCCGGACCGGGACCTATACGATCCTGGTTCCGGTTCCGGTTCCAATTGGGCCAAAAAAAGAACCGAAACCGCAAGTTCCAGAACCGCCGGTTCCGGAATCGTGGCCATGACTACTCCCCAGGACTTGCCCTTGATACCTAATGATCAACTAGTTTGAGACATTGGGTCTATGTCAAGGGTATATGATCCTTCAGTAGGAGAGATGCGATTAATCCATGATCGAAGAAACCATTTGTGTCCAGTTTGCAAGTTAATGCCTAGTTTCATCCCAGGCATCAGTCAAGTAATCAATGCTTTGCCACAGCACTCGCTTTATAGATCCATTCGAATTCATTTCGTGTAAGAATAAATTGCCAGAGTCCATAAGCTTAGACTCGCTCCTCGAACCGAACTTACTTCAATAGGATTCCCCCCATTATGTAAAATGTTCAAATTTCCATTAGCACTATCTATTGTAGGAATTCCTGATTGATCTAAAACTAGGTGGTTACGGTTAACAACCCAGACTGGAAGGTCAGTACCACATGTTCCATAACTGTAATCGAACTCTGCACTAATAGGCCTATTGTACTGTATTCCTAAGTAAATTCTTCTTGAAATCATCGATTGGAATAATTGCAAATGAAAGTTGCCATTAGCTGAAAATATTTCCTCCTCGTGTTTGAGCAGTTGGCTTGCACTAACTTATCTCTCTGAGAAAAAGAATGCTCCATCAAGAAGAGCATGAAGCATGAAAAGCTCAAAAGGATGCGAGTTCTTTAGTTGATAGCCATCAATGGAAAGGTGCTTGTTTGCAGAAAGGCCTAGGAGTTTTGCAGTCAATGCACTGATTGCTTCAAGAGATAATTATCTGTTCAATTTGTAAAATTATGGTGGAAATGAACCATGGTTGACTATTGACGACTCTAGGGGTACTGTTGGATCCTTTTCATGATAGAAGGTTCATATACATCATCTAAAATGACTCCACTTTTATTACGTTTGAATATTCAACGAAGCCAGTAATACCAACTAGTCACTGTTAATAAAATTTGGTAAGTATTTAAGCATTTGTCCAGAAAACATATTCTCTAGGAATATATTTCCTGGAGATAGAAAAGAAGAATATTCTTAACATTGCAGAAATAATTCATAAGTATTGTATATTATAAAGATATTTTAAGTATTTCTAAAACACAGTTAAATATTAATGGAGTATGAGACAAAAGAGAAGAACACGTGAGAAGACCAAAAGCTTGAAGAAGAAGAAAAGAAAACCGTTAGCTAAAAGACAATAAGGGGGGACCATGTACAAAGGAAGGAAAGTGGAGCATGAAATTAGTGTTGCAGACCAAAGAATATCAGATAAAGTATGTCCCCTTCTAAGGAATAAGAGAATCTCCAAGTGTAAACAACAGAAAACGTCATCTGGAGATCTTAGCCATGTGGACCTATATAGCAAAGCACCAGGCTGTCCTAGAGGGATCATGAGTCACACCTCATGTCCTACCTATTCAAAGCCCATTGGCTTGAATCGTGTATTCACCACATGGCTAAGGAAAAATGACGAACAAAGAAGCAGGTTAGGGAGAGAATGATGAAATACCATAGATGAGGCGACACGTGGCAAAACTGTGAGAAAATGTATGTCTCCAGGAGGCTATAAATACCCATGCAAATTCATTTGAAAAGGTTGGCTACTTTTTGCATATTTCTTGTATTCATTTTCATTCTAGTTCATATAGGAGAGTTAAGAGATAGATTTTTCTATACTAATTTAGGCGTCGGAAAGTGGTAGCTGGACCACCACTAGCAACCAAATTGACCCCAAGCTTTTATCTGTCTTTACAGACTTCTTCCAGGTGGATGTTTTGGGAATCATTTAAGAGAAGTGGCATAAACACTTAGAAAAACATCTAGAATTCTTTGTTTACCCACTTAGATCGTATTTTATATATTGTTGATGATTTAACGTTAATATTAGTATTATTTCCTTAAGTTGTTATTAATTTTCTTGAGTACCTTAAGTATTATGTTTAGAAAAATGTCCTAAACATTTTTTTCAAGAGATGTACTTATTTATTTTTCTCCTTTACTGAAATTTGAGTTAATAGTAGCTTTTAAAAGTCTCGAGCCTTAAGTTTGATAATAACTCATTCCAGATAATAGAACTGAAAAAGGTGTCATTATCTTAAGGGAAATTGTAATCACGTCAAGTGAAGCTTGACATAATTGCAGCTAGATGAGTAAATATTGTTTCATGAGTACGTAACCATATTTTTATATTTTTTTATTTTGCATATTAATAATTATCAGCATCCTCATAATAAAATGAACGTTATAGCATATTAAAAAAAGTTATAGCATCACCCACGTCTTGCGTTGCAACGTGGTGTGTTTGGGCAAGAATTGGAGGGATGGGGTTTGGGCTTTGTTGGATTGGGGTTTTGGATTAGAAAGTGTTTTGATTTGTCACTTTTTGGTTTGTTGCCAATTTAAGAAGACTTTCTTGTGTCTTTGTATATTGTGACATTACCACAAACCAACTTATATGACATAATCAATGACTTCTTTGTCATGTTTTGGTCAGCTAGATTGGATAAGATTTTTTTTAAAAAAAAAAAATTGATACCATATGGATCAGTTCAAGGGTCTATCGAGACCTCTCGATCTGAAATCGTAACTCCCACTATAGGGGATGGATCTTACTACACTTTATGAATAGTTTAAATTTTCCAACCAATATAGAATTTTGGTTTCATGAATAGTAACCGTATTTTTATATATTTTTTATTTTTTATTTTGTATATTAATAATGATAAGAACTTTTATAATCAAATGAATGCATATTGGCCAAGTTTAAATTTTTCAAACAATATAGATCTTTGTTTTCATGAATGGTAACCATTTTTTTATATTTTTGATTTTACATATTAATAATGATCAGCACTTTCAGAATCACACACAGCCACGAGACAATATCTTTTTATTTTATTTTTTTAATTTTGTATATTAATAGATAAGATAGCTTGGCTAGTGCCTAGTGGTGTTTACTTTACACTTTATTTCTTTTTTAAAGGGTGTGTACCTCATACTTACATTTTAAAGTTGAGAGTTCGAGTCATCTCTCCCTCTTCTAAATTTTTTTTTTTTTTTTTTTTTTTTGACATCCCCTCTTCCAAATCTTGAATTAAAAAAAAAATTGCATGTTAATAATGATTAGCACCATCATAATCAAATGAATGCATATCGGTTTAAATTTTCCAAACAACATAGATCTTTGGTTTCATGAGTTGTGACCATATTTTTATATATTTTTATTTTTGATTTTACATAGTAATAATAATCAACACCATGGGCGGAGCCCTAAGGGGCTTGGTTAGGCTGGAGTTTTTAAATTTTTTTTTTTTATAGTTTGAATTATTTATATTATTTTAGATAAAAAAATTAAGTAAAAATTTAATTATTTAATTTCTATCTAACTCATAAAAATTAAACCTAATTCCATAAGTCAATTTAATTGCAATGAGAGCCCAATAAATCAAACTTAAGTTAAATTTCATAAACTAAATTTAACATTAATCCACGTCAAATATTCAAATGTATAACTGAAATGAATAAAAATTAAAACTTATAAACTCTCCACCACACTTGGCATGATAAGAACAAAAATTGCACCAAATTATTTTTCTCTTTCTTTCTTATTTTCTTGTTGAAAGAATAGTCACACTTATTTTACTTCATTGATTTGTTTAATGTTGACTCTTTATGTTTCCACAGTAAGTACATAATGTGTATTTTTAGTTATGAAATTTATTAAATAATCATTTTAAAACAAAAAAATGATAATTTTTTTACAAATTGTTTGGTCATCTACATTGAGAGTGAACTTATTAATACTATTTACTCAAAATCAGTAATATATATATATATATATATATATATTCTATTTTTAAATTACATAGTACACAACTTTAGTAATATCTTATTGTATTTGCATTTCATGTCTATTGTATCTTATGTTATATTAATATATTAACTGTTAGGTGACAAACAAAGTCCCACATTGGTTAGAAATGGGGAGGATCATGGGTATATAAGGATGGACAATATCATACCAATGTAGAGATAGGTGGTGTCCATAGTCCTAACAATTGGTATCATAGCCATGCCCCGGAGTTAGCAATGTGGATGAATCCTCGGAATGCCGAACAAAAGGTGTGGACCCCCAGTTAGCTTGGGATTAGATCCGTGGATGAACTCTGTTGGACAGGCAGTGTGCTCCGAATGCTTCACGTAAGACATATGCCTGAACGCGGTGGAGAGGAGTTGATCTGGACAGAGCAAAGCTCTCGAGGCAAGTGGTGCTCCATGTAAGGCGTGTGCTCTAAACGCAGTGGAGTAGAGAATCTTGGTTGATAGAGAGTGGACGGATAAATTGATCGTTTGAGGGGAGGCTCAGTGGTCCTTTGTTCGAGGGGAGGATTCATTGGGTGACAAACAAAGTCCCACATTGGTTAGAAATGGGGAGGATCATGGGTATATAAGGATGGACAAATATCTCAATTGGTATGAGGCCTATTGGGTATAGCCCAAGAGCAAATCCATGAGGGTTTAAGCCCAAAGTGGACAATATCATACCAATGTGAAGATAGGTGGTGTCCATAGTTCTAACATTAACATATGTTACATTATTTTGAAAATTATTTCTACAAATACTGGGTAATAAAAATGATATTATATGCCTCTTTTGCGGTCAGACAATGCAAAGTGCAAAAATGGAAATGTACCTTATGTCCTTGTACCACCAAAAAAATTTATTTTTTTAATTAAATCTCGGACATGCAATGTATAATAGAATTATAGAACTATTTTTTATGATAATTTTATTTATTAAATATTTATTTTCTTTCTTGCTTGTGTTCAATAGATTCTTAATTTTATTCTAATTTTATTTTGATGGTTTGTTGGTGACTCCTATTAAAAAGATAATAATATATTTGAGGATTCTATCAGTGCAACCGATGATGAATTAAAACGAGGTGGGTTCTTCTTGGTCTCTTGTTTTTTCTCAGTTTCTTGAATTGTACTAGTGATTCATTTGTTGTATTCTGTCATATTGCAGGTAAAAACCTGGGTCTTGATTCAAAAGCAGTTATGATTTTGGTTTTTTTTTTTTTTTCCTGTTTCTGTTTGATGTCTTTGAGGTTCATTTATGCATTTGAAGTTTTGAACATATCTAATTGGATTTGTATCTGGGTCAGATGAAGCTGTTGATTGTTTGATTCTATATATGTTTGATCTCCATTTTTTTATTTTTTATTTTTTTCCCTGGAGAATTTCCTTTTTTATGCGTGATGTGGGATCTCCCATATTTTTTTTTATATTCAAAATTTTATTATTATTTAATAATCTAATTTTTATTTATTTAATTTAAACAGTAATTTTTTATATGTAAGGGCTGAAATATACCCTTAAAACCGTCAAAATTGACTAACGAAGAACTAAGTTGATTGGTTTTTGAAAAGTTGGGTCACAGGAGCCAAAATATTAAATATCGATCAAAAAATCATAATTTAAAAAATAATGCAGATCAAAATGATTTTTACTCTTCTATATAAATATGTTATAACATGTGAATATTTTATCAAATAGTTAATTACACTCAACCTCCCTGAGGTTTGGCTAATTACACTAGAAATCAAAGTTTGTATTAATGGACACTAACCTCCCCTCATGTTAACGTTCACCGTCAAAATAACCGTTGACTTTTTTCAAATTTTTTAAATGACCAAAATACCCCTGTCAATTTATATTATCAATTTTTTACTATTCATTAAAAAAAATTAATGGTGAGATCCATATTGGATCTGGAGATCTGGATCTCCACCAAGAAAAAAAAAATTTTGAATCTGTTCATCGAACCCTTCTGGGTTCGAAGATCGAACCCTTCTGGGTTCGTGGAACCCAGAGGGTTCGAAGATCGAACCCAGAAGGGTTCGTTCTTCGAACCCTCTGGGTTCGTGAAACCCAAATCTGGGTTCCACAAACCCTTCTGGGTTCGAAGAACGAACCCTTCTGGGTTCGAGATTCATCGAACCCATAAGGGTTCGATGAACACATTCAAAAAAATTATTTTTTTTGTTTTTCCTTGGATTGAATCTCCACCGTTCATTATTGTTGATGGACGGTGAAGATCCAATCTAGATCTCACTGTTAATTTTTTTAATGAATAGTAAAAAAATTGATAATATAAATTGACAGGGGTATTTTGGTCATTTAAAAAATTTAAAAAAAGTCAACGATTATTTTGACGGTGAACGTTAACGTGAGGGGAGGTTAGTGTCCATTAATGCAAACTTTGATTCTGAGTGTAATTAGCCAAATCTCAGGGAGGTTGAGTGTAATTAACTCTTTATCAAATAAGGAACTGATTATGATCCTAAAAACTCGTATATTAATATATTTATATATATGGAGTTCTCTTTATATATAGTACTTCTTTTTTTTTGGATGCCTTTGGTGAGATTAGTACTACTTTAATAAAGTTTGTAAAAATAATATTTATTTGGACGGAAACTCCATTACGCCTTTCATTAAACCAATTTGCGCTTTTATTTCCAATAGTTCACGAATGAATGAATAAATAGTTTATGTAGGAACACAATAGTTTATGATCAGTTTTACCCAATCTTGAAACCCTTATACAAAATTCAACTAATTTTAACACAATGTTTGAAGCCAAAATCAATCTACCACATTCAAACCCAAAAATCAATTCATCATTTTTGTCCCAAATATCTTATAAGTGTTATTTCCATTTAAAATTAATAAAGTGGTACTAGTGTCACAAAAAGCGCCGAATTAAGTGTTATTTTTTACCATTTTCTCTAAGATAAATATTTATTAGATGCAAAAGACCCAAATCGCATTAAACTGAATTGAACCGAAAAAATTATATTTGAATCAGTTCGAGTTAATCTATTTTTACAAGTCAATCTAATTCTAAAAAAAATAATAATAAAAACCGAGTATACATGAGGTAAATACGACTTTAGATAAAAAAAAGTCAAATAGATCTAAACCGCCCCACCCTTAATAAGAAGGTTAAAACAAATTAAAATTACAAAAGATTAAATAAAAAAAGAAGTAATTGTGTAAATATCTTCGACTTTAGGTCTAATTATACGTATATGGATCTTTTGTCAAAATTAATATAAATATCCTCTACTGTTAGTTAACTTCCATCCAAATTAACTGTTCACCAGACATTTTGGCCAAAATAACCATTTTGGTCTTAATGTCTCATATTTTTTGCCTTAGTAATTATTTAAAAATGTAATTATATAAAAATAAATTAAGTTTTTTTTAAAAAGGATACCGCCATCTGACCATTTTTAAATAATTATTAAAGTAATAAAATAATATATTAAGTGTAAAATGGTCTTTTTTGCTAAAACAATCTGATCAACATTTAGCTTAGATAGAAGTCAATTGACGGAAGTGGTCAGATGGTAAACCCTCCATGTTTGTAAACCCTCATCCACCACTTGCAAACACTGCCAAGTTCATCTTCGGCGCCCAATCTCCCCCCAAACCCTTAACAAATGATGTTGAAATTTCCACAGATGATCCGATGGATCCTATTGATTTTCCCTTGAGCTGCAAACGTGCGAGAGAGAATGGCATGTGTTCAACTGATTCCGTGAGAAGAGGTCAGCCCCAGTCCGCGCGAAGAGACCGTGTCTTGGAGGGCGGAAGTTTCAAAACGAAATTGATGGGGAGCTCGAACCCAGGTGAATGGTCTGGCTTTGGGTCGAGTAACCCGCCTGTGTCCATTAATGAGGATGATATTGTGTATGGTGAAGGTGAGTTTGGACCTTCGATGAAATTGTCTATGAAACTCAAGGAAAAACTGGCCAAGCCTTGGTCTAATGCGGTGATCCTAAAAATTATAGGGAGACCTCACTCTCTCAATTTCATACTCCATAAGTTAAGACAGAAGTGGTCTCTTGTTGGACATTGGCAATTGACTGATCTTGAGGATGGATACTTTGTGGCTAGGTTCCAGTTCTACGCCGATCTTGTGTATGTGCTGACTGGGGGTCCTTGGGTTATTGTTAACCAGTATCTGGTTGTCCAAAAATGGAGGCCTAATTTCGTACCAAGCGACGCGCCTATTCGCGAAATGCCGATTTGGTTGAGGATCTCTAAACTTCCGCTCGACTGGGTTGATGTCAACTTATTGTGGAAAATTGGAGGTCTGCTAGGAAAAACTGTTAAAGTGGATCCAATTTCTAAAGCACAAATGCGGGGCAGGTATGCGCGTATTTGTGTTGAAATTAACATTACTAAACCTTTGAAAAGTTTGCTGCCCGTTGATGATAGGTTGGTAGATATTGAGTATGAGAATATTAGTATGATTTGTTTTAAGTGTGGAAAGGTGGGGCATGTCCAGGATAATTATAAGGAAGGAAGGTCTACCCAGAAGACTGATGGTGAGAAGACTGGTACAGAGGATGTGTGTATAGTGAACGCGGTTAAACCTTTTAACATGGAAACAAGGACCAACCCTTATGGTCCTGGGATGTTGGTGACATATGGGAAAAATTGGAGGAATGGACATAATAGTTATTCGGGTTTTAGAGGTTCTGCGGGTTATCCTGCTAACAAGGTTAGGAATTCTAGGAAATTTTAGAGTGGCAAGGATGGCGTAGGGAGCAGTGCAGCTCCGTCTGGTCCTAGCGGAAATGGTGGTAGTGTTAACAAAGACCAAGGGGCTGCTAAGGGTGGTATTAAGACAGTTTTTGATAATTATCGCAAGAAGAGCTCTATTTCCAAAAAAAGAGGAGCGGTGAATTCAGGTATGGCACAAGGGTCTCGTTTTGATGTTCTCTTAGATGACTTGAGGGAGGGTAATGAGATTTTGTTTGATAAGAAATCCAAAGTTAAGAAACCTATGTCCTCGACAAAAGGTGGCCCCAATGTTGATGGGAAGAAGGTAGTGGATGACATCTCCAACAAAGTAGAGAACCCAGGAAAGGTGAGTGATCCTATTTTTCCTAAGAACACCAGCAAGTATTTGAAGAAGGGCCCAAAACTCCCAATATTGTGAAAGGTGCGGCCACTAAAAAGAAGCACAGTAAGGCAGTGCAGTAAGACCCTGAAAAGATTAGTTTGACTCAGCAAAGTGAGATGGAGGAAGAGCTTGAGGATATTAGTTTGACTCAGCAAAGTGAGATGGAGGAAGAGCTTAAGGATTCTAAGGTTCTTCAACTTCTTCATCAGGATGTGACAGACTCTATGATATTTGAAAAAAAGGGCAGTGTGTTTGGCACAGGTATCTCAAAATCTGTTGGTGGCGAGAGCTCTCATCCTGTTGTTGATATTGCTAAGGGAAGTTTTGATGTTGTGGCCTCCAATTTAAAGGAGGCTATGGAGGTTGCTTTGGAGTAATTTTCTCTTTGCAGGTCTGTTTTTTCCCTAATTTTTTCTTGATGTTGTGTGTCTGGAACGTGCGTGGTGCTGGAAAGAAAGGTTTTTGCAAAGTAGTTACTGATTTGAGGAAGATGTTTAAATTTAATATATTTATTGTCCTTGAACCTAGAATCAGTGGCAGTAGGGCTGTTAAGGTTGCCAATGACACCCCTAACCTATTCTCTCTCATTAGATAGTCTGCCGACACTCCACGGTAGCTTCCCAGCCGAGGTTTGTCTCGCTGAAAGGCTTCCGTGAAGTTAAGCCGTTTATTTTAACTAGAAATCTGAGTAGATTTTTTTTTTTTTTTTTTTATTTATGTACAAACTATTTTATAAAAATTTGGCATAATCTCCTCTATTTTTCTAAAATTACCAAATCTTAGAGACCTGCATAAAATGTTTAACACTTCTATAAAATTTCCGATCTCAACTACTGTGGACCTCCGATCCATCTCCACAAACCACAACTCAAACAGTTTAAATATCAAAATAAATAATTATCAAAATAATAAATCAAATCTTTAAATAAAATAGTTATACACTTAAAACAATATGAAAATACAAACTTAACAATTTAAAATATTATATATGCTTGTAAAACAGTCACAGCATCCTCTGACTGGTCCCAATATTCTTCGGCGTCCCTGCAATGTTTGCACCTGTACCTATACCTGAGAGGTTGATTTAAAAATATAAAACTATAATGAGTTAAACGAGCTCAGTGAGTGTTATCATTTTACTAAACAATTCTAACATTTCTGAATTAACCTCCCAAAAACTTTACTAAAAAGGATAGAATCTTATTTTATGAAATCTATACTGAAATAGCTAAAATTTGTTTCCAATAAAAACTGTACTGAAATCTCTTTTATAAAAACTATTCTGAAATATATTTATTAAATTCTTTCTCACAAAGCTATACTGAAATCTATTTTCTGAAAACTGTTCTGAAATTTATACAAAAAACAATTCCAAAATCGAATTTCTGAAAACCGGACAACTAAGAGTATATACATATACTTTCACTTTATTAAAAACTGAAAAGCTGAAATTATATCTTTCCTGAAAACTGATAAACTGAAATAATATTCCTTTATATTACTGAAAATTGAAAAGCTACAAAATATACTTTACTGAAAGTACTCTTCTGATAAAACTTCTCTGATTAAACTTTTCTAATAATATAGTTTTCTGATAATACTCTTCTGATAAAATACTTTTCTAATAAAATGCTTTTCTGATAAAATATTCTGATAATAAACTTTTCTAAAAACTTATTCTGTCTCCTGAAAATAATGTACTGAAATCAATAATAAATCTGCTTTCTGAATACTGTACTGAAATCAGTAATAAATCTGCTTTCTGAATACTGTACTGAAATCAGTAATAAATTTGCTTTCTGAATACTGTACTGAAATCTGTTTTTCTGAAAAGCTAGCCAAGCTTAACGCATAAAACTCTTAATTTAATATTCTGTACTGATAATCTGAAAATATTTCTAGCTTGGCTTCTGTATCTGAAAACCCCCAATGGACCCCTAAGCTGAGCTGAACTCATAGGTCGACTAATGCGCCGTACCATATGAGTGGGTCACAGGGCGACTAACTGCGCTGTCCACTGTAACATCTGATATAAGCCACGAGGCGACTAACTGATGAGCTCAACGTGACATCTGATAAAAGACTTCTCACTGTCTATGTACGGAATGCTGCGTCGCATGCATATAGCGAGACAACACCCCAATGTGTGGGCGACTAACAGACTCTGACAGACTCAACCCCCCTGGAGTTAGCGGACTGTCCCCCCTTAACTTGCCACACACAAATGGGGCATACCGGCCGGGTCTAACTGATGATAACTGATAATCTGATAATCCATAGGAAATCCATGGGTTTGAAAACTGTTTTCTTTACTTTAAAAACTAGCTTTTAATCTAAAGCATGGGAAATACTTAAAACATATTTTTCTTTAAATAAATATAAATTCTAAATTTCTGACATATAAAAATACTTTAATTAAAATATACTTGAGCATAAATTCTATTTAACTTATAAAACTCATATATATAAGGGGGATTATCAATTTGGTCCCTATGTTTTGAACAATTATCAGTTTTTTAAACGAGTTATGGTTAATGGTACACTTGGTTCCTAACTTTTAGAAAATGTATCAATTTGGTCCCTTTGACTAAATTTCTGTCAGTCAACCTTGACAAAATTGACAAAAAGACAGTTTTGCCCTTAATACTATTTAAATGAGATAAATGACAATTTTAACCTTAGAATTTTAAAATGATTATTAATAAATAGAAGAGTAATATGGT
This sequence comes from Xanthoceras sorbifolium, assembly GCA_003430845.1. Lineage (NCBI taxonomy): Eukaryota > Viridiplantae > Streptophyta > Magnoliopsida > Sapindales > Sapindaceae > Xanthoceras > Xanthoceras sorbifolium. Next base: position 7,934,225 of record CM010622.1, on the reverse strand, counting down.
CATTTTATTTAAAAATTTATAAATAATATTTAAAATATTTAAAAAAATATTTTTTAATGGATCTTTACCGTCCATCAATCTTGATGAACGGTAAAGATTATATTAAAAATTTTTAAAAAAATTAAAGTGAAAATATAATTTTTTTTTTTTTAATTTTTGTTTTTAAAAAAATTGAAAATGAACTCTTAAAAAAAAAATTAAAGTTTGAAAGGGGGAGATCCAATCTACAGATGGACGGTGGAGATCCAATCTGGAGATTGGATCTCCACCTAAAAAAAAAAAAAATGAAGAACCTTGCTGGAGATCCAGGCATGACGAACCCTTCGAAGACGAACCCATCTAGGTTCGTCAACGATCTGGGTTCGCCTTCAATCTAGGTACTAAAAAAAATTTTTTTTTTGGGAAGAACCCTTTCTGGGTTCTTCGAAGAACCTAGAAAGGGTTTGATTCGTTCGAACCCAGAAGGGTTCTTCGAAGAACCCTTCTGGGTTCTTCGATCGAACCCAGAAGGGTTTGATTTCGAACCCTTCTGGGTTCGTTCGTTGGCAACGAACCCAGAAAACTTTGCAACGAACCAGTTTCTGGGTTCGTTGATGATCAACGAATCCAGATCTGGGTTCGTTGCACATCAACGAACTGCAACGAACCCAGAAAACTGGGTTTGTTCGTTGGCAACGAACCCAGTTTTCTAGGTTCGTTGAGGTTGAAGATCAACGAACCCTTCTGGGTTCATTGATCTTCAAACTTTGAACTTCATCTTCTTTTTTTTTTTTTATGGTGGATATTCAGATTGGATCTCCACCGTCCATTCATCTGGATGGACGGTGGAGATCCAACTCAGAATTTCAATTTTTTTAAAAATAAAAAATAAAAAAAAATATTTTCACTTTAATTTTTTTTTTAATTTCAATATAATCTTCACCATCCATCAATCTTGATGGACGGTGGAGATTCATTGAAATTTTTTTAAATTTTTAAATTTTTAATTTAATTTATTTAAAATTTTTAATTAATGGTAGATATGTCATTTTACTAAAAAAGTTACTGTTGAGTTATTGATAGGTTTAAAGACGAAAATACCCCTGGAACCGTTAAGTTTGACTAACAGTTGACTAACAGAGGGACCAAATTGATACCTTTTCCAAAAGTTAGGGACCAAGTGTACCATTAATCATAACTCGTTTAAAAAACTGACAATTGTCCAAAACATAGGGACCAAAATGATAATCCCCCTATATATAAATAAATGTATATAAAATTACCAACACTTCAATCTAACTTGAAAACGTATTGAAGAACATTAAATCAAAACATAATCTTATTCTTACTTAAATAAAACCATAACTTGCTATAAATTTTCATAAAACATACTATAGAAATAAAATATACTTTGCTTAAAAATAATTTTACACTCACTGATTTCTGGTTTTCTCTAGGCTTGATGCACTGATTCCTTCGTCTTATTGCATTTCTTGTCTTTCCATAATGTTTCTTTTTCTCCCATACTATGGAGATTTCTCCCTAAAGTAATATATTTCCAAATAAATCATTAATATAAATGCAACAACTAATACAACAACTGTATTAACAAGTTTAACACTTTATTTTTCAATTTCTTCTATTCTAATAGAATCGATTACGTCTAATCCACTAAAAATTACGTCACTATGCTATAACATATAACTATATATACATTGAATCATTCAATTAGCATCACGAATACACACAATCTAATTCTAATACCTTATTATATTTCTATTGAAATCTCTACACTAAAATCAACCACGAACCTTAACTTAACAACATCAAATTCAACATCTTCAAACTTGATTAAATTAATTATAACTTTAATTTCAAATTATGTTCAAAAATTCCCAAAACTAGTAATTTCAATTTCATTCCAAACAATTACTACAACTCTTATAAACCACCATACTATAAATCAATTCACATGAAAATAATTTCAAAACCACAAAATACAACTTCAACTATCAATACAACATCACAAAACCTATATTGCAAACTCACTAATTAGAGAGCTATTTTGATTCCTTAAACAATAAATCCAATCCATACTATCAATTAACTTAAAATTTCTCCAATTACACAAATAACATCTCAATTTAACAATCCAAACTTAAAATCACAAAATCCTCAACTCTTTAACTTACTAATTTTCTAAATTTTCATTTTATTCAATTCACTTGCAACTAATTTCCAACAAAACACTACAAAAGCTCAAATCAAATACTAAAATTATAATATCATCAATAATCCAACACAACAATATCCAAGGTATCCTAGTCAACTCAGCAAGGTAAAGACATAATATCTTGATCATACACATCAGAACATCCTTTAGAGAGAATCCATCATTACAATATATTAGAATGCTCTTCGCTCAAAACAACAAAATACAGAAGAGAGGCAAATCAGATCAAAATCAATTATTGCATATATGTGACATCGCTTACTGAACCATCAGCTACCAATAACAAAAGAAGTTCACCCAATAACAATGAATGTAATTTTTCTGAAGTTTACGAGAGCCAAGTTCACAAGAGACAACAAGACACTGCTTTTTCATCAGGTTTCAGTCTAAAATTAGTCTCTTATGTTCACCTCAAATAACCAACACAACCAAATCAACTTACCAAGCTTACCCAATCTTCTTCTTCTCCTAGGCTGGACCAAGACCCCTTGCCTCTCTTTCTCTTTTCTTTTTCTTTTTCTTTCTCTCTTCCCTGTTCTGTTTTCTTCTCCCTTTTTCTGCATAAATTCTGCTCTCCCTCTCTTCCATGGCCGCCTGCACTCTCTCTCTCTCTCTTCTTCCTTCTTCTTCTCTTCGGCCGAGCCTTCTCTTCTTCTTCTTCTTCTTCTTCTTCTTCTTCTTCTTCTTCTTCTTCTTCTTCTTCTTCTTTTTCTTTTCTCTCTTTCTCTCGGCCTCTCTCGAATTTTCTGGGCTCTCTCTTCGCTGGTTCTGTTTTGTTGTTTGTCTGGTTTGACTTTTCAATTTGGGTGGAGCCTCCACCGACTTGTTTTGATTCTGTTTTCTAGTTGCTTCACTTTGCAATTTATTTATAGTTTGTGTTTCTTCTTACACGGTTTGAGTTGTATTTGTTCTTTTGTGGTTACAATCTCACCACTTGTGATGCTTAGATTAATCCTTTAATTGTAACTTGCCATTTGATCTTTTAATTTTGTATTGTGACCACAATTTGAAAACTAATCACATAATCTTGGTCAATAATCTTTTGGTTTATAATTTAATCCATAACAATCCACTAACTCTTTTTCATAAAAATCCATTTCAATTTATTTTTCCATCAATTAATTAAATTACAACCTCATATCGTAAAAATATATTTTGACTTCCAATAAATATTCTTAATACTCCAATTTATGGAAATCCTTACTATATTCTCCAAAACTTATAATTTAAATTTCTTATATACTTTATAGAACCTTATTAATCATCTGAAACCATTCCAAATATTTTTCAAGTCTCTGATACCTTTTTTTTCGAAAATCTCTGAATCCATCTAATAGATTCCATTATAACATACTGTAAACATTAGATTTACTCATAATAGAGGCTCATTATTTACTTGTGTACTGTACAATCAATTTTGAAAAAATATATTACAATATATGTATGTGTACAGTACAATCTATCGGGACAGTGTATTACAGCCAATAAGTTGGGTTTTTCTAATTACTTTATTGTTGATGCGGATGGTTTTTCTGGTAGTCTGTGACTCCTCTGGAATTGTAATGTTGTTCGTTTGAAGGTTGTGGTTAGCTCCAGACATACTATTACTATTGTTGTTGCTGAGAAGGATAGGTGTTGGGTCGCCACTATTGTTTATGCCAACCTGAGTGTTGGAGCTAGGAGGAGTCTTCGGGCCTATTTGAACGGTATTAAAGGGTGTTTTAGAGGCCCTTGGATTGTGATTAAGGATTTTAATGAAATCACTCATAGCTCGGAAAAAAGGGGAGGTAGAGCATGTTTCCCTAACTCTGGTTTCAATGAGTGGATTGAAGATAATAGCATGGTAGACTTGGATTTTATTGGGCAGAAATTTGCCTGGATGTCTAAGAGGGGTCTTAATGATGGAATCTGGAGTAGACTTGATCGTGTTCTATGTTCTATGGAGTGGAGGTTTATGTTTCCTGAGGGTTTCATTAAGCATCTCCCCATGGTTAATTCGGATCGTTGTCCTATTATGCTAAATCTTTGTAGCTTGCAAATCCCGTGTAGTATGCTTAAACCTTTTCGATTTGAAGCTATGTGGATAAGCCATAAGGAGTTTGATGGGCTGGTTAAGAACACTTGGGATTTGAGGAATTACAGTTTTCTATCTAAAGTCCAATTGCTTGCTGATAAATTGAGAGTTTGGAACAGTGAAAGTTTTTGGTGTATATTCAAAAGGAAGAGAAGATTGATGGCTAGACTGCATGGAATCCAGAAAAGCCTTAGCTGTAAATTCAATCCGAGTCTGGTCTCCCTTGAGGATGTTCTTATTCGTTATTACAACGATATCATTGCTCAGGAGGAACTGTTTTGGCTTTAGAAATCTACAAATACCTGGCTTAAATGTGGGGATCGAAACACGAAGTTTTTCCACTTATCTATTATAATCCGAAGAATATACAACAAGCTTAAAGGGCTTAAGGATGTACAAGGTGTCTGGACTGAAGACAAAGTTAAGATGAGAAGTATCGCTGTTGAGTATTTCCAGAATTTATTCGCTAGCAAGGTCAGTAGTGTTGATTTCTCTTCGTTGCCAACTTTGTTCCCTGCAGTTTGTGAGGATGACAGACGGAATATGTGTAATGGTGTTACTTTGAAAGATGCCAGATCTTGTTTGTTTGATATAAAAAGCCTGAAAGCCCCTGGCCCCGATGGTTTTCCGGCTGCTTTCTTTCAGAATCAGTGGTCTCTGTGTAGTACTGACTTGTATAAGCTAGTTCTTGACAGCTTTTTGCAGGGCTCCTTTCCTATGGAGCTCAATCAAACACTTATCACTCTCATCCCAAAGATTCCTAGTCCCATGGATATGTCCAGCTTTAAGCCCATTAGTTTGTGTAATACTTCTTACAAAGTTATTAGCAAGATTATTGTTTCCAGACTAAGGGGTTTGTTGCCTGCTTTGATTCAGCCTAATCAAGTGGTGTTTGTTCCTGGTAGACAGATCCAGGATAATATCGTAGTGGCTCAGGAGGTCCTTCACAAGTTCAGATTTGCTAAGAGTATAAGAGGGTTTCTTGCTTGGAAGATTGATCTTGCTAAAGCTTATGATAAGCTTCAATGAGACTTCATTGAAAAGGTCCTGTTGGAGGTGGGTTTGTGTAGTAACCTGATTACTTTGATTATGTTTTGTGTCAAAAGTGTGAGTTATCGGGTTGTTCTTAACGGTGAGATCTCTGACTCTTTTGTCCCTGGCTGTGGGATCAGACAGGGTGATCCTATCTCTCCCTATCTGTTTGTGCTTTGTATGGAGAAACTTTCTCACCTGATTGTTGACAAAGTTGACAAAGGTTTTTGGAAAGCTATTCGAATTGCTATGAGGGTCCAGCTATTTCTCACCTCTTTTTTGCAAATGATCTTATCTTGTTTGGTCAGGCCTCTCTCCAGCAGGCTGAGACTGTACGTAGCTGTATGGATACCTTCTGTGATGTCTCTGGGCAACAAGTTAGTTTCTCCAAAACCAGAGTCTTTTGTTCGAAGAATGTAAGAGTTGGAGATGCGAGGGATATTGCCAGGGCCTGTAGTTCTCCTCTTACTGATAATCTGGGTAAGTATTTGGGTCTCCTTTTGCTACATGACAAAGTTAATAAAACACCTTTCGTGAGATTCTGGAAAAATTCCAAAGGAGACTTGTTTCCTGGAAAAGCTCTACCCTCTCTTTGACTGGTAGGATTACCTTAATTAAAGTCGTTACCTCTACTATTCCTGTTTGTGCCATGTAGTCTGCTAAACTCCTTAATGATCTTTATTGTAAGCTTAATAGAGTTAATAGGGAATTCCTCTAGGGATATAGTATGGAGAGGAGCGCTGTTCATTTGGTGAAGTGGGCTACAGTGTGTAAACCTAAGATCTTAGGTGGTCTTGGCATTAAAAGCATGAAGTTAATGAATCAAGCTCTTTTGGCCAAGTCTGGGTGAAGAATTCTGCAATGGGAGGATGGAGTTTGGAGCCAGCTGCTAAAAGGTAAATACCTTAATTGTTTTTCTCTTTTGAAAAGTGTTGAGCATGGTACTAGTGTGTGTTCTCATATCTGGAAAGGCATTAAATTTGATGCTAAGTTGATCTCTAAAGGTATCAGCTTGAGAGTTGGTGATGGGAGTGATATTCTGTTTTGGACTGACAACTGGATTCATGATTTCGATCTGCTAGTAAATTTTTCTAAAATTCCTTTAAGTAAGTATCTTTTGCTTGATAAGGTGAAGATGTATGTGAAAAATGCTAATTGGAATATGGATAAACTGTCTGGTGTTCTTCCCTGGAATGTGGTGCATAAAATTGCTAGTTTGTATGTGGGCAGAGGCACTGATAAACTGATCTGGGGAGGGTCTCCCAAGGGTGAGTTCTCTGTGAAGACTGCATATGGTGTTGGGATAAATTGCGAGGATACCCTTTGGCAGTGGAGGTTTATTTGGAACCTGAAGTTGCCTCCTAAGATTTTGACCTTCTTGTGGACGTTGCTTTATCGAAAACTACTTACAAATTTGCAGCGCGTTACTAGAGGCTTAACCAGGGATCCCTCTTGTCCTCGGTACCATCTTGGTGATGAAAGTATAGAACATCTTATTCATGATTGTCGAGTTTCTATGGATGTTTAGGTTAATACGTATGCAGATTTTTCTAAGGCTGTTGACCCCTTGATGAATTTTAATGATTGGATGAAAGGTAATCTTAATAATTGTTCTTTGGTTTGTGGTGGAGTCCCTTGTTTTGTTGCTTTTGCCTATTCTGTCTGGTACTTATGGAAATTGAGGTGTTCCAGCATTTTTTATGTTCATTTTTGTGTCCCTGTTAATCCTCATTTGTTGATTGAGAAGTGTTGCAAAGAATGGTGGAATTCGGTTTGTGATGGGTATTTATCTAAGGTGGCTAGTTTCAGGTTTATTTCTTGGAAACCTCTTATGTTTAGGTGTGTCAAAATTAATGTGGATGGCAGTATGAGAGCTTGTGATAACTCCATCTCTGCTGCTGGAGTGATGAGAAACCATGAGAAGTGCTGGTTAGGTGGTTTCATTTTGAAGATTGGTGTGGGCTGTATCCTTGAAGCAGACCTTTGGGGATTGCTGGAAGGTTTAAAACTTGGTTAGGCTGCGGGTTAAAGAGAGATTATGGTTGAATCTAATTCCTTTGAAACTGTCAATTTGGTCATTAAAGGAGTTGGTGCGAATCATCCGTTGTTTCACCTTGTCCAGAAAATCGCGTTGCTGAGTAAAGCGGAGTAGAGCTGTTCTATTTGCTATGTTTTCAGAAAAGCCAACAGGCTTGCTAATGGCCTTGCTGGCGTGGGGCATGATATGGATCTAGGAATTAATCTTTTTGAGGTCCCCCCTCCCTTTATTACTGATCTCTTGTAAGGAACTAGCCTTTGCTAGGCTGGTCCCTTAATTTTGTTTTGATGTTGTTGTGTTGTTAGGGCTCTGCCCTCCTTTGTACCAAAAAACAAAAGAAGTCAATTGACGGTAGAAGATGTTTGTATTAATTTTAATAAAAGGTCCATATATGTGCAACTAGGCGTAAACTTGGGTTGTTTGTGCAATTAACCCTAAAGAAAAAGGCAGACAATTCACGCGCGACGCGCTTGTAAATGGCCTCGTCTTCTCTATCTATTTATAGGCCTAGCGTGACAACAACGCAACAATCACGAGAAGCTTCAGTAATTGTGTGATTAGGGTTACATCTCTCTCTGTCCCAATTCCTCATCTTCTTCGATTTTCATACCAAACCCTAATCACAGCAGTTTCTAGCTATGTCGTCCAAGCAAGGTACCGTACCCGCCTTCTATTTGTTCAGATTTGATGTATTTGATGTTTTCATATTCTAATTAGATTTGTGAGATTTTGTTTTTCTTTCTGTTGTATTTCTCTAATTCTTGTGTTTTTGTGGTGGGTGCAGGTGGAAAGGCTAAGCCTTTGAAGCAACCAAAGGCTGATAAGAAAGACTACGATGAGGTGCTTTTTTTTTCTAAATTTATTTAAGGATTTAATTTGTATGTTTTGTTTCAATTGATCTATTGTGTGTCAGATTATGGATGATTATCTAATTTTGCCTTATTTTTTCTGTTAATTAGTTGTTGGGCGATTATGGTATATTTCTTTTTAATCTCCTAGAAACAATTAATGAGTAATTTTATGAACTATTCAAGTCAATTAGCCAAAGGTGTCTGTTTTTATATTTGACTTGTGAATTTTTGCTTTTTTTCTTTTATTTGGTTTGATTTTTGAGTTTCAAGTTACGCGTTTCTTCGATGATTAGTACCCATAATTTGGTAGTCCTTGTTACCATCTGTAAGCTACCTAAGTTAATAGCTTTGTTGCATTAACATCAGATTTGAGCAATTCATGTGTAACCTGGGAAAGAATTGGGTGTTGGTGTTTTAATTCCACGAAAACAATCTTAGGTACATGTGTTTACCCAGATCCAGTATTTTGGTTGTAAAGGGTCTTAGAGGAGTTAGATATAAGCATTTGCTAAGAAATTTCTGTCATCTTGTTAGGCCGGCCATTGTTTTTTACTTATGTTTGACTGCTTTTACTTTTAAATTTCTTTTTGTATCATGACATGTTGTTTGATTGCTTTGGAGCTTGTACTGTAAGAATCCTGTAATTTTTTAAGGGTTCTCAAGTTTTCATTGTTTAATATGATATATCTTACAACACAAAATGTGCTTGGATTTTCGCAGCATGATTTGGAAAACATTAAGAAAAAGAAAGAGGAGGAGAAGGTAATTACATTGGCTTTTAACTTCTGACTCTTCTTTTTCAATGGATTATAACAAGAGATTAACTTGGTATGGCTCACATGACGAACAGGCCCTAAAGGAGCTTAGAGCCAAGGCATCACAGAAGGGATCATTTGGAGGTTCTGGGCTCAAGAAGAGCGGGAAGAAATGAGGGTTCGCAAGCTCAACTGCGATCACAAACTATAATGTCTTGTACTGTGATTACCTATTTCATTATAATGATCTAATTTGTTTAGTGTGATTCTCTATGACATCAGTTGGTTAATGTGGTTGTCTAGTTTCATGCTAAGTCTGGTACCAAACCTTGTGTCTTCTTCATTATGTAAAACTCAATGAATTGGGTTTCATGCTTGTGCGTTTTAGTGAGTCAAAATAATTTGCTTGTATATTGCTTGAATTTCATATTTGATTCCCCGATCTTGGGGACTAATAGGTCTATATCACGGCTCTGATTGATAACCTTGCCCATTTGAGTAATTTTAGATTTTTAGTGGGATACTCAGTAGTGTATCCTGGTACCTTAGATGGATCGAAATTTAAGGTTATGATAAGTAGTGGTGGAAAGATTTGTAGAATTTTGGTCCAACTAGGAATGGTTGAAACAATCAACCATGTTTTGCTAGTTACAGCTGGTAATCCTATTAGATACAGATAGAATTTTCTATACTGGTTTTAGATTTTAAAGATTGGTTTTGACTTGTTGATAGTATCTTAACTTGAATTTCATAGTATTAGTGTATGACGAAGTGAATATCTTTCTAGCATCAGTGATGAAGTGAATTTATTTCTTCTTCAAGCGATCAGTGGTTTTTATAGAATATGTTAAAAGGGTAAAATGTTCATCTATCAGAATTTATAGGTTAAAAGGATTCTACTGATACAATTAGTAGAGTTTATTCTAACGATGCGATCTGGTTGGGAAGTGTTTTGTCTTTTCTATCTGTATTTCTATCTGTATTTCAGGAACAATGGTTATTCTGGAGAGTTTATTTCCAAATCTAATGAAATCCTTAGGTATATACGATGGCATGATCCTATATTCCCCCATGTAATATAAATTTTTAATGACATTTTCATTTTTATCTTTTATTATTGAGTTGCATAAGCAAATTTTTTGACTTTTATTAATTAACAAATAATATTGAACCTACTTGAAGTAGGTTGTATTATACTTATAATTCTATTGGTAAAATTTTATATTAAATTTTTTTAATATTAAATTTGACCGTTAAAAAGTGGGACTGATCGTTATAAAAAAAATAAAAAGTAGGAAGATTAAATGAGAGATTCATGGTGGATTTATTATAGATTTAAGAATTCACTATGAATGGTAGATCTCGAATTTAATTTTTAACTGTTGAACTTAATATTAGATAAATTTAATGTGAATTTTTATAAATTTTAATTTTAATTAAATAAATTTTAGGTGAATTTAATGATATTTATTCCTTTATTAATAAAAGTGGGTCTCTAAACTTTAATATGGAAATAAAGGGAAAATGTACTACCCAATTGGAGTACGAGTGGAAGAGCGTTATTTCATGAATCTTGATAGTGTTTCTTCAACGCACTCATAGGCTGGCCCATTCTAGACCCAAAATGCTCTGCATTGGGTTCGTGAGAACCGAGATAGGCTTCTCGTGGGCCTAATCAAACCTGAGTGTAGTGGACCATAGAAAATCAAACTACACTTTCAAAGAAAATTTAGTTTTTCTTTAAGCAAAAAGGAAAAGAAAAAGGGGAAAAAAAAAATACCTATGGACTATTTGTTTTCATGTCCCCCTCTTAAATTTTAATAATAATTTTTTTTTTCTTTTGAATCGAGATTAATTATTATGTACGCAATCGGGCTGCATACGAGTAGAAAACTTCATATAATGGGTATGGTGGGAGTCATGAAACTTAAAATACCACCGAGAGAAAATGCACTAATGCACTAATTATTAGAGTTATGAAATATTATTAGATTGTATAATGTGGTAGCAACCTAATTCAACATCTCCATAGCATTACACTATCGAGAATGATAAAAGTATTGTTGTTATTTAATTCTCTGGGACAACAAATATAATACAATTGAAAAAGTAAGCCCTCAACTTTCCGCTATTGTTAGATGCATAGATTAAAATCATTTTATTCCAAAACATCTCCTAAAAGTTAACACCCTTGAACCATTTTTAAAGAACTGAAAAATAAAATTGAAAATAAAAATAAATATTTTTCCCATTTGGGGTGCGGGATTAGATTAAATTATTTTATAGGATTGGATTATATTAGATTGGATTAGACTAAAAATAATGTAATAAAATATTTATTATATATAATTTAATAATTTTAAATATAATTGATCTATTAAAATAGAGATGCATGAATCGTAATTAAATTAAAATTAAAAATATAATTGACTAAAAAATATAATTGTATTTTTTTAAATAAAATAACATATAAAAAATTAGTTTAAATCATATTAATCTATTGTAAATTAAGTTTTAAAAAAGGTTATAAATTTAAAAAAAAAAATTAATGAAGATGAAAATAGAGAGAGGAAGAGAATGGAGATGAAATATTTTCTGAAGAGAGAGGAGGGAAGGTGGAGTAATAAATAAGCTGTGGGTCTCATTCAATATATATGTGTGTGTGTGTGTGTGTGTGTGTGTGGTGGGTCCGTATTTTTTTAGTCCAAGGATTTGTAGTTGTGGGGGGTTGGGTGGATTTGTATATTCAGGTTGGTGGGGGATTAAATTAGTATTTGGTATTGAGAATCTCATTTTTAAAGATGTGTTTGTTACACAGGATTGCACTGAATTATTTTCAGTCCAATCCTGTGTTTATTGCCTACACATGATTGAATTTCTCTCGTCTTTTAAGGGCAATTTGTTCAGTCCCGTCACAAAGTTTGGGACTATTTTTTTTATTTAATTTAAAATATTTTATTAAAAATTTATATTTTAATAATTAATTTTGAATAATTTTATTTATTTTAAAATAATCTAAATATCTTTTAACCAAAATAAAAAAATATTTAAATTTTTTAAAACAAAATTAGTTTAAAATTATTTTAAATAATTTTAATTTAATTATATAATATTTTATATAAAATTAATTTAATCAAATATGATTTTGTTCAATCTCATTCTATACCAATTAAGAGACAATACTATTTTTAATTCTATCCATACTATTTTTAATTCTATCCATACTATACTAAACACATCACAGTACTAATTAGTCCAGTCCAATTCAATTCTATTATATCCCATAAAAATAGTCAAATATAATCTTATACATCAAATGCATCCTTAGTGTATCACCAAATACTGAATATAGATAAAAATAATTCAATCTCGAGTTAATTATTTAGGCCAAACATGGAGAGAGTTTTAAAAGAAAGAACAAAATCAATTTTGCTTGTAAAGGTCATTGCAGTTATATAGGGTATAATTAAATAATAGTAAAGAACAAAAACAATTTTACTTGCAAATGCTATTGCAGTTATATACGGTGTAATTAAATAATAGTAAAGAACACAAAACAATTTTGCTAGCATATGCCATTGAAGTTATATACGATATAATTAAATAATAAAGTGAATATGTTGGATTAGTGTTGAATTTACGTGAATAAAGTCTAGCTGGATAGGGGGTTGATAAGAATTTCATTAGGTTGACTATACTTTGACCCCAAAAAAGATTGTTATGCTCTTTAAATTATTTCTCTTTTAAAAATAAATTAATAACCTCTCTCTCTCTTCTCTTTTAAAAATAAATTAATAACCTCTCTCTCTCTCTCTAGATATAGACATTTCTATCCTCTCTATAACGATACTCTATATAGGAATAACTTCCGTCTAGTCATAAAAAAATTTGGTCTCTCTCTCTATATATATATATATATAGATATAGACATTTCTATCCTCTCTATAACGATTCAGTCTAGTCATAAAAAATTTTGGTCTCAATTTAAATCACTTGTAAATAAGAATAAACTTCACATTATAATAAATTATAATTTTTTTTAGAATCCGTCTTATAGAGTAATAATTATTTGTATATTATAAAAAATATATGTTATATTATATTAAAGGTTTAAGATAGAATAAAATTTTTTTTCAAAAGTTGTTTTTAATTAACTATTTTTTTTAAAAATCTAAAGTATTTTATTTTAATTTGTTTTTAATCTAAATCTTAAACTGTATATATATATATATATCAATATACTAATATCGAAATTAAAATTGCATCTTATTTTATTAGGCCATTGCAATCTTATTATATATATTCATTAATAATCATTAATTAAATTGAAGTGTATGCATACTTACTAGTAATTTATTAACAATATATATTTTATTAAAAATTAGTTATGGAGCTTATTTTTTCATTTAATATATATTAGAACGGCTTATTTTAATTCTATTATTATTCTTATTATTCTATGAATCAAATATCACATCTTTTTGTATTATGTTATAGTATCTATGTTATAAACATATCATGTTTTTATTTAGTTTTCTTTTTAAATAATTTTTGTAGTGACTATTCCCTCAATACCCAATTCAGGCGTGTGTTTTATTAATAAATTTGTTTCATACCATTGCGATTCATTAATCTAACGGAAATTTTACTTAATACTAATTGTCAATTTGTATTTTTGATCAAAAATAAAAATTAATTTTGCTTATCCTAAAATAAATTTCTGATTACGCCTCTCTTCACTATCACCTACCACCAATAATCAACACCACAAAAAGGAGAGGGAGAAAGAGAGGTAGAGGGAGAGGAGAGAAAGATGGAAAAGGGAAAGAGAGAGGAAGAGAGAGAGCGAGAAGGGGGCGAGTGGATTTTTTTTTATTTACTTTTTTTAATTATTAATATAAAATTATAAATTTACCCTTACCATCCTATTCCTAAGGGAGAAGAAAGGGCTGTCGGTTATCACTTTTTAAGAGATATTTATAAATAAAATAATTTTGGGATATTTTCACCTAAAATTACTAAGATTAAATAAAAGTTGATGATATGTTTTTGCATTTAACCGAAAAGTAAAAGGTGTTTACTCGTAATAAAATAGGAATATGGTGTTGTGAAAAGGAAGAGCAGCTAGGGACATGCCCACTCCTGAGTTTTAAGGTAGCATCTCAGTTTTACCTACCACATGAAAAGTCAAGCTGATACCATGAACAACTTATCATCAATTCAAATACCAAAATATTCAATCAATCACCACACCAAATTATCAACAAATTCATATGACATCACCAAAATCACATGATTCCTCACTTTGTTAATCTGACGTGGCCCACTTCCGATGCTCACTGCTTAGGTCCCACCCCTAACATAAACAACCGTGTACAAATTTGCTAGCCCACTAAAAGCCGCATAAAGATACAATAGAATATTACTACTTGCTTGTAAATTGTAACACACTATATGGATTCTGGGACCCACTCCATGCAAAAAACCAAAACCTTTTCACTCAGGGCCCATGGGCTTGAATGTGCTTTTGTTAGTGCTAATATAAAAAGTGTTTTTTTTTTCAAAGAAAACAAATAGATTACTTTTTTTTCATATAAAAACATTTAGGAGTATATTCATAGAAAATTTGTTATTGGAGTTAAAAGTAGCGTGTTATTCGAAGTATTTTATATGACAAACAAAAATTTCGCTATATAAATCACCGCATAATATAGTTCGTTAGTAAAAATACACATTCAATCTGTTAATAACTCAAGTTTAAATTGTCAATAGTATAATTAACATATAAAAAAAAAATTTGCTATATAAAAGATATCTTAAAATATATATATATATATATATATATATTTATAAGGTTTTTTTTTTTTTCATTTTTTCTTCTTCCTAAATGGCACTTCAATTCATCATATTACTTGGTAGTTTAAAATACAAAAACACTTTTGGTAATGGCTTGTGAGACCTCACCATTGAAAGCAAAATCAATTCTGGTCAAATCCAAAATCCAAAATCAAGAAAGGTAATACTAGGCCAAAAACACCCTAGCTAGTACATGGTAACGCAACGTGGCGCTCTTCCATTGGTCGCAGAAAAGGAAAGTTGGCCGGTTCCTCTGACACGTAAACTCCCAACGAAATAGCAACCGGTGGCTTCTGTTTCGATCTTAAATATAAAAAAAATTTCAACTTTGCAAGATCTCTGTAATAATAAAATCCTAATAATTCTAAGCCTAGTGTTTGTGTTTGTGTTTTTTTTGTCGGTTTTGTTCTATATTTTGTTTTCTATTCTCTTTCTCTATCGGAAACTAAAAGGCTTTAGCAGATAGTGAGCAATCCTGCCTGCTAACAAAAGGTGTTTGTAGAGAGAGAGAGAGAGAGAGTGGGAACTTTTTTTCTTTTTTTCTTTTTTTTCTATATAAGCAAGAAAATACCATAAAGGTTTTGAATATACTCTCGCCTCTTGATACTCTTTATTTTTACAATATTGGAATCCGTGTAAGCAACCTATATTAATATATACATATATAGATATATAAACAGGAGTGAGAAGGAGAGGGAGGGTTTGAAATTTTTGGTGTTTGTTTTTTGTGGTGGATGAGAGCGGGAGAATAATGGATTTCTGGCCAGAGTTTCTAGCAAGCAGTTGGGGGAGAGAGTTTGTGGCAGGTGGGTTTGGAGGCATTGCTGGGATTATCTCAGGATACCCACTTGATACTCTGAGGATTCATCAACAGAACTCCAATTCTGGGTCGGCTTTTAGGATCTTGAAAACTGTGGTAAAAAATGAAGGCCCTGCAGCTCTTTACAGAGGCATGGGGGCACCATTGGCTTCTGTCACCATTCAGGTACAACAATTTATTACTGCTTTGATTCTTTTGTTTGCTTTTTTTTTTTTTTATATTGTGTGATTTTAATTTGATTTGGTTTGGTATATTTGATCAGAAATTTTGGTATGATCTGTTGTCATGGTTTGATGTTGTTATGATTTCTTCTGAGTAAGAAGGTGGTTGCTGTGAATGTTAGAGATCGAATGATGTTCACGTGGAGAATTTTGAGAACCTTATCATGATCTTTGCTGATGAAACGTGTGTTTGTGGGTGTTTTGAATTGAAATTCGTCTGACGTAAAAATTATTTAAAAGTGCTTCCTGAGGTGTTTTTCTTATCCAAGCAAGACTTTTACTAGAAAAGCATCTTCGAAATAAAATACTTCCAGCTGTATTTTTAATTTAAAACACGTTTATCTATTTTCAATCAAACATGTACAAAATATGGACAATAGCTCTGTTGACTGTTCAAAACGCTTTTGTTGATACTAAAAGTACTCACAAGAACATATTAGAGATGTTCACGTAAGAAGTTGAAGCTAAACAATTTATTATTGTTTGTATCAAGGGTCTTGTTTCGATTTAGATTCATCAAGATTTGGGATTCTGTGAATTTGAATGATAGCTAAATATTGCTTTTTGTAATGGCATTTTCATGGTTTCTAAAATGATGGGCAGTGGTTTTTGTTCTGATTCTCAGAGCTGTCACTATCCAGGAATCTTGCTGGAGTTACCAGCCTTCAAGCAATGGTGTGGTCATCATGTCTTCCCTTTATTTTATCTTCATTGAAACTCCTTTTTACGCTCTTATAGTCTTTGGTGTTATTCTGCTTCACAATTTTATGTACCTGCACACATTTGATCTTCAGCTATGTTTATACAAATCTTGATGCTGCTTTTAACTATAAGTTCCAACTTTTCATATGCCAGAATGCGGTGGTTTTCCAGATGTACGCGATCACGTCTCGAGCATTTGACTCTTCGGTTCCTTCCAGCGAGCCTCCTTCCTATAAAGGTGTTGCTCTGGGAGGATTTGGTACAGGGGCAATTCAGAGCCTGATACTCACTCCAGTAGAACTTATAAAAATCCGTCTTCAGTTGCTTAGTTCAGACAATGCAAGGTCACATCAAGCAGACCGCCATAAGGGTCCTGTAGATGTCGCCAGAAGCATATTGAGACGTGAAGGATTAAGAGGGTTATACCGAGGATTCGTCATCACTGTCCTCCGAGATGCACCCTCTCATGGTTTCTACTTCTGGACTTACGAGTACATGAGAGAACAGCTTCACCCTGGCTGCCGAAAGAACTGCCAGGAAAGCTTAAGAACAATGCTGATGGCGGGTGGGCTAGCGGGAGTTGCCAGCTGGGTTTGCTGCTATCCATTAGATGTGATGAAAACCAGACTGCAAGCTCAGTCACAATCTTCACCAAAATACAGTGGGATCATTGATTGTTTTCGCAAGAGTGTGAAAGCAGAAGGTTACAGTGTGCTATGGCGAGGACTAGGAACTGCAGTTTCAAGAGCCTTTTTGGTGAATGGGGCTGTATTTTCTGCCTATGAGATTGCATTGAGGTGTTTATTCAGCAATGGAAACATTCAAACAGAGAATAGAATCTAGTGGAAATTAGTCTTTGCCCAGTTACTAGGATCGTCAGAGTCTCACAGATCAATAACAATATTTACAATGCAATTTTTAAGAATCTTGGACACCATGCACGATGTCTGTCTATAGTGACAATCCAATGCAATGAAAGGGTAATTCTGTTGCCCATTATTTTCTGTCATTGTCTGCATTCACTATTGTATACCCAACTCTCTTGCTCTTTTGTTGAGCAAGTCTGCCTCATGTTTGTAAAATCACTACTCTTTAAGATTTCAACAATCAATTAATTTTTTCTGAATTATTTCTATTAACCTCATACATAACTGCACGAAAGATATGGATTCAGATTCATAGCAAACACATCAACATTATAGGGACAAAATGAGAATTCCCTTTAAACTAGCCCAGAGTTGCCAACCACATGCTCGGTGAGTTGGTGTAGTAGACACAAAAGGTGAGTGCACCAAATGTCCAATCAATCTGCTATTGTCATCTTTGTCCTCGGTCCCAGCATCTTCACAAAGATACCCTTTGCCTAGTGTCAATGTGGACCATTATTTTTAAGCTAAACAGTTTGGACCACTGCCAGAACTTGCTTGCATGGATCCAAACAGCTGAATTATGATCCCACAAACATCCCATGACACCGCAACTGCATCATGACAAATTGCATCATGACCGATGCCGCAGCCAAAATCTCAATGTTCTATGGTGCAAATTGTATTACAGGAACCCTACAAATTTGCAAGACGTGCTACAATACCATCTTAAAAATGTCAGCTAACCTGGATAAATTCCACCTAGTTTTGCCCCCTCCTATCCAACTGTAAAATCCTGTCACTCTCATCAAATGCCTACTCAAGATGCTTCCAGTATATCTCTATTTCACAAAATGGCCAACAGAAACTCTCGCAATCTTGGCTTCTTCCACACTGTAACTTCAACAATGGCCCCCCTTGGTACTATTTGGCTAGTCCCGCCTTGGTAGAGAATCGGTTTTTCTTGAAATCAATAATGGGACCACCACTATGAACCAACATAATAACACCACCAGCCATTATCTAATATATGAAGGAAGAAAAGAGATGAATTGTGTCTGAGCTTCCTTCCTCTATATAATGACATTGGAATATGCAAAGCGATAACGTATGCAAAAACAGGTAACATTGTATCGCTCGGTAAATTCTGAAAGAAAAGAGTATCAAAGGCAGGTTTAATCAATGATCTATTAAAATGTATAAAGATCCATTTTCTATTCGATGCAGTTGAGAATTTGCAGAACTTTAGTGTAGGAACGAAGAAAGTAGCTAGAGGAGCTTAAAAATGAGGTAGACCAGTGCCAACCAAAACGTAGAAGTTATGTCTTTTTCCAAAAAACAGAGATCCAAAGTTCCTGTAACAGGCCATCTTTAATCAATCCTACAAAAAGGGAAAAGGTACACCAAAAGGAAAGCAAGGGAAATTGAGATAGAAACTGTCAATCACAAGCAAATCATATGCTAAAAGTCATGTAACTAACACATTGTATCCAAATTGAAGCAGCAAAGGAAAACGGTAAATAATAAGTGAAATAATAAAGTCACAAGATGATACACGAAATGAGATATGTTTTATTCAATTTTATTACAAAAAAGAGATATGATGCTCAATCAATTTTATTCCTGTATTACAAAATAAGATGCAACATACAACGAAGCTTGGATCATAAGAGTTCTATAAAATTGAATACAAGAAGCATAAAAGATAAAGTATACCCTCTACTACATTAGCCAAGAAAATCAGACCCAAGAACTCAATAACATACAAAAGAGATGTATTACACTATTACTTGAATCAGGACCCACTAATCCCCTCCTTGACCAAACTGTTCGATTCTGTCCTCACTGAGATTAAGCCCCGCCATCGCGTCTTCTAATCCACAACTACTCTCCACCAACACATGAGGATCATTATAATGCCTAACAGCCTGCACAATACCTCTCACTCTCTTATAAGGATCCGAATACTCAAAAATCTCCGATCCCACAAACACCCCATCACACCCCAACTGCATCATCAGTGCCGCATCAGCAGGAGTCACAATGCCCCCTGCAGCAAACTGCACCACCGGCAACCTACCCATTTGCTTGGTTTGTGCCACCAAATCATAGGGCGCAGCTATCTTCTTCGAAAACGTGAAAACCTCATCTTCATCCATGTTGTTCAAGACCCTTGTATCCGCCATAACAGACCTCACATTCTTCACAGTGTTGACAATGTTACCAGACCCATACAAGTCCCCTTGAATTCTTATCATCGCCGCACCTTCCCTAACTCTCCTCAACGCTTCCCCAAGACTTCCACAACCACACACAAACATAGACCTAAAATTATGCTTGTTAATGAAGTTATCTTCATCAGCAAAGCCCAAAACCTCGCTTTCGTCGACATAATCAATTTCGATACTTTCGATAATCTGGGCCTCCACAAAATGCCCAACACGAACTCGCGCCATTACGGGAATTGAAACGGCTCGTTTGATATCTTTAACGAGCAAGAGATCCGGCATACGTTTAATGCCTCCTCCTCGAACATGTTCTGACACCACGATGGAACAAGCTCCGGCAGCTTCGGCGATCTTGGCTTGCTCCACAGTGGACACTTCGACAATAGCCCCGCCGCGAAGCATCTGGGCCATGCCGACCTTGATCGAGAAGGGGTTTTTCTTGGCGTCGGTTATGGCGCTGCCACTGTAGATTGTGACTGCTCCGTCGTCGGCCATCGCAAGGTGTTTGTGAAAATGCCTCAAAAGCAACGAAAACTCGTTAAAAAGCAATAAAAATCTTGGAAATATTTTTGTGTCTGTTGTCGTCGAGCAAGGGGAGGAGAGTTTATAAAATGGAAGGATTCGAGAAGGTTCTTGGGAGTTTCAAAGCGGGTTTAGTTTAGTCGGTGCAGAAAATGAGTTTCTCTGTAGAAACTTCGACACCTTTCCCGTAATTGGCATTTTATTTAAGACCTCTTTTTTCTTGTAGTTTTGTTTATAACAGAATATACCCAGAATATGAGAAATCAAACTTTATTTTCTGTCCCTTCAAAAAAAAAAAAATAATAATAACCTTTCTTTTCTATAGAATTAGAAAATTTTATTATATAAGGAATTTTTTTTAATGTTAAAATTATAAGTTTAAATAGAAATCTAGCTGCACTTAACGAGACTAAACACGCGGCCTGAATATTTACAATTTAAATACAAATCTACCGGCACTTATCGAGACTAAACACGCGGCTTGAATATTTACACTTATAATTGAAAGACATATAGTCTTACAATACTGGGAGAATACTCTTCATACATGCTAGTAAATATATATTATGAGACTTAAACGCACCATACTAATTACTAGCTATGCGTGGATGTACTATTATATAAGAAATTTTTTGAAGCAATAACTTTTTTATAAATTGTGTATACACACATGTGTGTGCTGAAAACCTTTAAAATCAATCACTACATGTACAGTTTGAAGAATTACTTCCACAATTTAAAGATATCGGAATAAATAACACTAAACTTATCTAAGGTTTGTTGAATTACACTCTCAATCAAAGTTTATAAAAATTTATATTAAAATCTTCTGATGTTAAATTTGGCCATTAAAAAAAAAAGAATGCTAAAAGAAAAAGCGAGAGATCCATAATGAATCCACTATAAATACATTATGGATTGTGAATCAGGGAGGTCCGAACATACTTTTTAACGGTCAAACTTAACGCTAGGAGAGGTTAGTGTGAGTTTCTGTAAACTTTCATTTCGAGTGTAATTTAACAAACCTCAGGTATGGTTAATGTTATTTGTTCTATATATCTATTCTCACAGTAACGAGAATAAATCCACGTACACATGCCGTTAAATATGTATAATAAAACTTGAATCCTTTATAATAAACATGAAAATGTATGTGTGCACCGTTCAACCAAGAGGGAATGTACATAAATTATTTATTATGAGTAGGGCATATTTGTGATGTTGATATCATTCGGTGCTTTAGATAAAAATGATAAATATATGAAATAGGACAAATTACAATAGAATGTCCTAACGTTTGACCATATTACAACGAAATCGTAAGTTTAGTCTTAATTACACGTTAGTACCCTACTGTTAATTGACTCAATAAAAAATAAAGGTTTAATCATGATTTATGTGTGAAATGACATAACTACCTCTGATTAAAAATAAAAAAAATATATTAAATTGAAAATTGAAATTTTTTAAAAAAATAAATGGACCTCTTTGGACGGTGGAGATTATATTGAAAAAAAATATAAAATAATTTATTTTTTTAAAAAAAAATTATTCTTTGGTTGAATGGACTTCGGATTGGATCTTTATCGCCCATCAGTTTGTATAATAAAATGATTTATGCGGCTGCTTTTTTCTTTTTGACAAATCCTTGGGATGGCTTGAAACCTTTGGCATTTTTGTAATAAAAGTTCATTTTCATAGCCTTGGAATCCAAGCATTTTCTATTTATTGTCCATCTTCATAGATTTTAATTTTTTTTATTTATTTCTTAATTTTTTTAAAATTTCTTCTGTATTTTTTTTTTTTAAAAAAAATTGTATTTATGATCTTCACCTTCCATCTATGAATCCGTCATTTTATTTTTAAATTTTTATTATATTTGATCCCATATGATGGACGATAGAAATTTATTGATATTATAAATTAAAATATTTTAATTTAATATTTATAGGTATTTACTTTTATACATTTGGTGCCATAAAAATTTTAACAGAAAAGTTAACGGTCAATAATATTTTAGTATTAAAACTTACGGTAGATAGAAAATTGACTATAAAATGAAACTACATGGGAGATTTTAGCCATAAATGAAATTAAAGTGGAGGATTTTGACTAATACATCAAACTAGAGGGGAATTTTTATAACATCTCTAACATAAAAGTTAACTGTCAAGGGTATTTTGGTAATTAAAACTGACAGCATTGAGAAAATTAACTATAAAATGAAACTAGAGGGGATTTTGACTAATACATCACACTAGAGGGGAATTTTAATAATATTCCTAAATAATATGAAATAGAGTTTTTTTTTTTACTCTATTGAGAAATAGCATCAACTTATTAAGTTTGGTGGAAATAGCACTTAAATGAGCATTCAAACCAAAATACTCCTCTAACTCGACTAACACCAAATTAAGCAAAAACAAAACAAAAATTTTCCAACAAAACAATTAAGAAGTTAAAAAGCTTGGAAGAGAGAGAGAGATATACATCGGCCAACCATTTAACTTTAAACCCAAGTAAACATTGGCAATAACGACAGTTCGAAGACCACGACAAAAAAAAAAAAAAAAAGATTACAGCTAAAGGAATAGATCACAACAGAAGGAATATATTACGATCAAAGGAAATAGATCATGACAGAAGAAAATAGATTATGGCCGAAGGAATAGATCATGACTAAAGAAAGAGATCACGATTAAAGGAAATAGATGACTGATACATCAAACTAGAGGGGGATTGTAATAATATTCCTACCATAAAAGTTAACTGTTAAAGGTATTTTGGTAATTAAAATTAACAGTATGGGAAAAATTGACTATAAAATGAAACTATGAGGGGTTTTTACTAATACATCAAACTAGAGGGGAGATTTTAATAATATCCCTAAATAATATGAAATAGAGTTTTTTTTTTTTTTTTTTTATATATGACTCTATTGAGATATAGCATCAACTTGTTAAGTTTGTTGGAAATAGCACCTAAATGAGCATTCAAACCAAAATATCCCTCTGACTTGACTGGCACCAAATTAAACAAAAGCAAAACAAAAATTTTCCAGAAAAGCAATTAAGAAAGTAAAAAATCTTGGAGAAGAGAGAGATACATCGGCCGACCATTCGAACTCCAAACTCAAGCAAACACCGGCGATTATGACAATTCGATGATCATGGTGAAAAAAAAAAAATAGATTACGGCCGAAGAAAATAGATCATGGCAGAAGGAAATAGATTATTGTCGAAGGAATAGATCAGGGCCAAAGAAAGGGATCACGACTAAAGGAAATAAATGACGACCAAAGGAATAGATCACAGCCAAAAGAATATATCACGATCAAAGGAAATGGATCACAACTAAAAGAATAGATCATGAACAAAAGAATAGATCACAACTAAAGAAAATAGATCATGACTAAATGAAATAGATCACGACCAAAGAAAAAGTTAAGTGGATAAATTATTATTTAAAATAATTAAGAGATTGTAGAATAAAGAATAGTTGGAGTAGTGAATTTATAAAGATGATTATTTCAGAAATATTTCATTTTGGTTCTTTAGAAATATTTCATTTTGGCTCTTTAAATGGAGAAAAAATTGGAGATAAATTAGAGAATGCATAATATAGATTTTAACTCAATCACGAGCATCTCCAACAAGGGATGTATTTCTATCTCTATTTTGGAGAGTTAAAATAGAATATTCTACTTATATTTTATTTCTAAAAAAATTTCATTCCAACAACGTTCTCTATCTCTATCTCTATCTTAAAAAAATTATTATATTTTATTATTATTATTATTTTTTATCGGCTTTCAATAAATTATATTCCATATGATTTTACTTTTGAACTAAAATTTTTACAAATAATATTTTAGTACCATTTTTTTTAAATATTTTAAAACTTTTTATTAAAATTGTAGTACAATATTATTAGTGTATAAATTTAGGAATATTATTAAAATCCCTTTTAGTTTAGTGTATTCGTCAAAATCCCCCATCTAATTTTATTTTTGGCTAAAATCACCCCTATAGTTTGGTGTATTCGTCAAAATTCCCCATACCGTCGGTTTTAATTATCAAAATACCATTGACTGTTAACTTTTCAGTTAGGAATATTATTAAAATCCCCCATGTATTAGTCAAAATCTCTTCATAGTTTCATTTATGGTCAAAATTCCCCCCGTAGTTTCATTTTATAGTCAATTTTCCCCCTACCATTAGTTTTAATTACCAAAATACTTTTAACCATTAATTTTCTGTTAAAAATTTTAGAGTACCAAGAGTATAAAGGTTAATATTTATATATATTAAATTAAAATATTTTCATTTATAATATTAATGAATCCCTACCATCCATAATATGATGACATTAGAGATCAAATATAAAATATTAAACAATTAAAAATTTTAAAATCTATGGAGATG
Source organism: Xanthoceras sorbifolium (assembly GCA_003430845.1). Taxonomy (NCBI): domain Eukaryota; kingdom Viridiplantae; phylum Streptophyta; class Magnoliopsida; order Sapindales; family Sapindaceae; genus Xanthoceras; species Xanthoceras sorbifolium. The sequence continues at coordinate 7,909,624 of CM010622.1, read as the reverse complement.
GACGGTAGAAGTCCATTTTTTAATTTTTAATTTTTAATAATTTTTTATGTGTTTTTTTTAAATATTTTGTGTTTATGATCTTCACTGTCCATCTATGAATGATAGAGATCCAACTTTTTTAATTTTTAATTTTTTAATATTTTAAATTTAATCTCTAATGTCCATCATAATATGGAGATAGACGGTGGAGATCCATAATTTTATTTTTAATTTTTTAATATTTTTTAATATTTTTTAATATTTTAAATTTGATCTCTAATTTCCATTATAATATAGAGATGGATGGTGGAGATCATTCTTTTCATTTTTAATTTTTTTAAAATTTTTTAATAAAATTAAAAATCAAAATAATGATCTCCACCGTCCATCTATGCACAGTGGAGATTAACTTTTTTTTAAATTTTTAATATTTAAATTTGATCTCTAATGTCCATCATAATATGGAGATGGACGGTGGAGATCCATCTTTGGTTTTTAATTTTTTAAAATTTTTTATGTAATTTATTTTTAAAAACATTACGTTTATGGTCTCCACCGTCCATATATGGACTGTGGAGATCCAACTTTTTTTTAATTTTTTAATTTTTAATATTTTATATTTGATATCTAATGTTATCATATTATGGACGATATATATTCATTAATATTACAAATTAAAATATTTTAATTTAATATATATATATATATATATATAGAGAGAGAGAGAGAGAGAGAGAGAGAGCTATTTACCTTTATATTGTTGGTGCCCTAAAGTTTTTAATAGAAAGTTAATGGTTAAAAGTATTTGGTAATTAAAACTGATGGTAGGGGGAAATTGACTATAAAATGAAACTACGGGGGGAATTTTGACCATAAATGAAACTATAGGAAGATTTTGACTAGTTTATCAAATTAGATGGGAATTCTAATAATATTTCTAACTAAAAAGTTAACGGTCAATAGTATTTTAGTAATTAAAACTGACGGTAGGGGGGATTTTGACGAATACACCAAACTACAGGGAAATTTTAATAATATTCCATAAATTTTATATAGTTTTTTAATTTAGATTTTCAATTAAATTTTTAGATTAATTTTCTTACATAATCTCACTTACCAAATTTTTTTTCACATTCATGAAATAATAAAAATGTAATATTTTCTCATATATTTTTTTATCTAAATTGGATAACCTTTCAGAATATTAATGCATTTGAGCATTACGTATCTATGTTTAGTATTGCTAGACTTGTTAGTTTTTTTTTTTTTTTTGGCTATCCTTATTATAATATTTTTATATTATTTGTAATTTTTATTTTGAATTTTAGATTAATGTGACTATATTTATTCCGGTCTTTATTTTTGTGCTAATTTATAATTATTATGGCGAATTGCAATTGAGCACCCTGACGTTTGACCATATTGCAATGAAATCGTGAGTTTAGCTTTAATTACACATTAGTACCCTACTATTAACTGACTCAGTTAAAAGTAACGATTTGACCAAAATTTTTACCTGAAATGACATAAATACCCCAGGTTAAAAAATAATATTAATTATTAAAATTAAAAAAATTAAATGAACGGATCAAGTAAAATTTTTAATTTTTTAAATTTTAATAATTAATATTATTTTTTTATTTTTTAATCAGGGGTATTTATATCATTTCAGGTAAATTTTTTGGTCAAACTGTTATTTTTGAGTTTTGACTGAGTCAACTAATGATAGGGTACTAATGTATAATTAAGTTTAAACTCACGATTTCATTGAAATATTGTCAAACATCAGGATACTTCATTACAATTCGCCCTAATTATTTTTTATTTTTTATTTTTTGAAACAACCCTAATTATTAATATGTCTATAATATAGAGTATATGAATAATAAGTATTGATAAATGAAAAATTAATTAGTAAATATTTAATATTTTTTTAAAATAAATAAATATTCAATATTTATCTTCTTTTAAAAATCAGATAAGACATTTATAATGGTATAATTTTTATGATAATAGGATTTGTAAATTAGAACTTATTATATAATATCTAATATTTGTTTATAATTATGGCTATAAATGTAAAAATTAAAATATTATTTATTAAATAATCTCTAAATTTAGGGTACCATCCACTAAAACTCTAAATTTTTTTCTTAGATTCAACAATTTAGAATATTATTGAATCAATTTATAATCTAAAATAGGTTTTTCTATGTTAGAGTTCTATTTGGAGATACTCTCAATTCAGTACTACTACAAATTTTCTCTTTAAACCTCATTAATTGCAATTCAAGTAAAAATCCATTTTGAAGAATTTTCACAAACAATAAAAATCCATTTTTTTTTCTACCATTTGTTTCTTAATCAAAACAGAAATTTAATTAAGAACATTAATGTACTAAAGTGCTGTGGAGTCAAATCAAAATGCACTTTATTCATAGATATGGATTTAAAAGATGAAGATAGGAAGAACAATCATGCAACAAAAGAGAACCTGGAAAAAAGAAGGAAAAAGTAGAAGAAATGAGAGAGAAGAAAAAATAACTGGGAAAAAATAGAATTATATTCCATTCTCTTTGTTTTTAACATTATTAAAAAGTTTAATTTATTCTTAAGCCGTTAAATTTTCACGGAAGACAAATAATATCAGGAGAGATTTGTACAATTTTAAATAAAAATTCTACCTAATTGCAATTAGATCTACACTTGGGGATACTATGTAATTTGCCTTTATATGATTCGTGACCCCTGAGACCAACTTTAATTATTTTTTTCCTGTTATAGAACTCCTTCTTCTCTTTGGAAATAACAATATTAGACTTACATTTCATTTTAAAAGTATTTAAAAAAACATTTTTTTTTAAATAGAATTATTGAGGTTGCTCCGTGCTAAGCTTCTCACACCCCTATGTTAAAATTGTGAGTTAAAGTTAGAGCATTTACAATACTATTATGAATTTTTTATTATCTCTTTATGCACACATTAACATTTCTATTGAATATGGATGCACTTTGAGGGAAAAAAAAAGAAGACATAGATTCATACATACTTTTATCTTTAATGCAATTATCCAAAAAAAAATATGGACTCAGTTAATGACCGAACCATCTCATTTTCTCTCATATTTTATTTTATCATTAAAAATAACTATCTCCAATACAATTATTTTTGTAAAAAAATTAAAAATACTAACTATGATTTCCAAAAAACTTTCTAAATAGAGAAATTTATCTTTATAATTTCTAAATCTTTTTTATTACATCAACTCCATATTGAGGCAATATTATTGCATTGTAGAACCTTTTTTTTTTAAAGCTAAGTATCAATTCATGGCAAACAAATTTGATGCTCTTATGTCTTTTTTTTGACATACCATCGTGGTAATTATTCAAATATGATATATTATTAGTTTGAATGAGCGTCCTTATCACCGAATCATATTGGGCAGTACTCTTACGTTCCTTCTTCTTTTGACTTCTAAATTTGTATTTGAAAAAAAAAAATTTAAATATATATAAATAATTTTATCACTTATTTAATTTTTTTACATGATTATTATAGTTTTTTTTTTTTGAAACAGGCTACCCTTCAAAAAGTAGGTTTTTTTTTTTGAAACACGATTTGTCTCCAGCGGCAGCGGAAGGTGCACTTCATTGACACGTGGCAAACACTCGTGAGATCCCTCCAAAGTACGAATTTTGAACGAGAAGTTTCAAGCGCGCAACAAAAACATAAAAACATAAAAACAAAAATAAATGCACAAAACTAAAATAGGCCCCACCATGTGGTGAAGAAGCTAAGTTCAGTTCAATTCACCGTCTGGGACCCACATCACTCCTCATCCCGACCAATCAACCAACCAACCGTCGTCGTTTTCTCTCTCTCTCCCCACCACCACCACCACTGAAATCCATCCATTAAACACCTCACACGCCTCGCACGTGCCTCCCCCCTTCTAGTTTGTACGTACAACTTGTCTCTTAATTCAAATTTACTCCTCCTCATCAGTCCTCAGCATCTTTCTCTCTCTCTCTCGATTATATTTTCATTTTCAAAATTTTCACTGCTTATTTATTTATTTATTTGTTTGTTTAATTGGTCAGTGATATTTCACTGAAATTGAAGTCGATGGAAAACTTTAATTTGAATTAAGAGAGAGAGAGGCTCCAATCGAAGCTTTCTCGTATAGATATATATATATATATATATATAGAGAGAGAGAGAGAGAGAAAGCGAGAGCTCTAGAGAGAGAAACTGAGTTTTAAGATCGAAATCTCACTTGCATTTTTACATACCTATACAGACAAATGAGCGGGAGGCAGAGATCGGGTGCGCCGTCGCACCACCAGCGACAGTGGTCGTCGGATAACTTTTTGGACGGTTCCTCCAATGGGAGGTGGCTTCAATCTGCTGGACTTCAGCATCTGCAACAGTCCTTTACTAACACTTCAATCCCTCCCCTTCAGGTTCCGATCTTCGCGGTCCTTCTGGTTTTAGATTTTTTTTTTTTTTAAGTATTTTAGTATTTGTAAGGTTACTGAGAAATGCAGGAAAAGAAATGGAAAATTTTTGAATCTTTTAGTGCAAGTTTTTACTTAATAAATTAGTAAAAAAAAATTCATGGATCTGATGTTGTGCTTTTAGTTGTTGAGAAGATGCAGGAAAAAGGTAGAAATTTTTTAGTCACATGTTTATGTATTGCCTTGATTATGTTGTACTGTGCCTTGGGTTGATTATGTTCTGCTTTTTATTGTTTCTGACTATTTATTAGAGAAAATTGATTTCTTTTAATGGATATAAGGTTGATCTGTGTAGATCCGATGAGCGATGGAATAATTTATCTCTTAAGTTCGTTTCTGAGAAAAGTTGAGAAAACAGAAGCAAATTAAATAAAAAATTGCATCTTTTTTAAAAAAAGAGAGGAAAAATAAAAGGAAGTCATTTGGATTAAACTGAACTGTTGTATAGACCAGATGGTTTGTCTTATGGATTTTATTTTTTATAGATAGATGGATTATTCTAATAATTAGTATAATTTTTCTTACATTATTGATTGAATTGACTGTCAGGAATACAATTTTTATGGTGGCGGTGGTGGAGGGCAGGGTTCAAGAATGTATAGGAATGCACAAAGGGGTTTTAATGGAGGAAATGAGTTCTATATGGAGCCTTCAACACCCCCAGTCAGTTCACGGCCCTCAAGCCAGAGGAAGAGTGGCGAAGAGTCACCTAGTGAACTCAGTCCTGGGCTCTTGGATCTTCATTCTTTTGATACTGAGCTTCTTCCTGAGGTAGGTCATGGGTCGGCATTATTTTTCATTATAATTAATGGAAACTGTATGTATTGACATCAATTTTACTTTGAACTTGCAAAGATAATGTAATTGATCTACTTGATCTATACTTGTGTACTCATTCATGCTTGTTCTTGCAAGATTATCACGTGTTACACTGTCAGAAATATAAGGATTGAGCATATATATTTTCTTTCCGTTTACTTTCTCTTTTTGCATTGTGCTCTGCATTTCAAGTTATTATAATTCTGTGTTTCATTTTGTTTCAAAATGTTGAATTTGTCTTCATAGTATTACTGAAGAATCATGGCTAGATGAATCATTGACCCAATCAAACCTTGTACATGTTCTAAGAAGGAAAATGGATGATAAACTGTTCTCAAGTTTACCTTCTAGAAAAACAAAATGTTTCTAAATTCTATAGTGACTTCATACGTGGTTTTTTCTTTTTGCTCTTATGATAATTGTTCCCACTTTCAACCAAAAGAATTCATTTTCACGTGGAAATCCCATTTTCGCCCATAGGAAGATTAAAACAGTAATACTTTTATTGATTAAACAGGCTAATCTTCAATTTTTTCATGCTGATATAATACTGACCATGTATGTTGCATCCAGTTGACTCATACTAGTTTCTGCTTTTTACTCTTAATTGAATATGCCACTAAAAATTGGAAAGTTGGTGTCAGATTAAGTCATATGCTTCTCGATGCAAAGATATGCTGAAGTTTTATGTATCATGTATGTTGCATCCAGTCGACACATACTAGTTTCTGCTTTTACTCTTGATTGAATGTGCCACTAAAAATTGGAAAATTGGTGTCAAATTAAGTCATATGCTACTTGATGCAAAGATATGCTGAAGTTTTTGTGTATCATGTGTACAGATGCCTGTACCAGGCCTGTATGATGGGTCCTCTCTGTATAATCCTGTCCGTGGCAGAAGCTTTGATGACTCTGAACCCTACATTTCAAACAACAAACAAACTGGTAGAGCTCGTGGTTTGCCAGAAAACAACCTCCTCAAAAGTTTCGCTGCAGATAAAGAGAAGGCTAGTTCTGTTGCAAAGATCAAAGTTGTGGTATGTTCTTGTGTATTCCTTTTCTCTTTTTGATTGCTTATTCTGAATTTCATCCTTTATTCCAAATGCAAACTTACCTTTCAGGTATTTTGGTCCAATAGCTTGTGAACGTTTGATAGTACTCCCTAAACTACACTTATGAATAGCTTGCCTTGCAGATGTAATATAACATATCTACTCAATGCAGTATCTGACCTGCTTGTCAGACATTGCTTCAATTACTCTCTTTTTGCTGAGTTTCTAAATAATATTTGTGGTGCAGGTGCGTAAGCGACCACTTAATAAAAAGGAGTTAGCGAAGAATGAGGAAGACATTATAGATACACATTGTAACTCTTTAACAGTTCATGAAACTAAACTTAAGGTAAGTCTTTCTGATGTTCTTTTTGCCCTCTTTTGCCAAGATTATTGTGTATTAAAGTCTTAAAGACAAAACCCAGGTGTTAATTGATGTGCGTCATATTGGTGTCCCGCGATAACCTTAAATGGATGAGAATGACTAGTTGACAACAATAAAGAAATAGTTTTAGACTCTCAGCTTAATCCTATATTGCATGCTTATCTTTGGAATATTATTTGATTCAGAAACTGTATATTTTGATCTTTTAGATCTTTACTTCTGCAGGTTGACCTAACAGAATACATTGAGAAGCATGAGTTCGTCTTTGATGCTGTGCTGAATGAGGAGGTTTCGAATGATGAGGTGAGTATATTACCCCAATGAATAAATGCCAAAAACGAAGAAACACGCATACATGAATCATGGACTGTGGATCATGATGATGGCAGTTCCTCTTTAGCTTATCATGATCCCATATATTCTTTGTAGGTGTATCGTGAGACTGTGGAGCCCATAGTTCCTATAATTTTCCAACGCACCAAAGCAACTTGCTTTGCCTATGGGCAAACAGGTAAATGGATGTTTCAAAATCTTGGATTCTATTAGAGATTGCTTTTGGAAAGCTTAACATTGTATTGTTTTGGGAAATTATAATGAGTTTTATCCGATCTTTGTATATTTTGGAATTCTCATAAATCTGTGGTGCAAGTCATTAGAATCTCGATTCACGTTAAAGTAATTTGGCTTGAAATATGTCAAAGGACAAAGGAAACACTTTTTATTTTATTTTATTATTATCTTAATTTCCTTTTCTCACACAATTGACAATTCATTGAGTGGACTAAGTTAATGTCTTCTTCCTGTTCAGGAAGTGGAAAAACTTATACTATGAAACCATTGCCTCTTAAAGCATCACGGGATATCTTAAGGTTGATGCATCATACTTATCGGAACCAAGGATTTCAGTTGTTTGTGAGCTTCTTTGAAATATACGGAGGAAAATTGTTTGATCTTCTTAGTGATCGGAAGTAAGTTGGCTTGCTATTTTCTCTTCTGCTAATTTAATATGCACTAGCAGCTTGAATTTGCTCAAAACTAGAGATCTTCTTGAACAGAAAACTTTGCATGAGAGAGGATGGTAAGCAGCAAGTCTGCATTGTGGGTTTGCAAGAGTACAGAGTATCAGATGTAGAGATAATTAAGGAGCTTATTGAGAGAGGAAGTGCCACGAGAAGTACTGGCACAACAGGTGCTAATGAAGAATCCTCCCGTTCACATGCCATACTTCAGCTTGCTATTAAGAAGTCTGTCGAAGGCAATGAATCAAAGCCTCCTCGTCTTGTTGGCAAGCTCTCCTTTATAGATCTTGCTGGAAGTGAACGTGGTGCTGATACTACAGATAATGATAAACAGACAAGGTATAATCTCTTTCTTTTTATTCAGTCCTAAAGGTAGTTCATATTTCTGTTATGCAGTCTGTTGACTGTTGTGGTAGCTTGATGCTTATACTACATTTGGAGATTAGCAATTCACTGGTTGGTAAATTGAAAGTAGGAGTATATCTCAGCCCCTATTTGTCAATTTAGTAGATGTAGGAGTATATCTCAGCCCCTATTTGTCAATTTAGTAGATGTTTGTCTGTAAAAGATAGGGAACAATGTATGTTGCTTGTGAAGCACTTAAAGAGGTTTAAGTACAGAAAAAGAGTTATACCTTTTGAATTTGAATTATTAAAGAACAAAATGTTTAAAGCAATAAGTTACATTACGTAAACCGTGAGTCTGTAAAAGATAGGGAACAATGTATGTTGCTTGTGAAGCACTTAAAGAGGTTTAAGTACAGAAAAAGAGTTGTACCTTTTGAATTTGAATTATTAAAGAACAAAATGTTTAAAGCAATAAGTTACATTACGAAACCGTGAGTTTGTATTCTCCCATATCTTCTACCTTTTATGTCTCTTAGGAGTGGGGCCATTTACTTCTTTGGTTCTGATTGTTTATTAATTCACACATGCTAAGTTGCTAACTACCTCATGGAAAGTTGCAATTATGCAAGGAGTGAAATGTCTGAGGTATTGAAAATGCAGATATAAAATGCTGAAGCCAATTTAGAAAACAAGTCACATAAATTTCCTTAAAAATAGAAATTTTAAAATTTCAATTTTTTGTGTTAGTATGTCCAACCTGACGTTGTTTTCTTTATAGTTGCAATTTTTAAAATATATTCTTCAGAGGTCCTCTTTATTTCATCAATTAACTAGCTCGATTAATTAGATGTTTCCAATGTATAATGCAGAATGGAAGGTGCAGAAATTAATAAGAGCTTACTTGCACTGAAGGAATGCATAAGAGCCCTTGACAATGACCAGGGTCACATTCCTTTCAGAGGCAGTAAATTAACTGAAGTTCTAAGGGATTCATTCGTTGGCAATTCTCGCACTGTTATGGTTTCATGCATTTCACCAAGCTCAGGGTCTTGTGAACATACTCTCAACACTTTAAGATATGCTGACAGGTGAATGGAATTACTGATTATGAAAATAGTTCTGCTATGAATGTGGTTCTTCGTGTGTATTAATAGAACTTATATTCCAGGGTGAAGAGTCTTTCAAAGGGGAGCAATCCTAGAAAGGACATATTGTCTTCAACTATAAATATGAAGGAATCGATTGCTCTGCCCGTATCTTCAGTTCTACCAACTTCATCCACTTTTGAGGATGACACTGATGCATGGCCTGAACAAAATGAAAGAGAGGATTTTGATGCATCAGAAGATTCTTATGAACCAGAGAAACCAGTTTGGAAAAAACCTGGAAAAGTAGAGTCATTCAATCTCTCTACATCAGAGGACAAATTACGGAAACCCAATGGTCAGACAAAATGGAAGGACCAGCCACAATCTGGTTTTAAAAACTCAAATTCAGATGATGATTTGAATGCTCTGCTACAGGTAATTCACAGAGCAGAACACACACACACACATATAGAAGCCAAAGTTTGTATAGATTTACAGCTTTTGATGCATGTTCTCAGGAAGAAGAGGATCTTGTAAATGCTCACAGAAAACAAGTGGAGGATACTATGAATATTGTTAGAGAGGTACGTATTTTGTTCACTTCATATTCTACTTGAATATGGCTGGGCCAACGAGATGAGTTTCATTTATAAACTAATGTTTATACTTGTTTTGAATGTTTTCATATCTAATAACTACTCCTTACTCCGAGCAAGCAAATCTGTTAGGTGGATTAGTAAAAATGCCCATGAAAATTATGGTTTACGTTGAACAGACTAGAAAAAGCACACTTAAATACTTATCATTCATTACATTCGCAAATGCAGGAGATGAACCTATTGGTTGAAGCAGATCAACCAGGGAATCAGTTGGATGGTTATGTTTCAAAATTGAATGCCATTCTTTCTCAGAAGGCTGCCGGAATCCTGCAACTACAGACTCGTTTGGCTCACTTCCAGAAGCGTTTAAAGGAGCATAATGTTCTAGTATCTTCTTCTGGCTATTGATCTTATGTGAAGTTGCAGATAGAATCCGTATTACGACATGGGTGCCTTTTTTCCAATTATAATTTCAACATGATTAGCCGGGTTATGCGATTAGCTTTTCAATTTTTTTTTTTTTGTGATTTTAATGGTATCATTATTTGAAGCTTGGTGTCGTAAGCAGCACAATTAGCTCAGTGATTCACCAGTCTTATTATTTATGGTAATCTTGATTAAATTTGAGATGTTTAGGATCTTCCATATTGGAATAAGGTCCTGCCTTCTCTGTTCCATAATACATTTTTATTCAAGGTATAGGCACTAATGGGATATTCATGCTGTATTGCATGCTTTTGTAAAGTTAAAAGCACTGGAATTTGATTCATTAATCGAATAACTCTTGTTGGATTGCTAAGCATTCTAGTTAAGTTGATAAATTTAATTGTTATTGTGATAAATTGTGACTATTCTGTTATAATCCATATAGTTTTAGGGTGCATTTTGGTAGGTGGATTTGACTGAACTATTTTTATGTTATATGATAGGATTAAATTGAATTTGATTAAATTATTACTGTGATATATTTAGTATAATATGGATTAAACTAAAAATAGTATTGTCTTGTTTAATTTAGTGTGATTTAGTGTGAAAGCGGATAAAATATATTGGATAGTAAAATTATTTTATAATTAAAATATAATTATTTAAATAATATATAAGTATTTTTAAATAAAGGATGAAATTTGTTTTTGTTATAAAGTAAAGTAAAATCAAATTAAATAATATAATAAATTAATTCAAAACAGCAAAATAAATAAATAAAAGAAAATAAACAAAGTATCACGAGCAAAGAGAAGCAATTTAAAGAGAAGGAGAGAAAATAGATAATGGAGATAAGCTCCAATTCGTTATGTTTACAAAGAGACTAAGCACTCATATTTACAGTTCTCAATCCACCACTCAAATGCCACTTGCATATTAAAATAATGGCAAGTGGTGCTAGTGGGTACTTGATTGCTGGTGCATAATTGAAGTGGTGCATTCACTACTTTATAACACTCCCCTTGAATTCTACCACTTATAAAGTTGAAACTTGTTAAGAAAAATCCAAACTTAATAAAAGAAATATATATAATGATTTCTTTTGGATCATTTCTTAAAATATGCAATGATATTTTGGACCATTCTTTAAAATATATACCATGATCTTCTGGATCATAAATTGTATTGATACGTCCAAAACTGCCTCATTAAAAACCTTGTAGGTAAAATCCAGTGGGATAAAATCTGGTCGAAGGAAAAAAGAGTGCAGTGCTCATGTATTGTTATCTTCAAAAATCTGCTCCCTCTGATTATACGCTCCCCCTGATAAAATTTAATTCTGTAATTTACAAAGTCGACGCATACCAATGCCATACAATAATTTTTCAAACGTTGATGTCGGTAAAGTTTTAGTAAACAGATCTGCAAGGTTATCTGTAGACAGTATCTGTTTGATATCAATTTGTCGACTTTGTTGAAGTTCATGAATATAGAAGAATTTTAGAGAAATGTGTTTTGCTCTATCTTCTTTGATATACCCTCCTATGATTTGAGCAATACAAGCGGCATTATCTTCAAATATTGGTGTCTGCATTTCTTTGGATGATGAAAATCCGCATGTACTTCGAATATGATAAATAATAGAATTTAGCCAAACACATTCTCGACTTGTTTTATGAAGTGCAAGGATCTCCGAATGATTGGAGGATGTAGCAACAAGACTCTGCTTTATGGATCGCCAGAGATTGCTGTGCCATTATAGGTAAAAACATATCCTGTTTGTGAACGAGTTTTATGGGGATCAGATAAATATCCAGCATCAGCATAACCAATTAAACCTGAAAAATTGTTAGTCGTATAAAATAATTCCAAGTCTATTGTACCACGAAGGTAACGAAAAATATGTTTGATTCCATTCCAATGTTTTCGAGTTGGTGCTGAACTGAATCTTGCCAATAAATTTACTGCAAATGCAATATCAGGTCTAGTACATTGTGCAAGATATAATAGAGCACCAATTGCATTTAGATATGGTACTTCGGGACCAAATATCTTTTCATCATCTTCTTTAGGCCGGGATGGATCCTTTTTAGGATCAAGAGATCGGGCAACCATAAGAGTATTTAATGGATGAGCATTGTCCATTTTAAACCTTTTCAGAATCTTTTCAACATATACTGATTGATGAACAAGTATTCCGTGTGATTTATGTTCGACCTCCAGGTCGAGACAATACTTTGTTTTTCCCAAGTCTTTCATTTCAAATTCCCTTTTTAAATATTCAACAGTTTGTAGGAGCTCTTCAGGAGTTCCAATTAAATTCATAACATTAACATATACTGCTACAAGAGCAAATCCAGATTTAGATTTCTTTATAAAAACACATGGACATACTAGATAATTAATATACCATTCTTTGATCAGATATTGACTAAGACGGTTATACTACATCCATCCAGATTGTTTTAATCCATACAGGGATCTTTGCAATTTTATCGAATACAAATTACGATATCTCAATTTATATGCTTCTGGTATTTTAAATCCTTTAGGGATTTTCATATAAATATCTGAATTGAGTGACCCATATAAATAAGCAGTCACTACTTAGACGCATTTCAAGCTTTTCTGAAATAGTCATACTTAATAAAAACCGAAATGTAAATGTATCCATAACTGGTGAATACGTTTCATCGAAATCAATACCAGGTCTCTGCGAGAAACCTTGTGCGACGAGTCGTGCCTTATATCTCACGACTTCGTTTTTCTCATTTCGTTTTCGTACAAAAACCAATTTATATCCGACAGGTTTGACATCTTCAGGTGTCTGGACTATAGGTCCAAATACTTCACGTTTGGCTAGAGAATTTAATTCTGTTTGAATTGCTTCTTTCCATTTAGGCTAATCATGTCTTTGTCCACAATCATCAATACCATGAGGTTCGTAATTATCATTAATAATTTCAGTAGCTACTGTGTATGAAAATATATCATCGATGATTGTTTCTTCACGATTCCACATTTCTCTAGTATAATTTATAAACATTTCTTCATTTCTAGTTTCTTGTATCTCTTCAGGGATTTCTGCCACTTCAGGGGCTCCTGTTGCTTCAGGGATATCTAACTCTACTGGAGTTGATTCAGAGAAAGTGAATTTATTTGTAACTCGAGTTTTATCAAAATCCTGATAATTTACTTTCCTCTTCCGGGGAACTGTATCTTTTGATCCAAGTAGTCTGCCACGCTTCTGTCGTGCAACAGATGATTCAGTAGCTGCTAACTGTTTAGATCGTTCTTCTGAAACAATCACCCAGGTTGGTACATTAGCAGCTGGTATATACGATTTTGTTACCTTATTAGCATCTGTAAACGAGTCGGGTAACTGATTAGCAATTGTTTGAAGATGCACTATCTTGCGCACTTCATTCTCACACTGAGATGTATATGGATCTAGATGAATCAAACTTGGAACTTTCCAAGCAAATTCTCGCTTTTTTTCAAGAGAGGTTTTTCTTTCCCCTAGAGATGAAAAATTTGTCTCATCAAAATGACAATCCGCGTGCGGTGAAAAGATCACCCGTAAAAGGTTCCAAATATCTAATAATTAACGGTGAATCGAAACCAACATATATCCCTAAACGTCTTTGGGGACCCATTTTAGTTCTTTGAGTATTAGTAATTGGGACATATACAGCACAACCAAAAGTACGTAAATGAGATATATTAGGTTGATGGCTAAACACTAGTTGTAATGGTGAATACTGGTAATAAGTAGTAGGTCAGAGACGGATTAATGCAACAGCATGTAAAATTGCATGTCCTAAACAGAACTTGGTAATTGTGTTCTTAATAATAAAATTCTCGCAATTACCTAGAGACGTTTGATAAATGATTCTGCTAATCCGTTTTGCGTGTGCACATGTGGGATTGGATGCTCAACATCAATCCCAACTGCTTTGCAATACTCATAAAAAGTTTTGGATGTAAACTCACCAGCATTATCAAGGCTTATTGACTTTATTGGATATTCTGAAAAATATGCTCGAAGCCTAATAACCTGTGCAAGTAATCCGGTAAAAGCAACATTACGTGTAGATAACAAACAAACATGTGACCATCTTGCAGATGCATCAATTAGAACCATAAAATAGCGGAATGGTCCACTTAGTGGGTGAATAAGTCCACATATATCCCCTTGAATTCTTTGTAGGGATGATGGGGATTCAAAATCAACCTTAGAATAAGATGATCTCGTCACTAATTTTCCTTGTGAACATGCAGTACATATATTCTCATGTAACAATTGAATCTTCTGGTTCTTTAATGGATGTCCATGAGAATTTTCAATGATTTTATGCATCATCGTAGATCCCAGGTGACCTAAGCGGTCATGCCAAAGTATAAATATTTTTGGATTGGATAACTTCTGGTTCATAACTGCATAAACCTCAATTGATTTGATTATTTTATAGTATAATCTAGATGAGAAAGCACGAATCTTTTCTAAAATCAGTTTTTATCCCGAAACAACAGAAGTAATATAGAAATATCTATGTTATTTTCACTTATTGTCTCAATATGATATCCATTACAACGTATATCTTTAACGCTAAGCAAATTTCTTTTGGAATCGCTTGAATATAAAGCATCATGGATACATATTTTAGTTCTATTTTCCAATAAGATTGTGGCTCTTCCGGAACCCTCAATTAGGTCTGCAGGACCTGATATAGTATTCACCCTGGCTTTAAGTGATATCAAATTTGAGAAATACTTCTTATCACAAAGAATAGAATGTGTTGTTGCACTATCAATCAAACATATACTTTCACCTTCTCCACTGGAAACAAATGACCTATCCATACCCTTCATTTCATTAAACAAAAATAAATATTAATTATTAAAGGAAAACAGAAGCACAAAAGATACATATGACTTGATTGCAAAAAGAAGATAACAAGAATACAAAAAAAATGCACACACAAAACAAATCGATAAAACAAGAACACAGAATAAAAACGCACACACAAAACAAATTGATGATTGACATATTCTAGTTGGCATGGACATCCCCATTACCAGCTACCCAAAATAGAGTGTAAAAAAAAAATAGTCATAATCAAACTCTAATTGGTGTGGCCAGAGTCGCCATTTCCATTCTCATCTCCAAAAAAATCTGAAACATCAAGATGAGTAATATTTTCTGAATCTGAGAGATTCGCAAGATTTGTCTCAATTTTCTTTTTCTCTCATTTTATAGATGCTTGGTAAAGATCTACTAGATGTTTAGGCGTATGACAGGTACGCGACCAATGTCCGGTTACACCACATCTAAAACAGACATCTTTATTGCTTTTAGTGGTTTTGTCTTTATTTTGCTTAGCCACATGGGCGTTCCACTTCTGGGGCGTATTATTAGTGTTACGGTGCTATGAAGATTTATAACTACCACGACCACGAGAACCATACCCACGACCACGAGAACCATACCTTTGTCCGTGTCCTCGCCCACGGCTACAACTACGTCCATGGTTTTTATATCTGTTGGCATTCACTTTAGGGAATGTTGATGAACCAGTTGGGCATAATTCATGATTTTTCATTAGCAACTCATTGTTTTGTTCAGCAACCAACAAACATGAGATTAGTTCTGAATATTTTTGGAATTGACATTCTCTGTATTGTTGCTGCAGGAGCACATTCGAAGCATGAAAAGTGGAGAACGTTTTTTCTAACATATCATGCTCAGTCACTGTTTCTCCACACAATTTTAGTTGTGAAGTGATCTTGAATAGAGCATAAGTATATTCAGCAACTGTTTTGAAATTTTGTAATCGTAGGTGGATCCAATCATATCTTGCTTTTGGGAGAAATACATCCCTTTGATGATCATATCGATCTTTTAAATTTTTCCATAATATTAATGGGTCTTTCATTGTGAGACATTGGACTTTTAGATTCTCATGTAGATGATGTCTGAGAAAGATTATGGCCTTGGCCTTATCCTGCAGGGATATCTCATTTCCTTCCTTAATCATGTCTTGCAAATCCATGGCTTGTAAATGCATTTCAGCATCCAGAGTCCAGGAAAGGTAATTGTTTCCAGAAATATATAGGGTAAAGAACTGCAGGTTCTGAAGGTTTGACATTTTCAGCAGCTTTACAAAATAATAATAATAATTAGTTTTGAGTAAATATATTAAGAATAGTGCATAATAAGTGTAAATCATATCTAATAAGTTAATAGGCATATCAAAGTAACATGTATAGAAATAACTATAGATAAGTAAATGTTAATTGGACCGTACATATATAAATTTATTTAAAATAAAAAGTATTGAAGTAAAATGTATTAACAATAAGTAAAATACATAAATACTATATATTGTCCATATAACCAACTTTAAGATGCGTAACGAAAAATAAATTGCATAAATAATAAATATGATCGGCATAGCCGACCTGAGATGCATAACAATAAATAAATTGTATAAATAATAAATATAGTCGGCATAGTTAACTTGAGATGCATAACAATAAATAAATATGCATAAACAGTAAATATATATATATATATATATATATATATATATATACAGTAAATTAAAAATAATATTATGATGTCCAGAACTTCTTACTAGATTAAAGTTTATGATATTTATAGTTTCTACCTCTTTTATTTATTTATTTATTTTTTTGCAACCATTAGGTAATAATATTATATAAGTAAAACTAAACTTATTTTTCTGATGTGAAAGATCCAACAGAGTGGCAATCACACAGCATACTAATAAGCTAGTCGTGCTGATAACGTGTTATAAAATAAAGTAAAATCAAATTAAATAATATAATAAATTAATTCAAAACAGCAAAATAAATAAATAAAAGAAAATAGACAAAGTATTACGAGCAAAGAGAAGCAATCTGGAGAGAAGGAGAGAAAACAGATGATGTGAGATAAGCTCCAATTCATTATGTTTACAAAGAGATCAAACACTCATATTTATAGCTCTCAATCCACCACTTAAATGCCACTTGCATATTAAAATAATGGCAAGTGGTGCTAGTGGGTACTTGATTGCTGGTGCATAATTGAAGTGGTGCATTCACTACTTTACAATAGTTTTAGTCTTTATCTTTTTTCGAATTATTACTTTTTGACAAATATTTTTTTTAGTTTGCGTGGTGTCTAACTTATTAAAAATGTATCATTTAGATCAAATTTTTTACAGTTAAACATGACATAATATACATATTAATTATTTTATCTTTAACTTTAAATAATTAAATTAAAAATACTTTTACTCTTTATTTTTTAAAATTTAACAAATTAACCTTAAATTTTACCTCCAATATACAAATTTATAAGAAAATTACTTAAATATGTATACCAAATGTGGCTTTACCTTTTTTTTTTTTTTCTTCTAAAACTACATTACTACTCGCCTCCATATAACAAACTTTCAGTTATCAAGGGCGTTTTCGTCATTTCTCGATACCATTTCCCGCCTTCTTGTTCTTGTAGTCTTCTTCAATGAAACCCAACTCAAAACACAAATCGTCCTCACAACAAAAACAGAGAACTGAAAACAAAAACAAGAAAAAAACTCCAAAAATCACAATAAAAAGATACAAAAGAAAATGCTGTTTTCAATCTTCGAAGCAACCAACGTGCGAAAACTGAGCTTCCTCGTATTCCTTCTATGCATCTTGATTTCTTTCAAGGACCAAAACGCTGATACCAAGAGGGACTTGAAGGCTCCCGAATGGTCTTCTTCTTCTTCTTCTTCGCCATCGTCGTCGTCTCCGAGGGATTGGTCTCCGCTTATGCTGGCGTCGCGGGCCGTGTTCTTGTCGGTGGAAGAGGAAGATGGGGAGGAGGCTTATCGGACTTTAGAGTACGATTTCTATCGCGATTCGTGTCCCCAAGCCGAGTCCATTGTTCGGGCCGTGATTCGATATCTCTACAGAGTCCGCTCCGATGTGGCTCCTGCTCTGTTGCGCCTTGTTTTTCACGATTGCTTCATTGAGGTGATATTTGTGGAATCTTTTTTTTTTTTTTGGGGTTTTTTGTTATACACATAACTCTGTTTTGTGTAGTGTAGGTCGCTTAGCTCTGTAATGGTTATTTGTTTTTGTGATTTTTGTACTATAAAATCTTGTTTGGGGTGATTTTAGTTGATTTGCTCTGGTTGGTGTTTCTGATCGGCATTTTACATTTGTGGTTTTCTTTTGATTTTTATATGAATTTGTCATTGTTTTGCTTGCTTGATCTGGGTTTGAATATATTCTGTTGTTCTGTTTGGTGTTTTCGTGAATTTGATTATTTCTTTTGCATTTCCATTTGGGTTTTCTAAATCTTTCAAGCTGACCATTCGAATTCTATTTCAATTTGTGTTTTAGTTTCAGATGATAATTTCAAGTGGATTCTGTGTTTCTTTCGTTTTTTTTTTTTTTCTTTGTTTTTGATGCTAGTCTCTGATTTTGACTTGTGGGGTTGCCATATAATTGGAACGTGTTTAGGGCTGTGATGCTTCAGTGTTACTGGATGCCTTTGAAGGCACAGACTCCGAGAAAGATTCTCCTCCCAATGAAAGTCTGAAGGGTTTTGATCTAATTGACATAATCAAGGAGGAGCTTGAACAAGTATGCCCTGGTGTTGTTTCATGTGCTGATATTCTTGTTTTGGCAGCTAGAGAGGGTGTTGTTCAAGTTAGTCTCTCTCTCTCTTTTTCTCGCATATCTCCCGTTAAAGTTATAAACTTAGTTAGGCTTTCTCTGAATTTATTGAATTTTCAGGCTGGCGGTCCATTTTATCCATTGTTCACTGGTAGGAGAGACAGTATGGTTTCGTTCTCAGATACTGCAACGAATGAGCTTCCTTCACCTCAGGCGGATCTGTCGGAAACCCTCGCATCTTTTGCATCAAGAGGATTTGATTCAAGAGAAACTGTTAGTCTCTTGGGTATGGCTTTTTCTTTCTTTCTTTCTTTCTTCTTTCTTGGTAAATGGTAACTGCAGCTTTTGGGTTTGTGTTGATTGCAGCTTCGCAACTGTTTCTGTAATAATCTGTATTATAGCTGAATGTCCAGTTTAGTTTCTAATCAGTTTGGATTCTGCCAAAATGTAGGATAAAAAAAAAAAAACCAGAGCAATAAAAAGCATGAGATCTCGAACTTCCTTTTCTTCATAGTTTGAGTGATCTCATTTAGCTTTCTTAGTTTTCGAAGTGCATTGGAATTCGATAAGCACATTTACTATGATGAATTTTCCCTTTAAAATTGGAGCAATTTGTGATTGATTACACAAGTATAGCATCAAATTTGTTTAGCGATTTCTCAGCATTCCAATCTTGTTCTAATTCAGTTGTATGATACTAACTAGTATTGTGTTTCTGTAATTTTGGCCGTTTTCTTCTTTCTTTGTTCCAGGTGCTCACAGCATTGGAGTCATCCACTGTAAATTCTTCAGAAATCGTCTCTATGACTTTGGCAGGACTAATCAACCTGATCCATCTCTGGATTCTGATTTCCTCAACCTAATGAGATCAAAATGCAGCAACATTTCGTCAACATCGTCAGCACCCTCACCTTCTGTTGTTGGTGCGCCATCATCATCCACATCAACAGCACCATCATCTCACTTTGATGGCTCACCATCGTCATCGTCATTGACATCATCATACTTGCATTCCTTTGAAGACACATTATCTTCAGCAGTAGAGGAACAAGGAGTGGATATGGCTTATGATGGACCAGAAGTGGGTTTTGGTACAGTGTACTATCGCAGTCTTTTGCAAGGTAAAGGAATCCTTTATGCTGATCAACAGCTAATGACTGGGGAAGAAACCGGGATTTGGGTGAGAGCTTATGCTTCGGATGCTACCATGTTCCGGCGAGACTTTGCCTTGGCAATGATGAAGCTGTCAAATCTCCGAGCCTTGACAGCACCGATGGGTCAGATCCGTCTCAATTGTTCAAAGGTAGCATGAGCGGAGAGAGATGACGGATGCTGTATCCCTTCTTCAGCCTACCTCATGCTGGTTTTTTGGTGCTTAATTGAACTGCATTTCACAGTATATAGACGAAACTAGCTTGTATACACTGACTGCTTCATTCCATGGTATAAATAGTAACTGATTGTTTCATTCACAAGTGCCAATATTTCCAAAACTGCAATTATGGTAATTTATGATTCAATCTGTAACATCTGATTACATTCATGGAAACAAATGCAGGTCAAGGAAGAAATACAAAGGCTAAATGGGAAAAAAACTTGTGATAATTTGGATTTCTAATGTCTAAACTTAGATAGCTTTTATAGTAACAAGACAGTCTCAAGCAGATAGCAATAGGTGAAAAAGATCTACAAAGCTGAATGTGGAAATACAAGCATAACTCACACACTAAGAACAATAAAAAAAAAAAAAAATGGGAGTCAATAATAGATCTATGTGCACAAGGGAAGAACTGACAAACATACACATCTACAGCCTAATTGACCCGAGCCTCCGCTTTGAGTTACTGATACTGGCAGAGGGTTGAGGAACAGAGAATTCTGAGTACATGTCCATGAAAAACCTGTCGACAATATCAACGTAAACAGGGCTTTTGAGGCGCGAATAGTAGTGGAGAGCCTCTTCTATGTCCAAAACATGTTCTACATCACCAGCATCCATCATATCCAATTGCTTCATCTTTTGTGCCAATGCATAACTCTCTGCATTCACAGCATGAGAACAGTACAGATCTCCTCTTTTATCTACACGGAAACTTCCCGTTTTCCTTTCTTCCTTTTTCCTCTCTTCTTGATTGTTCTGCAATGTACTCTTCTTTGCAATCTTCATGAATCTTCCACCACTTGCATCTTCTTCATTCATGGGATCTTTTGATGCAATAATCATACTATTCTTCTTTGCTTCTTCAAGATCAGACTCCCATTCATTGCAAAAGTCAGTATAGAATCGATCTGATTGGTGATTTTTTGCTTTTCCTCCAATAGTGCAAGAGAAGGGGTTCAAGAGAGCAGGTTTTGGTAGCTTTTGGTAGCCTCCAAAGAAGAGTGATTTGAGGTTTACAAGGGTTTTCTGAAAGAAGTTCTTGCTCTTTTTAATGGATTCTCTGAGCAGCATATTTGCTATCTAGCTAGTATTGTAGAGCAAGGCTTGTTTATCTCAGTACATCTATTATATACAGAAGAAACAGAAGAAGATCTCTACTAGTTTTTTTGGCTTCTTCTCCAAATGTTTCTTCCAATGAACAAATAAGAGAAAAGAGGCAGTTAATGTTTCCTTCTGCTTCTTCTGTTTTTGGCTAATAGAGTGACAGGTTAGCTAGACATAAAGCTAATGGAGTCTAAAAGGGAAAGGTCTCTTCTGTTTTGTCTTCTATGTTTTTCTACTTTCTGTCCATGCCCGTCTGTCTTTTCCTTGCTCTCTTCCTCAGTTCCTCTATGTGGTTGAATTTTGATCACCATATAATTAATTGTACTGTATGTTTTTGATAACTATGAGGTTTAGTTTAAATAAAAGTACACATATTATTTACTTTAGAAGAGATTTCATAAATTTTAAAGATCTTAAACGAATCTGGGAGCTTGACGAATCTTAACAAAGATTACTTACGAACTTTGAACTTCAGAGTGCAGTTGATATGGATTTCGGAAATGTTTGAATTCGCCTCCCAAGTAAAATGAAATTTACCTTTTATTATATCATCAAAGAGGAATGGACTTTGGAATCTTATGATTATAAATGTCTTGTTTTGACTTGTTGTTGTCTAAAGTAGAGCTGTATTAATTAAGATGCAAAGGTAAAGGTATTAGTTTGTTGATAGCTTTGTCTGGTAAATTTATGATTTAAATTGATGATCTTTAACTTGCATGAATCATGGGACCCATAAATTGAATGGTCATGATCAACCATTAAGATCACCTGTCCGATGGCACTACTGGCAGTGATGGACTTGGTCCTATAGTACAATTTAATATTCTGCACCAGCATCAGCATGTCTTTGAAGATGCAATAACTGTACTGAAAATGTCTTTGATATTATCGAAGATTATTTTAATTAGTAATATGTATTTTCGTGCGCATACACTCATTGCTAAAGTGGTTAGTACACCTCTCTCTCCTATCTCAGTAGTGAGGGTTCAATTTCCACCATACACATTTACCAGTATGTGTGAGTAGTTTTCTTCCCTTATTGTGAGAGTAGATGTCTAAATATCCAGATCGCTCATTTAATGAGGAATCAATAATCACTTTATAGATTCATTGTGATGTATGGGTGTAGTATTGGAGTCAAATCTATCCTGACCATGTATTTATAGTTTTGGTGTAATGGTGAAATCTTGATCTTGTCAATTTGAAATGCTCTCTATTCAGCTTGATAGGTGGATTCTTGAAGAGCATTTTCAGTAGTTTTGCAAAAAAACAAATGCATTCCCATATGCAACTTCTTTAATTTTGATGGAGTAGTTATGGTTTTCAGAAACCCGTTTGAGTGCATTATTGTGATAATGATTGATCATCCACACCACACACATTAATGTAGCTAAAAAGCACTATTGCATTTATGAAAAAGAAAAAAAAAGATAATAAATAACACTTCATTGACTTTTTTTTTTTTGTAACAATAGTACCACTTTATTAATTTTAATGGAAATAGTAACTAAAATGTGTTTGAGATAAAAAAAGATCATTCCATCATCACACAAAATAGAAATAAAGAGAATTAGAAGAGTAAGAGGAGAGAGAAAAATAAGGAAAGGAGAAGGTCGACCGTAAAAGAGATAGAAGAAAAAAAAAAAACTCGACCATCAAAGAGAGAAGAGTTCAATGCCATTATCGGATGTGAGAGAAAGGACAAGCTTGACCACCACCGTTGAAGACAATTTTATGGATTAATTTTTTTTTTCCTTAAAATTTGACACCCTTCGGGTCAGAGAACTACTGAGACCAACCGAGATTAAATTATATAAGCATGACTTTCAACAACGGGAGGGGTCTACTTCAAATATAAGGGAAGATGTCTACTCACATAATTGTATTTTTATGGATAATAGTGAAAATATATATTTATATGTCTACACAAAGTATTGAACCTTGGTGGTTTGGAGGAGTATGAGGCCTCCAAGCTCCAACCACCAAGGCAAGGAACCTTGTGTGATAGATTGATTTTTGACTTTGAACATTGTGTTGAAATTGTTGGATTTTGTATTAGGGTTTGAGGATTGTGTAAATTGAAATTTTTTAATTGATCATGATAATGTTTGTTCGTGATCTAGTTTTACATTCATGATCTAATAGAATCTATATATAAAGCTAATAGAAAATTAGATGAATCCCACATTAAAAAAATATAAAGTATTATAAAGGTATATATGTTAAAAGGATAACACAATCTAATAGACTAGTCTTTTGAGTTGTAAAGTTATCCATAATATATATCTATAAAATATCATCAAGTACTAAATGTGTAAATTTAATAAATTGATGTTCGTACCGCGGTATCCACATCTCCTTATAAGATCGTGAACTATTGTATTCCTCTCCAAATATTAAAGTAGAGCTGGATGGATGGTCCCAACACCAAGTCTGTCATGAAGTTGATATATCTGAATAAGGTGCATTTTAATTCTTATCTTATGCTTGCATCCAAGCGACTTTCTCTCTCTAACCTCACATCAATGGCTTTCAATGAATGCAGGCCAAAATGGTTATGCAATAATTTCAGACTATCCGAATCAGAAACTTTTTGGGCAGTACAAAATATGAGAAAAATTACTTTTAAATATTTAACTTATAAAACTGTTACTCATATAATTGAATAATGACCCTGTTTTTTTTTTTTAAACTTTATTATATAAGTCACATAGCCAGACTTTATCGCCAAAGGAGCTAGCGAAATAACACATTGAATAATGAACATATAATGTATTATTATAAAAAAAATTAAGGTAGTATAAAAAATAATATGTACCATTCTTTTCTACTTTAATTCTTATGAATAGTTAAAAATATGTTGACTCATTTTATATTAATATAGACTCTTTAAATTTCATCTTATTTATTAATAAGATATTATTATATTTAAATATATTTTTTAGTATCACATTCATAATAAGAAATACTGATGCTAAATGGAGACTTGACTTCCTTATCTTGATATTTCTACGATGATTTGGTCTCCTCTTGTCAAAACTTTTGACCAGTAACTCAATTAAATTCTTGACTTAACATGATGATTACCAAATATAATAGTCAGGTAGCCAGATTTTATGGCCAAAGGAGCTAGCGATATAACACATTCAATAATGAGCATATCACACTTCATGAGATATTTTAATGTATTATTATAAAAAAATATTAAGATAGTATGAAAAATAATATGTACTATTCTTTTCTATTTTAATTCTTATGGATGGTCAGTAATATGTTGACACGGTTTTATATTAATATAAACTCTTTTGATCTCATCTTATTTGTCAATGAGATATTGTTATATTTAAATATATTTTTTAGCATCACATTCATAATGAGGAATACTGATGCCAAATGGAGACGGAGTATCATTGTCAAATTTAATATTTTTAGTTTTAGAATGAGTTTTTGAACTTGAAATACGGATATCACTCGAAGCATTTTGATATTTCATTTATCTGTAAACTCTAATTCAACATTTTTGAGAAAAAGAAAAAGGAATGTTAAAAAAACAAAGCAAAAAATAATTATGCCTACACACATTAGGTTTGAAGAAAAAGAATAGCTGAGAAGATTGTAGTTAGATTTTTCTTTAAAAGTTGAAGAAAAAATCCGAGATAATTTTCTATCCCTAATTCCCTATGCATGTAAAATATGGACAAGTCGATCCTATTTACGCGTTTAAAAAAAAATTATTTATTTTAATTAAACTTATATTTTATTTTATTGATTCAAAACTGACAATTTTCTTCTTTGCATTATGGCTTACAAAAATAATTACTAAAAACTAACAAAACCAAAGAAAACCTAAAAATTGAAACTAAGTAGAGATCAATTTGAATTTATGTCAATCTTAAAATAACTTAAAAATAATGTCCATACAAATCAAGTTGTCTTATAATAAATAATCTATCATTGATGTTTTACAAAATTAATAAGATATAGTCAAAATTATACAAAAAATTCTTGATTTTACAAAATTATAATGTGAAAGAGATAGTTATAACGATAAGAAATACTGAATATTCCATCTTACCTCAAATGGAGTGCACCTCCACTTACACATTTGTGGGAATAGATATCCGATTATACGGATTTAGAAAGCACAATATGTTTACTTTTGACAATAATAAATTATTCAACTTTCATCATGCTTAGGCCTTAAAATGATTTCATATACAAAAAACAAAAATAAAAACAACTAAGAAAAAATAAATAATAGAGGACATATATATACCTTTGTAAAGTCTGCTGATCTGCTTACTTGACAATCTATACAACTTTGCTTTTGCTTATTTGGATGTAACACAATGAAATTTTCTCTTCAATGTGAGCAATTTCTTTATAACTTTCTACTGATATCCTCTGTTCTTGTTGAATTTAAAGAACTGATGCAGAAGTCTATGGACCTCACCATAGTTATTAGTTGCAGAAACAAGACGATCTCTAATCCACTGTGGAAGCTTGTTAGTTGGGTGCGAAAAGCTTCTTTTTGAGGATTCAGATGCATAACGCTTGTCAACCAACAAAATTGCTGCATAGTCATTTATATGTCGAATCGCTCTACCTGAAATAGGCAGGACAGAGGAAAGAGTAAACATATCAAAGCCATTCAAATGTCAAATTCATTATAACTACGCATGTCTAAGCCCTATGGAAAACAATTACACATGTAAATGCAGTGTTATGAATGGCGCACTTATGTGGACAAGCCATTACTCGGGTAAACTGGATCAAAGAGTTTGTTATGTTTTCTTGTTTTTCCAACGTCAACCTGTATGCATCTCTCCAACCCCCAAGTACTAAAATGTGTGAATTATAAGAGAATTATTTTGGAGAATCTAATCTGGCAAGCTTTAGCGAGAGAATAGATGTCATGCCAATGTCCATAATGAAACCATGGAAATACAGGTCCCACTCCGAGACATGAGACTCACAATAGATAGTCCTCTGGCTATACCATAACTTCTATTTTCTAAATTTGTATAAGAAATATGTTTGGAAAGAAAATGTTAAGAGCACTCACCAATTGATTGATTTACAGCTTTCATGCAGAGATTTTCATAATATTCTTTTCCTCTGCGTCTGCAACTTCTTAGAATGGTGAAGCCAGCCTGAACATCTCCAGCATAATATTCATCACTTGCTGAAATCTTGGAAGGTTTAGTAGAACTTGGATCTCCCAGACCTTCAATATGTTTTACCCTCTCCAACAACTCAATATCAGATGGGCTAGGGTAGGGCAGTCCAGCCATGACTATACATCGACCCATCCCATCGCTGAAGTTGATGCCTTCTGATATCTTTCCACCAACTATGGCTAAGAGGATTGCACCATTGACCGGATCTTCTCTTGGCCCATCGGACAATGTATCAATTGTCTTCTTGTATTCCTTGAGAACAGATTCCACGTGTGTGTTTCTTCTAGGCTCTCTGAAGACCCGTTTTTTCTTCATTATCCTGTCAAGGATGCCTGAAGACTTCCACGCTTCATACACCTGTTCTTCATATTCAAATGAAGAGAAGAACACAACAATTCCTTCAGGAACCACTGTCACCAAATTGCAGAGCAAACGTCCTAGCTCCTCTATCTGTAGATTGTAGATTCAAGACCATTAACATAGCTTAATCATCAGCATAAAGACAAAACGTAGAACTTCCAAAAGGAAATGAAAGTTATAGTATATTGTCATTGTTTGCAATGGACAGATCATATAGTTCATTAAACAAAGGAATGCAATGGAGACTGCAATATTTTAAAAAAAATGACAGATGTGGACTGCAAAATGCTCACCATAGTTAACGAGCTTCTTGACCCATAGCTAAAATCAAATGAATGACCAGTTGGGCCATTGGAAACTGCAACTGGCAAAATACTTTCTGGAGGGATAATATGACTACATGAAAAAAAATGCAGTTCATTTGGAGGTAACCATGAAAAAAGTCGCTCCCTTGTCTCTTCTATGGGCTGCAGAGTCCCCCCCGCCAGAACAACAGCATGTGCTTGATCCACAATCTGCAGAACATTTTGAGATAAGATTTCATGCGGAGGCTTAAAAATCCATCCAAGAACTTATCCCTGGTTAGAATCTCAGTTGCCAGGAAGAAAAGGAAATAGTTATATTGCCTAAGGAAGGCTCATATCTATTGGATTAACAATATCTTTTCAAATGATCTAAGATTCAAACAGAGCCTAAAAGAAAGAAAGAAAACTTTGGCCAAACCTCAGAAAAAATCTTTTCTCCTGTGAGCATTACATATTTTATAAATCCTCCTTGTTTTCCAAGGGATTTGGTTCGTGGCCTTGAGATTATTATCCGTCCATCACCATCATTGTTTGTCAGGGACAGTAACATATCTACTAATGCCCGGAAACCGGAAAGAAGGCTTGCCTCCTCACAACTTTCTCCATTGTCCTTGTGTGCTGAACCTTTTTGCAAGCTAGCCGCTTTATCTCCATAACCACTGACCTGGAAAATCAGTTGCATTGTGAAAAGAAGAAAACATTGAATGGCTTGGTGTTACAAAAGTAAAATAAATTCGAAGAATGCACACCTTGTGAATGATATTGCTTTCCTTTATATACTGTAGCAATTTAACCAAATTAATGTTGTCTACATTGAGAGAAAATAAAAAGTCATTTATGGCCACAGATGAATCAAAAGCACTTTTAGCTCCGGCAGTTTTTGTGGCATCTTGGCTCGCACAATTCTCATCCTTCTCATTTAGTAGGATTTGTAGGAATGCCCGAGTGAGGACCATCAGAGTTTGGATATATCTTCGATTGCCAGGACCCAAGAGACTGCGGAATCTTCCAAAATATTTCTCTAGGTGGATGTGCACATTCTCCAACTAGATAAATGACAGAACATTAATTACCAATATATCATTTTTTTATTCGAAGTTTTCAAATAATGTAGAAACTTAAGCTTGTTAAATGAAATGAAGTTTGCGACCTGTGAATGGTCATTGAGAAAGAGAGTATATTTTTTTTCTGCCAAAACAATAGTGTACTTCAATCTAGCATTGGATCAACCAATTAATTGAAGCAAAGGTTTTGACAGTAGTCACGACACTTGGGACCATAAAAACTCAGATACCACGATTATCAACTACTATTGAAGAATCAATCATGACATTTAGACAAAATTAAAGATGACAAATATTTACCTGCGACAAAGTAATTTTAGCGTCATACATGTTAATAAGGGAGTCAGCCAGATTGTGAGCCTCATCAATAATAACAATATTATTCTTCAAATTAAGACCGAGTGATTCCCGAGATGATTTTGATAGAAGAGACTGGTAGGGAAGAACCACGAGCTCAGCTGCTGAGACCATGCTTCGAGAGCCATAATATGGACAAGTCTGCATATTTTTTCCAAGGTGAACAAGATCTTCAATGTCTAATGCTCCTTGTTCGGAAATCTTGCTCCTAAATTGTTTCTGCAGTTTATGATTTTTGAGCATTGGGCATCCAGAAGAACCCTTGGTTCGGCGTACTCTTCCCTCTGCACCTAAATTCTGCAAGATACAAACTTTTATCAGTCAATATTACTACATGAAGTATTGTGAACATAAATGGGTAAAAATGCTTGCATCTGGTGAACAAATGGGTGATACTGGTACCTTCTAAACCAAGAACATATTCAGATTAATTCTTAAGACATACACTAATGTGATGAAACAGTTCTCTAAAATTCTGTCAACGACATCTAAATCTTCAAGTGCGCCTACCTGACTCGAAAGGATCCCTTGTTGCTAAATTCTTATTCTTAAAAAATCAACTCAAAGGTACACTCCCAAAAGCATAAGTAGAAGGATAACTTATATGAAGTAGCAAGATACCGAACAAATGTAACAAACTATTGTATCCACATTTCCAAGTAATTATTCAATACTATCTAGAACAAATTGATTTACATGGAAACTATTATCTGTTTCTACATCATCCAAAAAGTATCTGGCAATATATAACATGAATGGTTAAATTATATCGATTGGTGCAGGCCAGATTCCTTAGACTCAACAAGGAAATCAAACTTATCAGTACGCAAAAACTAAAATTGGATAAAATTGATAGGCATTAGTCACTTAATATTTAATCATAATGAAACACACCTTCATAAATGACATTGTATGGATTTCACATTACCACAAAATGATTCAAGCTGTTGACATAATGTAACAAGTTTCTGTTGTCATATTAATAGGGATATGGACTTCAATAAGCAGATAGCAGAATGTGCAAAAATAAGAGTGACCTACAGGATGTGTGTCAAAGTTTAACATATAAATGCTATTAAAGTTTATTGTAAAGGGAAGATACCATGCTGTGGGTAATGAGATTGCAGTAAAAGATTTCAGATAAGATGAGCCTCCAATAACATAATTTTGAACACTACAAAAAATTGCCTGAGTGTTTAGGGCCCAGGAAATCAAACCTGTATATTTGAGATCAAAACAAGTATACTTGATACCTTGATTTTGTTAATTTCATTTTTCTTGTTCTTTTGAAGCTCTAAGCACTGTTCATTGATGCGAGTAGAGTTTCCAAGTTTCAAAACCTCTGAAACACAAATGCCACCATGATAAATGGAGAGTCAAACATACAAATATCATTAACTGATAAGATAGATAACAAAAATCACTATACCTTCATTTATGCAGAAATTCTTTCTAGAGCCCAAACACACAACCTTAATTTCGCTGGCATAAACAGTCTTTCGTAATTCCTTTATAAACTGAGAAAGCTGTGAATGCGTCCTACTACAGAAATAAATTTTCAACCCCACTTCCTCCTCAACATCAGACACATCTTCCTCTTCATCGTCACTTGATGAAGTAATAGTCACCCCACCAGCCTTCCTCTTTGATTTTCCATTGCCAATAGCCTCTTCCTCTTCGCTCTCATATTCTTTCAACAAAAACTCCTCATCATTCAACTCTGAACCATCATTTGCCTTTTGCAAATTCCCACACTCTTTATTTGTACCAAAATCATCCTTTTCCATGCCATGGGAGAACAAATCTCTATAATTTTCTTTATTTATCCTCTTGTCCAATTTTCTCAATCCATATCCATTTTTCTTCTTCTTGATCTTGTTGTCATTTGGTTGACAGTCAGTGCTTGCAACAAAGTTTCTCATCCAGTCAGGTTCATCATCCAAACCACATTGACCATCATTTGTTGTATTCTTATCAGACTCAACCGATGTGTCAGATTTCTGCTTTTGCTTCTGATCCACCACCCATTGCAGAACACTACAAATGATACTAAGAGTTTTTCCAGTCCCTATTAAAAGTTCAAACATCACAAATCTTTATGCAGCAATAGTACTTCAAGATCCATTACGTGTCCAAGGCATTTTGTTCTTAGAATAAATTAAATAAACCACATTCGAGCTTCTTCTGATTTCTGTTAAAAACCCATTATCTAAAGAAAACTACCAAAGTACTAAAGTCCAATAAAGACATGTATAATTGTATATACTAGCAATAACCAAATATCACAGTTTTTTAATTTCCATTTCTTGTAAACAAAAGCAACATAAATAAAAGAACAAATTGATTTATAGTCTTATAAAAGGAACTTAATTCTCAGTATATGGGACCAAGAAGACATAATGTTTGCAATTAACTTAAGAACAAAATGTCATGAGAGAACAAAATTCTCAACTCAAAAAAGCCCAATACAACTATTTATTTCACATTGTACTATCAAATCATAAAAATCTTAAAAATT
This sequence comes from Xanthoceras sorbifolium, assembly GCA_003430845.1. Taxonomy (NCBI): domain Eukaryota; kingdom Viridiplantae; phylum Streptophyta; class Magnoliopsida; order Sapindales; family Sapindaceae; genus Xanthoceras; species Xanthoceras sorbifolium. The sequence continues at coordinate 7,878,441 of CM010622.1, read as the reverse complement.
TTAGGCTCTATAATTATTTTCTCAACTATACACATTCCATTTTCCCTTGATTTTCTCATCAAACTAACAGATATACCAACAAATATCTAATAAAACAATGAAATTAATTATTTAACTCACATTCTCTCAACAAACAACACCCAGAATCCTAAAAACACATATAAATAAAGAGGTAGGTACCACTTACCAGTGGGACTTTCGAGCATGGAGACGCCGCCTTTATCGAGAGATCGATAAAGGGCCTTCATGAAATCCAATTGGATCGAGTATGGCTTGTAGGGAAATGCCGGAAACTCTCTCTGATTTTCTTTCTCTTCCATTGCTCACCCTCTTTAACTCTGTGTGTCTTTTCAGGTTCAACTGTTTATTTCTGATTTTGCCTGCATTGGGTTTTTGTTGATTCTCTGTAAAGCAAATGAATCAATCAATCTACGAATCTATGTTTGTATGTGTTTTTGGCGCTTCTTTTTCTTTTAACTTCTGTACTTCCCGCGAAGATAAAAAGAGAGGAGGGTTTCTGTTGAAATTGGGTCTGTTTGGCTGCCTGGATATACATAATCCAATTGAAAACCAAACTAGATTTTTGAGTCAAAAATCTCCTAATGCCAACTTAATGTGTTATTTTACTTAAATGATAAAAGAATTGTTAGAGTTAAGATAGTTTAGTAACAGATAACCTGCTTTATTTTGTAAATGTTATATAGTCCAAATTTCTTCTTCAAAGGGGTTAATTTGTAACTATACATTATTTTATTAATAATTATGAATTATTTATTTCACTAGACGAAACAATTATATAAATTATAAAAGTTACTTTAATGCTCAGGCCTTAAATTTATTAAAGGTAGTGAAAATAATCTATAAATTTTTAAATATCTATAATCTTCGTTAAATATTTAGTTTTAACAAAATTATTCAATCTTAATACGTCTTCTTTTTCTTTTTTAAAAGTAAGTATCTAATTACCCAACTCCCACTTTCCCGCTTACACACACAAAAGTCTTTTACAATCAACTCCCACTTCAACTCGCACACACACATAAACAAGTTATTCACAATCAGCTCAGATTTGAAAGATAATATGCTAGTGCAATGATCAAGTTAAGTCTTTTTAGTCATTGTTTGCATATTCACAATTAAATGCTTCTGGGACGTGAGAAGACAAGTGTTCAATCAATATAGTTTTGTTTCCATGGGTCTCCGTTATCTCCTTTTTCAGAAAGACTTTGCCGAAATTTTTTTAGATTGCACACGGACAATCAAGCCTGATCAATACATGTATTCTCTTTCATGGTAAATATAAACTTGTACTTTTAATGCTAGTCACATGCAATCTTATTCAATTGGTACCATTCTCAATATTAATTCTGGAGTATAATTCAAATACAGAGTCAAGTTATAATGTGATTTATTGTATGTCACACAATCTAACACGCAAACCCAATCAATAACTATTTTCAATCAATTGCGAATGTAGATTTGGAGACTCGATTTTCTTTAAGTTCTGTAAAGTTCATAATTTCACATATTATTGACTTGAGGCTTTTCACGCAAATTTAGAGTTTTCCACGTATGATTTATTCTCAAACGTGTCATGCACTCATATCATATATTCATATTGAGGAATACTTCCATAAAACGTTGTTGCTTAATTTGCAGACCTGATATTGATAGGTAATTGCTGAAATTACCCAAACACTGTGGAAGAGCACCTGGTAGCTTGTTATTTGAAGCTAGAAGGAATTTGGTGGATGATAATTTGCATTTCTTTAAGGTAATTATAAGTTAGGGGACAATAATGGTTATTGGGAAGTTGATTTTATTTCTTTATTTTCTTAATTGTGATTTCTCTTCTTATATTAGAACACTAAAAAAGTCACTTGTAAAGAATTTTAATTAAATGATCAAATGGAGCAAATGTTAATAATATTTGATGATTATATAAATATTGTAAAATACTTCACTCTTAAAATTTATAAAGTCACTCTATAATGTTACATAGTTAGAATTGCTTACAAATAAACACACAAGATCCACTTGAAAATTATTACATCCATAATTGTGGGTACAAAATGTTTTTATAGTTATTCTCATTTTGAAAGACGAATTTGTCTTCTTATTAGGTTTAGGGGTCTAGCCGTAGCTACCAATACCAGACTTGGAAGCAAAGCAATAATAGTCGGACTATAGGATTTTAATTGAATACAAATCAATAACAGTTGATTTTCTTCAAAGTTCTCAATGCCCCTTTAATCATGCAATACTCTAAATTCTACTACAAAATCAACTTATGGATCAATGATGTTAAACACATTTTTAAATTAAGAGATTAGCTTTTATGAAATTCACCAATTGATAATTAAATATAATATATATAATATATATATATATATATATATATAGAGAGAGAGAGAGAGAGAGAGAGAGAGAGAGAGAGAGAGAGAGAGAGAGAGAGAGAGAGAGAGACACACACACACACACGATATAAACTTAAAGGTTTTATCCAAAATTATAGTCATGAACAATTTTTTTTTTTTAAAAAATAATAATAATTCCAAACTGGTTAAAATAATCACTTGTGAATTTCACCAATATTTTGATACTACTATCATCATTATCTCATCATGAAGTGTTGGCAAACGTAAAATTTTATCACAATGTCTCCATCTTTTATCACCAATACAAAACATATAAAAAAAAAAAAACCACAATATATATATATATATTCCAAGTCATGCTGAAAAAACCACAAAAAAGAAAGAAAGAAAAAAAATTATATAATAATGGAGCGGCGTTCTATCAGAGATGAAGCGTGATGGATGTCAGTCTCCATCTCTGATGGAGTGAACTGCTCCATTCGACGAAGGAAACTCTTTCATCGAGCTATACCAAATAGAGCTCGATCTAGAGATGAAGCTCCATTTGATTATGATAACTTTTGTAATTACTTTATAATAGTTCTTTCGTTAGATATATAATTATAAAATATTTTAATATTAATATAAAATTATTTATTTTATTTGATAAAAAAAAAGAGACTAAAATACTCTCCTCACATTAAGAGTCAATAAATTGACTTTAATGTCATGAGATGTTAATGTTAATTTTAGGTATTTATTTAAAATTTTACTAGTATCCTTAAAAATTGAGGAAGTTAGTACAATTAATCCTTTTAAATATTAGTAATATTATGAAAATACAAATATTCAGAATTTATTTAACATAAAAATTGTATTTGAATTACTATATATATAAATATTTTTTTTCATCTAAGAAAGTGTAAAAATGTATTTAATAAAATAGAGTTAATTGCACAAATTTTTCTAAGTTTATTGATATTAAATTATTTTTAAATAAATACCTAAAATTAACGTAAAAATGCGCTGCTGTTAAAAGGTCAAAGAATTAACTTTTAACCGTTCACCAAACTAGTTTACAAAAAGACAAATTTGCTCATGTCATATCATCTAAATATATTTAATTTATTATTTATTATTTATATTTTAAAAATAATAAAATAATAATAATAAAACAAACTGAATCAACATTCTCACTAACCAAATAAGATTATCATCAAATATCATCAATCAACTAACTCAAAATCAACTCTAATATAACAACCACCAAATATCATCAATCAAAAACAAGATCATAACTTTGCTAACACTAACACAATCACAAACATGTGGTTCCCTGTTTGAAGACATTTACATTTTCACAGTTGTGAAGTGGAAAAACAATGCAGCAGCTACCTTTAATTTAACTATCACGAGGCTTTTGTATTTGCTCGGATTTATGTATTCAAGATCTTCATATTTTACCAAGATTTCGGTCTTCAATGAGCAGCAAAAAAATAAAAAATAAATGATGTTCTATTGACTAATAAACTCCACAAAGAAAAGCTAATTATGTTCACTTTCTGTCTTCTCTGTCTCTTTTTCCTTTTCAATTTCCTTCAAAAAAATCTTCACAAACCATTCATATTTCCTCATGTAGAATTCTTATCCAAGAACCACTCCAACTATTAGTCCACTCACATACCCAATCAAGATTATTTTTCAACCAAATGCAAATGGAGATTCTGAGCCCTCATTCGATCTTCTTTCTGTGGCGCTTCTTAATAATTTTCACATTTTGTCGATAAAAGTTTCCACACAATCTAGGATTCCCTTCAAATGACCTGTTATCAAATGTGTTGAACTGTTTTCCCTATGGTACAGTCCAATAAGATGGTTATACAAGACACTAAAGACTTCGAGAAACGTAAGCTCCGCTAGCTGTTGAGGAATCTCTAGAGAGTTTGCAACGATTCTAGTGTAGTGAAGTTGCCCAAGAACGGTGGGATGTGACCTTGGAGACCATTGTTTGAGAGATTAAGATTCTAGAGCCCTCTTAAGTTAAAATTGGCAATGGATGTTGGAATCTCTCCTGTAACTTGTATCCTCGCTGCTCAACAAACGATATGTTGTTTGTGCTAGTATATGTATATCTTGCATATATGTTAGTTGTTTGTACTAGTATATCTTGAAGTATTTTGATGGAAGCTTGCCAATAAAGCTATTGTAGCTAGGTAAGGTCCACAATGTGCAATTTAGGAAACTTAAAATCCGATAGAGTTTCTTTATCGTACTATGAAGTTTGTTTGACTGAAAAATGAGAACTTGCAGCTCTGGAAGAGTTCCTAACCAAGCAAGGAAATTATCATTGATTTGATTGTCTCTGAGTTGAGAAATTCTAGCATTCTATACACGGTCAATGATCTTGGAATTCTACCTTGCAAAACTGTTGTTGCTTAAATCCATTATTCTCAGATTTTTTCCATTCAAGAAATTTTCCGAAATGTTTCCACGAATTTTGTTGCCTGTAACTCTAACACAATAGTTTACTTAAGTTATCAGAATATAGTGGAAGCACGCCACTCGTATCACATTATGATTTTTTTTTTTTTAAGAAAATAATTGATCTTAATTTAAATATACAAAATTTTAATAGCAATGATAAAGTTAAGATAGTTTAGAAACATATAATCTGTTTTATTTAGTAAATGTTATATAGTCCAAATTGCTTCTTTAAAGGGACTAATTTGTAACTATATATTATTTTATTAACAATTATGAATTATTTGTTTCACTAGAGGATACAATTATATAAATCATAAAAGCTGCTTTAATGTTGAGGCCATAAATTTATTAAAGGTACTGAAAATAATTTACAGTATTTAAATATCTATAGTCTTCGTTGCGTGTTCAGTTTTAATAAATGTATTCAATATTAACATAATTTCTTTTTCTTTTTTGACAGTAAGTGTCTAATTACCCAGCACTCACTTTCCCTCCTACACACACAAAATTCTTTAACAGTCAGCTCCCACTTCTACTCTTACACACACAAACAAGTCATTCACAATCAGCTCATACTTGCAATGACCAAGGCAAGTCTTTTTCGTCATTATTTGCATACTCATAATCAAATGCTTGTGGGACGTGGAAAAACAAGTGCTCAATCAATCCGGTCTTGTTTCCATAGGTCTCTCCGCTACCTCCTTTTTCAGAAAGACTTTGTCGAAGTTATTTTTTTAGATTACACATGGACAATCAAGCCTGGTCAATACATATATTCTCATTCAGGGTAAACATAAAACTTGTACTTTTAATGCTCTTGACATGCAACCTTATTCAATTGGTACTATTCTTGGAATTGTTTCTAGAGTATAAATCAAACATAGAGTCAAGTTATAATATGATATATTGTATGTCACAGAGTTTAACACGCAAATCCAATCAATAACTATTTTCCAATCAATTGCAAATGTAGACTTGAAGACTCAATTTTCTTTAATTTCTGTAAAAATTTATAATTTTACATATTATTGACTGTAGTTTTTCACACAAATTCAGAATTTTCCACTTATAATTTATTCTCAAACGTGTCATACACTCAAAGGCGAACACATATGGAGGGCAACCTGAGCAGTTGCTCGACCAAGACTTTTAAAATTTTTTTAAACATAATTACATATTATTACCCTTTAACTTTAGTATTATTACTATTTTACCTATTAGTAATTAAATAAATAAATAAAAAATATCACCTCAATTTGTCATTACACGAGCTCTCCCTCTCTGCTCTCTTTCTCCTTTTTCTCCCATATTCTAAATATACACCAGACCAATCATTTTTCTTCACACATGGCCACCCATATGCTCTCTTTCTTTCAAGTCTCAAATGATTAAAATAATCAGTCATTCTCTTTTCTTGTAATCAAGTAAGTTTTTTAATTTTTAATTTATATAATCAAATTAAAAAGTTAGGGAGATTGTTGATACCATTGACTTAGAATATATAATAGACGGATTTGATTGTGTAAAATCTTATAAGACAAAGTTTACATAAGACTTATTTGTATTTGTATTGCATGTTTTTTTATTTTATTTTTATTTTATTGTTATCTTATTGAAATTTAATATACTTTGTTTAATATCTGCATTTTAAGGGATAATATTCATTATGTCCCCCATCTAGTTTTATCTTTACTTTTTAATTAATTAAATTTTTTCGTGTTGTTAATGTTCGCTAAAAAAAAAAAATTTATTTTGTTTTCACCCACCCTAATAAAAATTCATGGGTGTGCCCCTGCATACACTCATATCATATATTCATATTGAGGAATACTTCCATAAAAGTGTTACTTAATTTTCAGATACCTGATATTGATCGGTAATTGCTGAAATTACCCAAACATTGTGGAAGAATACTACTTAAATTATTGTAAGACAAGTGAAGAGCATAAATTAAAGTCTATTCAATTGCATATTTGTGGTGGAATTTCCCCTGGTAGCTTGTTATTTGAAGCTAGAAAGAATTTGGTGGATGATACCGCTAAGATTTGCATATCTTTAAGGTAAAAATAAGTAAGGGGACAATAATGGTTATTGGGGAGTTGATTTTATTTCATTATGTTCTTGATTGTGATTTTCTTTTCTTTTCTCTTCTTATATTAGAACACTAAAAAAGTTACTTGTAAATTTTTTTAATTAAATGATCAAATGGAGCAAATGTTAATAATATTTGACGACTATGTAACATTAAAAATGATTTACTCTATAATGTTACAAAGTCATTCTGTAATGTTATAGGGACGGAATTGCGTACGAATAAACACACGAGATCCACATGAAAATTATTACATTCATAATTGAGCGTGTGAAATGTTTTCAAAATAAAATTGGTTGTTATTGAGTATTTGGTCTTTTTCAACGGTAGTTCAGTTTATTTGTAATTTCAAAATAAAATTTATTGTTGTTTTTCAATCATAGTTATATGTTATCGTTTTTAAATTTTATTTTAGATCATGAATCTATGGTTTTTATAAATTTTTGGGATACACTCCGAGATCGGAAATATGGAAATAGAAATATGTAAATGAATATTGGCCAAACCAAGTCGCTAGTGATGAATTTTGAAAGACAACTGGAGCGGAAACAAAAATATACGAGGATTAAAAACTACTAATATCGCCGATTGACCCCGTGCAGGTAAGTATATTTCTAGATTGTTTTCTTTTTTATATATATTCGTGACTTTATATTTCGCTATGTCTACTTCTGATGTGATGTAGAATACACTGTAATTTGAATTATATATAATACAACTTAGAATGAATCATATCAGATATATTTATTTTATTAATTATTTTCACCAATATTTAATGATTGAATAAAAAAAAACTTAGGTATTGTTTGTTACCTGAATTTAATAAGGGATTAAACTAAAAATAATTTAATTCTAAGTTGGGCTTTGCCACACCTATTACAGATGGGATCCTGCAAAACCTTCCTCTTGAACAGATTGGACAAAGAAGGAAGGGCATTATGAGAGGCACGCCAAATAAAGATTTTCACTTTGGGAGGAATACTCAAATTCCACAAAAACAACCACTAACGACGAAGGGAAAAGGAACTAGACCCAGCCCCGCTGAGCTTATCCTTGAGAGCTATCTGGTATCTACTTTTCACAGAGTAGACACCTTTTTTTATCATAATGCCATACAAGACAGTCTTGCTACTTGGACACACTCAAGGGGATGCTCAAAATGGCTTTCCTGTCAACCTCCAAAAAAACCTGATTTGTAACACCCCCTAACTCGACCCAGGGAGAGCTACCGGTTTTTTTTTTTTTCAAAACTTTTCTTAATTTTGTTTATAATCTGAAAACTAAAGAATTATAATTTAAAAACTTTTTGAGTGAGCCTATCAAATTTATTTTCAAAAATTTCGGCAGAGTTTCCTCTGTTTTATTGATTTTCCAAAACCTGTTTCAAATAAAAACTCAAACAGTATAATAATCAACACTTTAAAATCAAATTTTCAACTAATACGCACTCTGCCGTTTAGTGCGACTTTCCATTCAGTTTTAAAATAAAACAGTTTATAATTTATTATTTACAATCCTTTGAAAATGAAAACAGAAACCATAAAACAATTATCTACCAAACATCAATATATATAACACGATTACAATTTTTCTGTATATGCATGCATACTGAATATAATACACAGAACTATACAACTACCATAGAAATGTGACTCTGATCTCTTCTCTACAGCTGGTACCTCTTCAGTCTTTTTTTTCCTTAGTATCTCTGTTACCTACGCGTGATAAAAACCAACGCGCTAAGCATATAGCTTAGTATACACATTTATCAAAATTATTAAATAAATTTGAACATAAAATATAACCAATATTAAAACTGAATAGGAAGTCGCACTAAACGGCAGAGTGCGCATTGGTTGAAAATTTAATTTTGAAGTGTTGATTATTATACTGTTTGAGTTTTTATTTGAAACAGGTTTTGGAAAATCAGTAAAACAGAGGAAACACTACCGAAATTTTTGAAAATAAATTTGATGGGCTCACACGAAAAGTTTTTAAATTATAATTTTTAGTTTTCAGATTATAAACAGAATTAAGAAAAATTTTGAAAAAAAAAAAAAAAAAAAAAAAAAACTGGTAGCGCTCCCTGGGTCGATCCAGACGGGTCGGGTCAGGGGATGTTACATTTAAGTGGTATCAGAGCGCGGTTTAGGCGTTTCTGGACCAAAAGAGTTTGTATATGCATGCATTGTATTAAGGTACCTATAGGAGTATGTGACTCTAATATGCAGACCTCTCTTCTGTCTTATATAGGATCAAAAGGAATGGAAGGAAGTGGTGATTGATCAGGGAGTCCCGCCAGCGTGGCTGGGGGAGCATCCAGAGAATCAGTAAGTCCTAGAGTGGCTGGACCAGAAGTTTAAGGTCAACCAGCATTTATGCAGCAGGTGGCTGAATTCTTTCAGACTGTGGCCAGAGCAGCGCCACGAAGATCAGCCGTTGAACGATTGGCCAGGTACAGACCGACCGATTTTTATGGCAGAAAAGATGAGGATGCATCTGCAGCAGAATACTGGTTTGAAAGGACGGAGAGAATTTTAGAGCAGATGCACTGTACAGTTGAAGAAAGATTAGAGTGTGCAGTATCACTATTACAGGAGGATGCCTACCAATGGTGGACCTCCATCATACAGTCGGTGCGACTAGAGGACAGGACTTGAGAGTTATTTCAGAAGGAGTTTCGAAGGAAGTATGTCGGCCGCATCTATCTGGATAATATGAAGAGGGACTTTATCAACCTGAAGCAGAGACAGCTTACAGTGACAGAGTACGAGAGAATTCGTCAGGTTGAGTAAATATGCTAGAGATATGGTGGCCACAGAGGCGGATAAGTGCAAAAGGTTTGAGGATGGACTGAACGATTATATCCGCCTACAGGTGGTGTAACATTCATAACTTTTAAATAAGTAATTTTGAATATATGAATAGAATGTTGATTATTTGAGGGGTGTTACAGGTTGCTGCTTTTGAGTTTGAAGATTTCGCTAGACTTGTCTCTGCGGCTCTGAATGTCGAAAGAATTAAGAAAGAAGAGCAAGCCAGAAGAGACAGGGGTCAGCAGAGAAGAGGAGCAGGGCCCTCAAGCTCATATCAGCCCCAGAATAAGAAGTTTAAGGGACCACAGTCTAGTGGTCCGGTGCTGTCACAGAGACCCGTACCCACAGCCAGGCCAGGTCAGTCTGCCACATCAATAGCCAGTACCCCTGGGAGTGTAGTTAGGGGACCAGCTCCGGTATTGTGTGAGTATTGCGGAAAAAGACATCCTGGCGAATGCTGGAGGATCACAGGAGCCTGTTTGAGATGTGGATCCCGTGATCATTTACTGTGGGATTGCCCACAGATTAGATCTATCCCTGTTCAGCAACCAGAGAGATTTTCCCATACTATTTCCAGAGGTAGGAGGCCCAGTCAGGCAGGAACCGAAGGAGGTAGCCACAGAGGAGTGTCAGAATCAGTGGCAAGACCATATAGTCGAGCTCCTGCACGAGTCTATGGTGTTAGAGCTCAGGAAGATAAGGATGCGCCTGACGTGATAGCTGGTATTATTTCTATCTTTGATACTACGGCTATTGCATTGATAGATCCAGGTTCCACTCATTCTTACATATGTGATGCATTGTTGAAACAACGAAGTTTGAAAACTGAACCTACTGAATTTGATGTGTTAGTCAGTAATCCGATAGGCCAAAGTGTAGTTGTGAACCGAGTGTACAGAAATTGTCCTATTCGGATACAGGAGTATGAATTTCCTGGAGATTTGATGAAGTTGCCATTCCATGAGTTTGATGTTATTCTAGGCATGGATTGGCTAACTCGACACAAGGTAGTGATCGACTGTGAACTGAAATGAGTGACACTCAGAACAGCAGATGGTGCAGAAATCACCATGGTGGGTGAAAGGAGGAATTTTCTCTCCAATGTCATTTTAGCCACTATAGCCTGTAAACTGATCAGAAAGGGTTGTGAAGCATATTTGGCTCAGGTGGTTGATTCCAGAAAGGTTGTTTCTACCATTCAGAATATACCCACTGTGTGTGATTTTACAGATGTGTTTCCAGAGGAGCTTCCTGGTTTGCCACCTCAGAGAGAAGTGGAGTTTGTGATTGATGTGGTACCAGGTACATCTCCAGTATTAATAGCTCCTTACAGAATAGCACCAGCAGAACCGAAGGAACTGAAGATACAGTTACAGGAATTGCTGGATAAGAGCTTCATTAGACCCAGTGTATCCTCGTGGGGAGCTCCAGTACTGTTTGTGAAAAAGAAAGATGGGTCACTAAGATTGTGTATCGATTATAGGCAACTAAATAAACTCACAATTAAGAATAAATATCCGTTGCCTAGAATCGATGACTTATTTGACCAGCTGAGAGGAGCCTGTGTCTTTTCAAAGATAGATCTCAGATCGGGATATCATCAGTTGAGAATAAAAGATTTAGATATTCCAAAAACAGCATTCAGAACCAGGTATGGACATTATGAATTCGTAGTGATGCCATTTGGGCTGACAAACGCACCTACAGCCTTTATGGACCTGATGAACCGGATATTCCGACCATACTTGGATCAGTTTGTGGTAGTATTTATTGATGATATCTTGGTGTACTCACAGACGACAGAGGACCATGACAGGCACCTTAGAGTAGTATTGCAGACCCTGAGAGAGAAACAACTCTGGGCTATATTGTGTCAGCAGAGGGTATCAAGGTAGATTCTAAAAAGATTGAAGCGATTATGGAATGGAAGCCTCCCAGAAATGTTACAGAAGTCAGAAGTTTTTTAGGCTTGACAGGTTATTATCGACGGTTTGTGAAAGGATTTTCATCTATAGTAAGCTCGTTGACCAAACTACTGCATAAAAATGTCAGATTTGACTGGACTGACAGATGCCAGGCAGCTTTTGATAGATTGAATGCGATATTAGTTGAGGCTCTAGTCCTGATTCAGCCTGTTTCAGGTATAGATTTTGTGATCTATAGTGATGCCTCACACTAGGGTTTAGGTTGTGTATTCATGCAGGAAGGCAAAGTGGTTGCATATGCGTCCAGACAATTGAAAACTCATGAGCAGAACTATCCTATTCATGATCTGGAACTTGCAGCTATCGTATTTGCCCTGAAAATCTGGAGGCATTACTTGTATGGTGAGAAATGTTATATATAAACAGATCACAAAAGTCTGAAATATCTGCCTATTCAACGAGAGCTTAATTTGAGACAGAGACGATGGATGAAGCTGATCAAAGACTATGATTGTGTGATTGACTACCAGGGAAGGTGAACGTGGTAGCAGATGCTCTGAGCAGAAAATCATTAGCCTCTTTAAAGGCTATGAATGTGCAACTACAACTGAATTCAGACAATGCATTGGTGGCTGAATTGAGATGCAGACCCAGTTTGATTTAGAAGATTACAGAAAAACAGAAGCAGGATGCTAGAATCCAGCTGATATGTGAACAGATCCCCTCTGGGAAGCATCCGGATTTCTCAATTAGAAATGATAGTGTTGTGTGTTTCAGAGACCGGATTTGCATTCCAGATGATGAAGAGTTAAGAAAGATAATCCTGACAGAGGCACACAGTAGTCCGTATTCGATGCACCCAGGTAGCACTAAAATGTACAGAGATTTGAGAACTCAGTATTGGTGGTCTGGTATGAAGAAAGATGTGGTGGATTTTGTGAATAAATGCATGTCTTGTCAACAGGTGAAAGCTGAACACCAGGTTCCATCAGGATTGTTGCAACCAATATCAATACCTGAATGGAAATGGGATCGCATCACGAAAGACTTTGTCACATGATTGCCACTCACCCGAAGTAAACATGATGCTATATGGGTTATAGTGGACCGACTGACGAAGTCAGCACATTTTCTACCTGTCAGCACTGATTATTCACTGGATCGACTGACAGAATTGTATATAAAAGAAATAGTCAGATTGCATGGAGTACTTGCATCTATCGTATCAGATAGAGACCCGAGGTTTACATCCAGATTCTGAAAGAAATTTCAGGAAGCTTTAGGTACTCGATTAAGTTTCAGTACAACTTTTCATCCACAGACTGATGGACAGTCAGAAAGATTTATTCAAGTGCTCGAAGATTGCTCAGGAGCTGTGTGATTGATTTTGAAGGAAGTTAGATCGATCACCTTCCACTAATTGAATTTGCTTACAACAACAGTTATCAGGCGAGCATAGATATGGCACCGTATGAAGCACTGTACAGAAGAAAATGTAGGACACCATTGTGCTGGACAAAATTGGGTAAAGACGGACAGACTGAAGAGAAAGTGAAGATTATCAAGGAGAGATTGAAAGCAGCATCTGATCGACAAAAGTCTTATGCAGATTTAAAAAGGAGAGACATAGAATATGAAGTCGGGGAAAAAGTCTTCCTTAAGGTATCTCCGTGGAAGAAAGTACTAAGATTTGGGAAGAAAGAAAAGTTTAGTCCTAGGTTTATTGGTCCATACGAGATTCTTGAACGCGTGGGACCGGTAGCCTATAGGCTAGCTTTACCACTAGGATTGGAAAAGATACATAATATGTTTCATGTATCTATGCTAAGGAGATACAGATCTGATCCACCTCATAGAGTCCAGACTAAAGCCATTGAGTTACAGCCAGATTTAACATATGATGAGTCACTAGTGAAAATTCTAGACAGGGAAGTTAAAGAATTACGAAATAAAAGAATTTCACTGGTGAAAGTTCTCTGGAGAAATCACAATGTAGAAGAAGCTACTTAGGAAAGTGAAGAAGTGATGAGACAACAATATCCACAACTATTCGAATGAGGTAAATTTTGAGGACGAAATTTCTTAAGAGGGGAAGAATTGTAATACCCTTAATTTTTCGTAATTATGACAAGTATATTATTTTTATGGTGCATTTGGAGAATAATGGGTCTAATTGAATATTGGTGAAGTTAATTTGGTAATTGAATAAGTGTGGAATAGTTATTGAGATGGAATGTGATTAAGAGTAAATTTGTGTCATGGTAGGATTTTAAGAAGTTTAAGGGTGCAATTTGTAATTAAAAAGATATTTATAATATATATATATAATATTAGTAGTGAAAAAAAAAATAATAAAATAAAAAAAGAGATGGTGAGTTGGCAGGGGATGAGATAAGAAGAAGAAAAAAAAAAAATAAAAAAACATAAAAGCAATCTCAAAAAAAAAAAAAAACAAAACAAAACAAATTTGAGACAGAGAGGTGGCGTGAGGAAGAGAGGAAGAAAAGAAAGAAGAAAAGAAGAAGAGAAGGAGAGGAGTAGCGAGAGAGAAGAGAGAAGAGGAGAGAGAAAGAAGAGAGAGAAAGGAAAGATAAGAAGAAGGAGAAGAAGAGTAGGAAAGAATATTGTCCAAAAATTGTTCTGGAAGACTTAGGTATAACAATGCCACGTATTTGTATGTTTGATAAAAACATAAACATACATATTTGGATATTTATTATGATTTTAACAGTAATAGTTCTGGTTAAGGAAAGCTCTGGTCTCTAATTTGTCTTTATGACTCACCTCGCTTTCCTGGGAACTAAAACTGATAAAAATCATGAATAATATTCATGAAAATAGTAGTCTGCAAGAAGCAGAAATATGATATAAAGAACTAAAAGATTCTGAATTAAAAATAGAAAAAGACTGTAAAGAAATAGAGATAGATAGGTAACAGAAACCTTGTTGTTTTAAATCTTCAAAAATTTCTATCTAAACAACAAAATTCTGAGATTGCTGAGTACAACTCACCCCAACACCCCGAATTGGTATCAGAGCCATAAAGAAGATTCAGAAGACAGACTTAATAAAAGATAACATGATGCAGGAATTTGTAAAAATACAAAAGATAATAAGAATAACACATGCTAAGTTTGAACATATTTTAAAATATGTTAAAAGATTTTAAGTATATAGGCTGGAAACCTAGACTTTCCTCATAAGCTTATGCTTCTGGAAGACTTAGGTATAACAATGCCACGTACTTGTATGTTTGATAAAAACATAAACATACATATTTGGATATTTATTATAATTTTAACAGTAATAGTTCTGGCTAAGAAAAGCTCTGGTCTCTAATTTGTCTTTATGACTCACCTCGCTTTCCTGTGAACTAAAACTGATAAAAATTATGAATAATATTCATGAAAATAGTAGTCTGCAAGAAGCAGAAATAGGATATAAAGAACTAAAAGATTCTGAATTAAAAATAGAAAAAGACTGTAAAGAATTACAAAAAACAATAATTTATTATGGTAATAAGATCTTAATAGAATTACAACAAATAAAGATGTTGATAGAAAATAAACATAAAAAAGAACAAATAAAATCACAAACAACAGATCCAATAGCATTACATTTATTAAATATGAAAATACCAGAAAATTATAAAAAAATGAGTGATATAGAAGAAAATTCTGATATTGAAAATTTAATAACAAAAATAGGTGAAATAGATTTAAGCACCTCTCATAATTTCTTAAATATTAAACCAGTTATAAAACAAGAATTAAATCCTAATATAACAGATATTCCTAGTTCATCTAGAGGACTATTTGCTAGAGAACCTCAATTAAGAAGAAGATATAATACTTCAACAGAAGTTTTAACAAGAAATCCATTAGGATATGCTGGATTATCTTCTCTTCCACAAGATAATTATACTCCATTAGAAAAAATGAGAAATGAAAATATAAACCCTTTTGGAATATTTTTAAATCTAGATTGTGTAAGCAATGTAGAAGAAGCAATTGATAAATGGGAGACATCTTTAAGAATAGCTGTAGAAATTAATAAAATGGATTTAGAAGTAACAAAAAGATTTATTGAAAAAACATTAATTAATAGTGCTTCTAGATTTTGGCAACATATGCCTGAAGAAATAAAGAATGTGATATTAGCATCAACCACCCCATCAAATTTGATAACAAGCACTGTAGAAGCCTTTCAATTAGAATTTCATGGTGAAAGTAGATTAATTAAAGATCCAACAACGATAAATAAATATTGTATAGCATTACAAAGATTACAATTATGTGATATGTGTGAAATAGAAAGATATATTTGTGTTTTTCAAGATTATTATTATCATATTTATAATCAAATAGATAATAGCTATAGCCAATATTTACCTTTATTCTTCTTTAAGATTCCTGACCCTTGGGGACAGAAATTGATAGAAACATATCAACCTATGACAGCAGATACATTAGGAAAAAGAATAGCACATTTAAGAAATAAACTTAGTTCTTGGTGTGGAGATGCAATTTTAGCTAAAGCTACAAAAGGATTAAGAAAGAGAATTTCTTTATGCTGTGATACACCTAAAATGCCTCTTATGATAGGATGTGATAGTCCTTATTATTATGGAAAAATCAAAATAAAATATAAAAAACGAAAACAATTTAAGAAAAGAAGATACTTTAAACCAAGAAAAATTAGATATTATAAGAAAAAAGGTTATAGGAAAACTCCTAAACCTACATACAAAAGAAATAAAAAACATTTTACAAAGGAATGTAGATGTTATTTTTGTAATCAATTAGGACATTATGCAAATAGATGCCCTAAGAAATTTGATAAAAATAAAAAGAAAATAGAAATTGATGAAGATATTGAACAAATGATAAATAATGAAGAATTTATACAGATTAATGATTTTGAAGAAATCACAGATTCTGATGAAAGTATTTTTATCCTAACAGATACAGATTATAGTGATTTTAGTGAAACAGAATAAATGGATATAACTACAAGTTCTACAAGTTCTCAAGATACTGACATTATAGATAAGCAAATAGAACAATTAGGAGAATATAAACAAGAAGTCTTAGTAGATAAGAAAAAACTTAAACAAATACAAAATGAAAAATTTAATTTAACAAACTATTCAAGATTTAAAACAGGAATGTTAACAAAATTAGGTATAAAACCAAGAAAACATCATTTATATTATGGATTAAATACAAAAGAAAAAGTTTTAGATATTTCATTAACTTCTAATAAGGTAATGATATCTTTGTTAAATAAAAAAGATATACAAGAAAAATTAAAACAATTAAAACCAGAAATACAAAATACTCTTGTATGGATTCATATAGATGCAATACAAATAATTCTTAAATCAACATTTAAAGAAGGACTTGATACTCCAATAGAATTGGCAGTTATGGATAACAGAATAGTAAATAGAGAAGAAGCTTGTTTAGGAATTCTAAAAGGAAATTTAAGATATGGAAAATTAAAATTTAATATTTATCCAAGAATAGCTTATCACTTAAAGGATAAAGATTTTGATAAAACATTAAGTTTAATACAAGACTTTAAAAGAAAAGATTTCTTTAAACAACAAAATAAACCTTATTCAATAACATATGTTATTTCATATGCTATCTCTAATACACATAATTATGATTGCTTAATTTGTTGTAAAAGATATGATAGATTTTCCTTATTTATTCAATGAAGTTTGTCAGATAGAAATGCCTAGTTTACCGGAGATAGAAGAGATAAAATCTAGACCAATAAGTTTAAATTTACAAGATAAACCTTTACTTTTAAATGATAATATACCTTCTAGATTATCCTTTACATTATCATATGTAAAGAGTCATCCTTTATTAAAATCTTTTGGATCACAAAAGAATAATAATATTATAATAGCAAAAAATGATAATTTAAAAAATTACAAATTACAAGGTGAATATTATAATGGAATAGAGTTTCAATCCATTAATATTTTAATAGATACAGGAGCTAATGGAAATTATATTAGTTCTAATTTATGTAATAACTTACAAAGATATAAATTAGATAATCCACATCAATATACAAATTCCAATGGAGATTTACATGAGATAAATGAAGCCATTGAAACTTTAATAAAGATATACAAGAAAAATTAAAACAATTAAAACCAGAAATACAAAATACTCTTGGATGGATTCATATAGGTGCAATACAAATAATTCTTAAATCAACATTTAAAGAAGGACTTGATACTCCAATAGAATTGGCAGTTATGGATAACAGAATAGTAAATAGAGAAGAAGCTTGTTTAGGAATTCTAAAAGGAAATTTAAGATATAGAAAATTAATATTTAATATTTATCCAAAAATAGCTTATCACTTAAAGGATAAAGATTTTGATAAAGTATTAAGTTTAATACAAGACTTTAAAAGAAAAGATTTCTTTAAACAACAAAATAGACCTTATTCAATAACATATGTTATTTCATATGCTATCTCTAATACACATCATTCTGATTGCTTTGTTGTAAAAGATATGATAGATTTTCCTTATTTATTCAATGACGTTTGTCAGATAGAAATGCCTAGTTTACCGGAGATAGAAGAGATAAAATCTAGACCAATAAGTTTAGATTTACAAGATAAACCTTTACTTTTAAATGATAATATACCTTCTAGATTATCCTTTACATCATCACATGTAAAGAGTCATCCTTTATTAAAATCTTTTGAATCACAAAAGAATAATAATATTATAATAGCAAAAAATGATAATTTAAAAAATTACAAATTACAAGGTGAATATTATAATGGAATAGAGTTTCAATCCATTAATATTTTAATAGATACATGAGCTAATGGAAATTATATTAGTTCTAATTTATGTAATAACTTACAAAGATATAAATTAGATAATCCACATCAATATACAAATTTCAATGGAGATTTACATGAGATAAATGAAGCCATTGAAACTTTAATAAAATTTGGAAATGAAATTATTCCAATACGATTATTAATAGAAAATGAAGGATTAAATGATACTTTAGAAATAATGTTAGGATTAACATTTTTAGAAATGGTAAAACCATATCAGATAGTATAGCATATACAACATTTTCGACTCCACAAGGTCAATATGAATGGTTAGTTTTACCATTTGGATTGAAAAATGCTCATCAAATATTTCAAAGAAAAATGGATAATATTTTTAAACCTTATGATTGCAAAAGTGGATATTTTCTACCACATAAAGAAAGCTTAATAAATGAAACAAGAAATAAACAGATATTTTCTAAATTTGATTGCAAAAGTGGATTTTGGCAAATTAAAATGCATCCAGATAGTATAGCATATACAGCATTTTCGACTCCACAAGGTCAATATGAATGGTTAGTTTTACCATTTGGATTGAAAAATGCTCCTCAAATATTTCAAAGAAAAATGGATAATATTTTTAAACCTTATGATTTTATATTTGTTTATGTTCATGATATTTTAGTTTTATCTGATAATATGACTGAACATTTAAAACATTTAGATATTTTTATTAATCTTTGTTTACAAAATAGATTAGCTTTATCTGAGAAAAAATCCAAGATATGTCAACATCAGATTGAATTCTTAGGAATGCATATAGATAGTAAAGGAATACAATTACAAAAACATATACTAGAAAAAATTACAAGTTTTCCAGATAGATTAATAGATAAAAAACAAGTTCAAAGTTTTTTAGGAATATTAAACTATGCATCAGATTTCATAGCAAATCTAGCCAGCTTAAGAAAACCTTTTCAAGATTTAATAAGAAAAGACAGAGTATTTCAGTTTAATTCCTTATTAGAACAACAAGTTAAACAAATAAAAGAAATGTGTAAATCATTACCAAAATTACAATTACCAAAAGAAAATGATAAGTTAATTTTAGAAACAGATGCTTCAGAAAGATATTGGAGTGGAATACTAAAGAAAGAAGATTATACTGAGAATTATGAAAAGATAGGAGAAACAGTATGCAAATATTGTTCTGGAACTTTTTCTGATACAGAGTCTCGATATCATATAAATGAAAAAGAATTGTTAGCTGTTGTTAAAAGTTGCAAAAAATTTCATTACTTTCTCTTACCAACCAGATTTTTATTAAGAACTGATAATACTCAAGTTAAAGCATTTATTAAAAATTTACTCCCAAGTAGACCTGAAGCTAAAAGATTAATAAGATGGCAAATGTTACTTGCAGAATATACTTTTGATATTGAAATTATTAAATCTGAGAAAAATGTGTTAGCAGATTTCCTCACAAGAGATGGCTCAGCAAATGAATGATATTATCAGTCATCTAAAAGATATGGAACAAGAAGTTCTTTCGATAAGAGAAAATATTTCTGATCTTATTGATATTGCCAAGCTTCCTGGAAATGCAAAGGAAGTTGCAGATATTCTCTTCTCAGAGAGTCAAATGATTAAAAAACATGTTGGAAGATATGAATTATTAAACAACAGAGTTTTTCAATTATTTGAAAAGATTGAGGTAAGACAAAAAGCCTCTCCATCAACCACAGAGACCTCCACAAAAAAGGAGACTACAGATAAGGTTACTGATTCATCATCCTCTTCCTCCATGGATGTTGAATTAAGACCACAGAAAGATAAAGGGAAAAGAGTTCAACTCCCTATTCCTAATGTTACAGATTTGATTGACCCAGTTATGGAACAATTAACGATTATGAAAAGGCTTTATAGTCTTTCAAATACTGATAACAGATATATAGATTATTCTGGGATTTATCCTAGAATTAATTTTCTCCAAGATTCATCTCCAGAAGAGATCAGACATTGGTTTGATTTTGGAGCTCTCAACTCCATTTATACAAACCCTCCAGATTTTGCAGAAATTGCACAACTGCCCAGATGGATATATCAAGGCGTGAAGGATTGCTACATACACAATCCCACCATGACCCCTAAAGATATTCTTGTATTAAAATTTTTATCTGCAGGTCCAGATTTTTACAAAGATGAAAGATATCCCGCTTACCATTTCATTCAAATTGCAAAAGCAGACTCATTTTCAATTACAGCTCAAAAGCTGAGAAAAGAACTGCCAAAATTTGAAGAAAAAGATATACATTACAGAAGAGCGATAGGGATCAGAATAGTCCTACAAGGACTTGAAGCCAGCTTCAAGCGTGGATTTCGCACCTATGGCGGACAAAAGATATTATCTTCCATCATGATATCTCCAGCAAAGACAACACCTGTCTCTGCTAGAAATTACATGGCAACCAAGATAAAGCTTCTCAACACTGGAGCTGTCAGATCAAGCCCACAGGCACAAGAACGTATTTGTCAATTTAGACAGCATGATCTGAACACATGTCCAGCATGTACCTTTGATATCAAAAGCAAAGATAAAGATAAGGTACCAGACAGACCGTCGACATATAGCGACGAAGAATGAAGAAGATAAGATCTGAGTGGTTCCCTTATCTACTCAAAAGAAGATACCAGCTGTACCGCTACCTAAAGATAAGGCATCAGACAAAGACAGTCATGATAAAAAGATATGTGAAGACAAACCGATATTTCATCTTATCTTTTGTAAAGAGATAATGTAATCTTTTTACTTTTTATCTTTTACTTTGTAAACTTTGAAATCCGGGGTTTCATGTCCGGACTTCAAGTATAAATATGTAGTTAGAAATTAGGCAAAGGCATTCGAAGTTGGGCATCCAAACTCAATCTAAGAAAGCCTTAGGATTTTTCTCTCCTTCCTTTTGTAAGATATTTTTATGAATAAATAAAGAGTTTTCTTTACTCTTATATCTTGCAAAATTCTTCATAACATTTCTATTCTTCTTTCATAAATAAGAAAACTTCAAATACTTTTTATCTTTTTTCTATACACCCAGAGGTAGGAAACGAAACTGGGTTGTGCTGCTGATTGTTGAAGGGACACAGATCAGTTACCTAAGGGATACTTAGGTTGGTGCTGAAACGCACGGTAAAAGGATCGTGGATACCCGATGATTTAGCGGTCAAAGAAGAAGAAAGGTACGGAAGCATGTTGGACCCTTTTCTTTTTTATGATTCAAGAATAGTTGTTGTTACGAATTTATTTTGTTAAGATATAAGAACTTAAGAAAATGGAAACTATTGAAAACTTTAGTGATAGTTTAGTGATGTTAGATTTATCTGAAAAAGATAATATTCTTTCTTTAATGGAAGAAATAAGAAATCAGATACAGGCTGAACATGATAATAATATGGAATTTAAACCAATAGATTGTAAAATAAAAATGATATTCATGCATAATATCCTTAGAATTTTAGAAAAACTAAAAGAAAGATATGATTATTTGTTATATAATTATGATGAAATTGACTTAGATAGGTAACAGAACACCTTGTTGTTACAAATCTTCAAAATTTCTGTCTAAACAACTAAATTCTGAGATTGCTGAGTACAGCTCACCCCACAGAAAAAAAGAAAATGGTATCAGAGCCAAGAAAGATTCAGGAGAAATCAAACTGATGATGCAGGAAGTTGTAAAAAATACAAAAAGATTAAAACAAACATATGATAATCTGAACATATTACAAAATATGTTGAAAGATTTCAAGTATATAGGCTGGAAACCTAGACTTTCCTCATAAGCTTATGCTTCTGGAAGACATAGGTATAACAATGCCACGTACTTGTATGTTTGAAAATGATAAATAACTATTTATGATTTTAACAGTAATAGTTCTGGCTAAGGAAAGCCTTGGTCTCTAATTTGTCTTTATGACTCACCTCGCTTTCCTGGGAATTAAAACTGATAAAAATCATGGAAAAGATTAATACTATGCAAGAAGCAGAAATAGGATATTTATAATTAAAAGATTCTGAATTAAAAATAGAAAAAGATTGTAAGGAATTACAAAAAACAATAATCTATTATGGAAAGAAAATTCTATTAGAATTAGAACAAATAAGAAGATTATTAGAAAAGGAACAAGATAAAGAACAGATGACATCACAAATAACAGATCCAATAGCCTTACATTTATTAAAAATGAAAATACCAGAAAATTATAGAAAATGAGTTCTACAGAAGAAAATTCTGATCTTGATAATTTAATAACAAAAATAGAAGAAATGGATATTAATACTGCTCATAATTTTATAAATATAAAACCAGACATAAAACAAGAATTAAATCCAAATATTTCAGATATTCCTAGCACTTCAAGAGGACCAACATTTGCGAGAGAACCTCCATTAAGGAAAACATATACAGGAACAGCACAAACAAGAAATCCATTAGGATATGCTGGATTAACATCTATACCACCACCAGATAACTATACACCATTAGAAAAAAATGAGAAATGAACATATAAACCCCTTTGGATTATTCTTATGGATTAAAGATAAATTACAATGGAAAGTTAATATATATACCAAAATGACGAGTCCATATAGTATATACATACCAATAGGTGTAACTTATAAAGATTATAAAGCAGAATATTTTGCTGCTTACATAGATAGTGGATCAGGATGTTGTGTTAGTAAACCACAATGTTTTCCTGAGAAATATCATCAAGATTTACCAATAATCAGAGGAAGAGATATTTCAAATCAATTGATAGAAATTAAGAGAGGTATAGAAAATCCGATAATTTTATTAGGACAATATTTAATAAAATGTCCACCATTTTATTTTCATACTACCGGATGTGATATACTCTTAGGAAATAATTTCTTACAATTATTTCATAAAATTACCTTTGATACCCTTACTAGTCAGATACTTTTTAAAACCCCATGTCATCATTTAATTACTGTTAAAAGACTTAAAACTGCTTATGCTAAACCTTTTCCTATTAATTTTATTACCCGCACAGCCCAACGTGGTGATATTGGCTATATAATCCAGAAGATAAAAAAGAATTTACTCAACAAATCAATGAATTATTAAAATTAAAATTCATTAGACCAAGTTTATCAGCACATAGCTCACCAGCATTTATTGTTAGAAAACATGCTGAGATAGTTAGAGGCAAAGCTAGAATATGTATCCATCCAAGAGTATTTTGTATTTCTGGTTTTATTTGTTTTAATTTTTCTTGAATATCTTTCTTATTTAGTAAAGATATCATTACTTTGTTTGAAGTTAATGAAATATCTAATACTTTTTCTCTTATATTTAATCCATAATATAAATGACGTTTTCTGGATTTTATTCCGAATTTTGTTAACATTCCTGTTTGAAATCCTGAATAATTTGATAGATTAAATTTTTCTTTTTGTATTTGTTTTAATTTTTTCTTATTTATTAAAACTTCTTGTTTATATTCTCCTACATGTTCTATTTGATTATCTATATCTTCATTATTTTGTGAACTGGTAGCTATATCCATTATTCTGTTTCACTAAAATCACTATAGTCTGTTTCTGTTAAAATAAAAACACTTTCATCAGAATCTGTTATTTCTTCAAAATCATTAATTTGTATAAATTCTTCATTATTTATCATTTGTTCAATGTCTTCATCAATTTCTATTTTCTTTTCATTTTTATCAAATTTCTTAGGGCATTTGTTTGCATAATGACCCAATTGATTACAAAAATAACATCTACATTCTTTAGTAAAAGGTTTTTTTATTTCTTCTATATGTGGGTTTAGGAGTTTTCCTATATCCTTTTTTCTTATAATAGTTTATTTTTCTTGGTTTAAAATATTTTCTTTTCTTATATTGTTTACGTTTTTTATATTTTCTTTTAATCTTTCCATAATAATATTGACTGTCACAGCCTATCATTAATGGCATTTTGGGTGAATCACAACATAAAGAAATTCTTTTTCTTAATCCTTTTGTAGCTTTAGCTAAAATTGCATCGCTGCACCAGAGACTAAGTTTATTTCTTAAATGTGCTATTCTTTTTCCTAAAGTATCTGCAGTCATTGGTTGTTATGTATCTATCAATTTTTGTCTCCAAGGATCAGGAATCTTAGAGAAGAATAAAGGTAAATAATAACTATAACCCGTATCAATTTGATTATAAATATGATAATAATAGTCTTGAAAAACACAAATATATCGTTCAATGTCTTCATCAATTTCTATTTTCTTTTTATTTTTATCAAATTTCTTAGGGCATTTATTTGCATAATGACCCAATTGATTACAAAAATAACATCTACATTCTTTAGTAAAAGGTTTTTTATTTCTTCTATATGTGGGTTTAGGAGTTTTCCTATATCCTTTTTTCTTATAATAGTTTGTTTTAATCTTTTTGTATTTTTTACAACTTCCTGCATCATCAGTTTGATTTCTCCTGAATCTTTCTTGGCTCTGATACCATTTCTTTTTTTTCTGTGGGGTGAGCTGTACTCAGCAATCTCAGAATTTAGTTGTTTATACAGAAATTTTGAAGATTTGTAACAACAAGGTGTTCTGTTACCTATCTAAGTCAATTTCATCATAATTATATAACAAATAATCATATCTTTCTTTTAGTTTTTCTAAAATTCTAAGGATATTATGCATGAATATCATTTTTATTTTACAATCTATTGGTTTAAATTTCATATTATTGTCATGTTCAGCCTGTATCTGATTTCTTATTTCTTCCATTAAAGAAAGAATATTATCTTTTTCAGATAAATCTAACATCACTAAACTATCACTAAAGTTTTCAATAGTTTCCATTTTCTTAAGTTCTTATATCTTAACAAAATAAATTCGTAACAAAAACTATTCTTGAATCATAAAAAAGAAAAGGGTCCAACATGCTTCCGTACCTTTCTTCTTCTTTGACCGCTAAATCATCGGGTGTCCACGATCCTTTTATCGTGCGTTTCAGCACCAACCTAAGTATCCCTTAGGTAACTGATCTGTGTCCCTTCAACAATCAGCAGCACAACCCAGTTTCGTTTCCTACCTTTGGGTGTACAGAAAAAAGATAAAAAGTATTTGAAGCTTTTTCTGATTTATGAAAGAAGAATAGAAATGTTATGAAGAATTTTGCAAGATATAAGAGTAAAGAAAACTCTTTATTTATTCATAAAAATATCTTACAAAAGGAAGGAGAGAAAAATTCTAAGGCTTTCTTAGATTGAGTTTGGATGCCCAACTTCGAATGCCTTTGCCTAATTTCTAACTACATATTTATACTTGAAGTCCGGACATGAAACCCCGGATTTCAAAGTTTACAAAGTAAAAGATAAAAAGTAAAAAGATTACATTATCTCTTTACAAAAGATAAGATGAAATATCGGTTTGTCTTCACATATCTTTTTATCATGACTGTCTTTGTCTGATGCCTTATCTTTAGGTAGCGGTACAGCTGGTATCTTCTTTTGAGTAGATAAGGGGACCACTCAGATCTTATCTTCTTCATTCTTCGTCGCTATATGTCGACGGTCTGTCTGGTACCTTATCTTTATCTTTGCTTTTGATATCAAAGGTACATGCTGGACATGTGTTCAGATCATGCTGTCTAAATTGACAAATACGTTCTTGTGCCTGTGGGCTTGATCTGACAGCTCCAGTGTTGAGAAGCTTTATCTTGGTTGCCATGTAATTTCTAGCAGAGACAGGTGTTGTCTTTGCTGGAGATATCATGATGGAAGATAATATCTTTTGTCCGCCATAGGTGCGAAATCCACGCTTGAAGCTGGCTTCAAGTCCTTGTAGGACTATTCTGATCCCTATCGCTCTTCTGTAATGTATATCTTTTTTTTCAAATTTTGGCAGTTCTTTTCTCAGCTTTTAAGCTGTAATTGAAAATGAGTCTGCTTTTGCAATTTGAATGAAATGGTAAGCGGGATATCTTTCATCTTTGTAAAAATCTGGACATGCAGATAAAAATTTTAATACAAGAATATCTTTAGGGGTCATGGTGGGATTGTGTATGTAGCAATCCTTCACGCCTTGATATATCCAACTGGGCAGTTGTGCAATTTCTGCAAAATCTGGAGGGTTTGTATAAATGGAGTTGAGAGCTCCAAAATCAAACCAATGTCTGATCTCTTCTGGAGATGAATCTTGGAGAAAATTAATTCTAGGATAAATCCCAGAATAATCTATATATCTGTTATCAGTATTTGAAAGACTATAAAGCCTTTTCATAATCGTTAATTGTTCCATAACTGGGTCAATCAAATCTGTAACATTAGGAATAGGGAGTTGAACTCTTTTCCCTTTATCTTTCTGTGGTCTTAATTCAACATCCATGGAGGAAGAGGATGATGAATCAGTAACCTTATCTGTAGTCTCCTTTTTTGTGGAGGTCTCTGTGGTTGATGGAGAGGCTTTTTGTCTTACCTCAATCTTTTCAAATAATTGAAAAACTCTGTTGTTTAATAATTCATATCTTCCAACATGTTTTTTAATCATTTGACTCTCTGAGAAGAGAATATCTGCAAGGAAGCTTGGCAATATCAATAAGATCAGAAATATTTTCTCTTATCGAAAGAACTTCTTGTTCCATATCTTTTAGATGACTGATAATATCATTCATTTGCTGAGCCATCTCTTGTGAGGAAATCTGCTAACACATTTTTCTCAGATTTAATAATTTCAATATCAAAAGTATATTCTGCAAGTAACATTTGCCATCTTATTAATCTTTTAGCTTCAGGTCTACTTGGGAGTAAATTTTTAATAAATGTTTTAACTTGAGTATTATCAGTTCTTAATAAAAATCTGGTTGGTAAGAGAAAGTAATGAAATTTTTTGCAACTTTTAACAACAGCTAACAATTCTTTTTCATTTATATGATATCGAGACTCTGTATCAGAAAAAGTTCCAGAACAATATTTGCATACTGTTTCTCCTATCTTTTCATAATTCTCAGTATAATCTTCTTTCTTTAGTATTCCACTCCAATATCTTTCTGAAGCATCTGTTTCTAAAATTAACTTATCATTTTCTTTTGGTAATTGTAATTTTGGTAATGATTTACACATTTCTTTTATTTGTTTAACTTGTTGTTCTAATAAGGAATCAAACTGAAATACACTGTCTTTTCTTATTAAATCTTGAAAAGGTTTTCTTAAGCTGGCTAGATTTGCTATGAAATCTGATGCATAGTTTAATATTCCTAAAAAACTTTGAACTTGTTTTTTATCTATTAATCTATCTGGAAAACTTGTAATTTTTTCTAGTATATGTTTTTGTAATTGTATTCCTTTACTATCTATATCCATTCCTAAGAATTCAATCTGATGTTGACATATCTTGGATTTTTTCTCAGATAAAGCTAATCCATTTTGTAAACAAAGATTAATAAAAATATCTAAATGTTTTAAATGTTCAGTCATATTATCAGATAAAACTAAAATATCATGAACATAAACAAATATAAAATCATAAGGTTTAAAAATATTATCCATTTTTCTTTGAAATATTTGAGGAGCATTTTTCAATCCAAATGGTAAAACTAACCATTCATATTGACCTTGTGGAGTCGAAAATGCTGTATATGCTATACTATCTGGATGCATTTTAATTTGCCAAAATCCACTTTTACAATCAAATTTAGAAAATATCTGTTTATTTCTTGTTTCATTTATTAAGCTTTCTTTATGTGGTAGAAAATATCCATCAAAGACTGTGTTATTATTTAATCGTTTATAATTTATCACAATTCTAGCTTTGCCTCTAACTATCTCAGCATGTTTTCTAACAATAAATGCTGGTGAGCTACGTGCTGATAAACTTGGTCTAATGAATTTTAATTCATTGATTTGTTGAGTAAATTCTTTTTTATCTTCTGGATTATATCGCATTGGTTTTTCTCTAATTACTTTATGTTTATCTATCATTTCTAATTTTGCCATAATTTGGTTTTTATCCCAAAATTCTAAAGGATTTTCAGTAAAACATTGTTTTAATCTATTTTTTATTCCTTCTATATCCATATCTAATGTTTTTAATTGTAATTGAAATTTTATTAAAGGATTTCCTTTAGAAAAAATCGGTATGGAAATTATATTAGTTCTAATTTATGTAATAACTTACAAAGATATAAATTAGATAATCCACATCAATATACAAATTTCAATGGAGATTTACATGAGATAAATGAAGCCATTGAAACTTTAATAAAATTTGGAAATGAAATTATTCCAATACGATTATTAATAGAAAATGAAGGATTAAATGATACTTTAGAAATAATGTTAGGATTAACATTTTTAGAAATGGTAAAACCATATCAGATAATATCGTATGGTTTAAAGATAAATTATAATGGAAAATTAATTTATATACCAAAATGACAAGTCCATATAGTATATACATTTCAATAGGATTGACTTATAAAGATTATAAAGCAGAATATTTTGCTGTATATATAGATAGTGAATCAGGATCATGTCTGAGTAAACCTCAATGTTTTCCTGAAAAATATCATCAAGATTTACCAATAATAAGAGGACGTGATATTTCTAATAATGTGATAGAAATCAATAAAGGGATAGAAAACCCAATAATTTTATTAGGACAATATTTAATAAAATGTCCACCATTTTATTTTCATAATACAGGTTGTGATATACTCTTAGGAAATAATTTTCTACAATTGTTTCATAAGATTGTTTTTGATACTCTTAACAAGTCAGATAATATTTAAAACTCCATGTCATCATTTGATAACTGTCAAAAAGACTAAAAACTGCTTATGCTAAACCTTTACCTATTACCTTTATACCTCGCACAGTCCAGCGTGGTGATATTGGATATAAGGAAAAATCAATTTTTTCTAAAGCAAACCCATTAATAAAATTTCAACTACAATTAAAAACATTAGATATGGACATAGAAGGAATAAAAAATAGATTAAAACAATGTTTTACTGAAAATCCATTAGAATTTTGGGACAAAAACCAAATTATGGCAAAATTAGAAATGATAGATAAACATAAAATTATTAGAGAAAAACCCATGAGATATAATCCAGAAGATAAAAAAAAATTTAATCAACAGATAGATGAATTGTTAAAATTAAAATTTATTAGACCAAGTTTATCAGCTCATAGCTCACCAGCATTTATTGTTAGAAAACATGCTGAGATAGTTAGAGGAAAAGTTAGAATGGTGATAAATTATAAAAGACTTAATAATAATTCAGTATTTGATGGATATTTTTTACCTCATAAAGAAAGTTTAATAAATGAAACAAGAAATAAGCAGATATTCTCTAAATTTGATTGTAAAAGTGGATTTTGGCAAATTAAGATGCATCCAGATAGTATAGAATATACAGCATTCTCAACCCCACAAGGTCAATATGAATAGTTAGTCATGCCATTTAGATTAAAGAATGCTCCACAAATTTTTCAAAGAAAAATTGATAATATTTTTAAATCTTATGATTTTATATTTGTATATGTTAATGATATTTTAGTTTTATCTGATAATATGAGTACACATCTGAAACATTTAGATATTTTTATTAATCTCTACTTACAGAATGGATTAGCTTTATCCGAGAAAAAATCCAAGATATGTCAATATCATATTGAATTTTTAGGAATGCATATAGATAGTAAAGGAATACAATTACAGAAACACATATTAGAAAAAATTACAAGTTTTCCAAATAGATTAACAGATAAAAAACAAGTCCAAAGTTTTTTAGGAGTGTTAAATTATGCTTCAGATTTCATAGCAAACCTAACAAGTTTAAGAAAACCTTTTCAAGATTTAATAAGAAAAGATAAAGTTTTTTATTTTGATACTCTCTTAGAACATCAAGTTAAACAGATAAAAGAAATATGTAAATCATTACCAAAATTACAATTACCAACTGAGAATGATAATTTAATACTAGAAACTGATGCTTCTGAAAGATATTGGAGTGGAGTATTAAAGAAAGAAGATTTTAACGAAAACCATGAAAAAAATAGGAGAAACAGTTTGTAAATACTGTTCTGGAACATTTTCTGATATAGAATCTAGATATCATATAAATGAAAAAGAATTATTAGCTGTAGTTAAAAGCTGTAAAAAGTTTTATTACTTTGTATTACCAAAAAGATTTTTATTAAGAACTGATAATACTCAAGTAAAAGCTTTTATTAAAAATTTACTACCAAGTAGACATGAAGTTAAAAGATTGATTAGATGGCAAATGTTACTTGCAGAATATGATTTTGATATTGAAATCATTAAATCTGATAAAAATGTCCTAGCAGATTTTCTCAGAGATGGCGCAAACAATGAATGACATTATTAGTCATTTAAAAGATATGGAACAAGAAGTTCTTTCGATAAGAGAAAATATCTCTGATCTGATTGATATTGCCAAGCTTCCTGGTAATGCAAAGGAAGTTGCAGATATTTTACTTACAGAAAGCCAAATGATAGAAAGAAGAATTGGAAGATATGAATTACTCAATAATAGAGTAATACAGCTGTTTGATACGATTGAGGTAAGACAAAAAATGTCTCAATTAAAATCAGAGCATGCTGACAAAGATAACTCCAAAAAAGGAGATGTTGATAATTCTACAGAATCATCTTCTTCATCTCACATGGATATTGAGCTCAGACTACAAAAAGATAAAGGGAAAAGAATCCAAATGGATCTTCCTAAAATTGCAGATATGATAAATCCTGTTATGGATCAATTATCGATAATGAAAGTACTGTATAGTCTTTCTAATAATGATACTCGATATGTAGATTATTCTGGGATTTATCCTAGAATTAATTATCTACAATATAGTTCTCCTAAGGAGATTCGATATTGGTTTGATTTTGGAGCTTTAAATTCCATTTATACAAACCCTTCAGATTTTGCAGAGATAAGTTTATTACCCAGATGGATACAACAAGGTGTAAGAGATTGCTATATACATAACCCAACAATGACTCCAAAAGATGTTTTGGTATTAAAATTCTTGTCTGCAGGACCTGATTTTTATAAAGATGAACGATACCCTGCTTATCACTTTATTCAGATAGCAAAGGCAGATTCTTTTTTCATCACCTCACAAAAGCTGAAAAAAGAATTGCCCAAATTTGAAGAAATATATATTCATTATCGTAGAGCGATAGGCATCAGAATAGTCCTACAAGGACTTGAAGCCAGCTTCAAGCGAGGATTTCGCACATATGGCGGACAAAAGATACTGTCATCTATCATGATTTCTCCAGCAAAGGTGACCCCAGCTGCTGTTAGAAATTATGTGGCTACAAAGATAAAGCTACTCAACATAGGAGCCATTAGATCAAGCCCTCAGGCACAAGAAAGAGTTTGTCAATTCAGACAACATGAGCTGAACACCTGTCCAGCTTGTACATTCGATACAAAAAGCAAAGATAAAGATAAGGAACCCACAAGACCGTTGGCATATAGCGACGAAGATTGATAGACATGAAGAGGATAAGATCAGATTTGTCTCCTTATCTGATTAAAAAGCAATACCAGCTTTATCGATATTTAAAGATAAGACATCAGAAGAAGACTATCATGATAAAAAGATATGTGAAGACAAATAGATATTTTATCTTATCTTTTATAAATCAATAATGTAATCTTATATATTATTTTGTAACCTTTGAAATCCGGGGTTTCATGTCCGGAATTTCACTATAAATATGTAGGTAATTCTTAGGCAAAGGCATCGAGGATTCTACATCTTAGATCTTGCAAAGCTTTCTCTATAACTTTATTATTCTTTTTTCATAAAGAATAAAAAAGCTTCAAAGCTCTTCCTTATTTTTCTTCCATACAACCAGAGGTAGGAAACGAAACTGGGTTGCGCTGCTGGTTATTGAAGGGACACAGATCAGTTACCTAGGGTCACTAGGTTGGTGCTGAAACGCACGGTAAAAGGATCGTAGACACCCGATGATTTAGTGGTCAAAGAGGAAGAAAGATACAAAAGCGTATTGGACCCTTTTACTCTTTATGATTCAAGAATAATAGTTGTTAGTAAAGTTTTGTAAAGTTATAAGAACATAAGAAAATGTATTAAACAATTGAAAATTTCAATGATAGTTTAGTCATGTTAGATTTATCTGAAAAAGATCATATCATTCTATTAATTGAAGAAATTAGAAATCAGATTCTTGCTGAAAATGAAAATAATATGGATTTTAAACCATTAGATTGTAAGCGTAAACTGATATTAATAAATAATATAATAAGGATATTAGAAAAATTAAAAGAAAGATTTGAATATTTGTTATATAATTATGATGAAATAGAGATAGATAGGTAACAGAAATTTTGTTGTTTTAAATCTTCAAAAATTTCTGTCTAAACAACAAAATTCTGAGATTGCTGAGTACAGTTCACCCCATCATCCCGAATTGGTATCAGAGCCATAAAGAAGATTCAGAAGACTGACTTAATAAAAGATAACATGATGCAGGAATTTGTAAAAATACAAAAGATAATAAGAATAACACATGCTAAGTTTGAACATATTTTAAAATATGTTGAAAGATTTCAAGTATATAGGCTGGAAACCTAGACTTTCCTCATAAGCTTATACTTCTGGAAGACTTAGGTATAACAATGCCACGTACTTATATATTTGATAAAAACATAAACATACATATTTGGATATTTATTATGATTTTAACAGTAATAGTTCTGGCTAAGGAAAGCCCTGGTCTCTAATTTGTCTTTATGACTCACCTCGCTTTCCTGGGAACTAAAACTGATAAAAATCATGAATAATATTCATGAAAATAGTAGTCTGCAAGAAGCAGAAATAAGATATAAAGAACTAAAAGATTCTGAATTAAAAATAGAAAAAGACTGTAAAGAATTACAAAAAACAATAATTTATTATGGTAATAAGATCTTAATAGAATTACAACAAATAAAGATGTTGATAGAAAATAAACAAAAAAAAGAACAAATAAAATCACAAATAACAGATCCAATAGCATTACATTTATTAAATATGAAAATACCAGAAAATTATAAAAAATGAGTGATATAGAAGAAAATTCTGATATTGAAAATTTAATAACAAAAATAGGTGAAATAGATTTAAGCACCTCTCATAATTTCATAAATATTAAACCAGATATAAAACAAGAATTAAATCCTAATATAACAGATATTCCTAGTTCATCTAGAGGACCATAATATAAATTATGTTTTCTTGGTTTTATACCTAATTTTGTTAACATTTCTATTTTAAATCCTGAATAGTTTGTTAAATTAAATTTTTCATTTTGTATTTGTTTAAGTTTTTTCTTATCTACTAAGACTTCTTGTTTATATTCTCCTAATTGTTCTATTTGCTTATTTGCTTATCTATAATGTCAGTATCTTGAGAACTTGTAGCTATATCCATTTATTCTGTTTCACTAAAATCACTATAATCTGTATCTGTTAGGATAAAAATACTTTCATCAGAATCTGTGATTTCTTCAAAATCATTAATTTGTATAAATTCTTCATTATTTATCATTTGTTCAATATCTTCATCAATTTCTATTTTCTTTTTATTTTTATCAAATTTCTTAGGGCATCTATTTGCATAATGTCCTAATTGATTACAAAAATAACATCTACATTCCTTTGTAAAAGGATTTTTTATTTCTTTTGTATGTAGGTTTAGGAGTTTTCCAATAACCTTTTTTCTTATAATATCTAGTTTTTCTTGGTTTAAAGTATCTTCTTTTCTTAAATTGTTTTCGTTTTTTATATTTTATTTTGATTTTTCCATAATAATAAGGACTATCACATCCTATCATAAGAGGCATTTTAGGTGTATCACAGCATAAAGAAATTCTCTTTCTTAATCCTTTTGTAGCTTTAGCTAAAATTGCACATCCACACCAAGAACTAAGTTTATTTCTTAAATGTGCTATTCTTTTTCCTAATGTATCTGCTGTCATAGGTTGATATGTTTCTATCAATTTCTGTTCCCAAGGGTCAGGAATCTTAGAGAAGAATAAAGGTAAATATTGGCTATAGCTATTATCTATTTGATTATAAATATGATAATAATAATCTTAAAAAACACAAATATATCTTTCTATTTCACACATATCACATAATTGTAATCTTTGTAATGCTATACATATTTATTTATCGTTGTTGGATCTTTAATTAATCTACCTTCACCATGAAATTCTAATTGAAAGGCTTCTACAGTGCTTGTTATCAAATCTGATGGGGTTATTGATGCTAATATCACATTCTTTGTTTCGTCAGGCATATGTTGCCAAAATCTAGAAGCACTATTAATTAATGTTTTTTCAATAAATCTTTTTGTTACTTCTAAATCCATTTTATTAATTTCTACAGCTATTCTTAAAGATGTCTCCCATTTATCAATTGCTTCTTCTACATTGCTTACACAATCTAGATTTAAAAATATTCCAAAAGGGTTTATATTTTCATTTTTCATTTTTTCTAATGGAGTATAATTATCTTGTGGAAGAGAAGATAATCCAGTATATCCTAATGGATTTCTTGTTGAAACTTCTGTTGAAGTATTATATCTTCTTCTTAATGGAGGTTCTCTAGCAAATAGTCCTCTAGATGAACTAGGAATATCTGTTATATTATGATTTAATTCTTATTTTATATCTGGTTTAATATTTATGAAATTATGAGAGGTGCTTAAATCTATTTCACCTATTTTTGTTATTAAATTTTCAATATCAGAATTTTCTTCTATATCACTCATTTTTTTATAATTTTCTGATATTTTCATATTTAATAAATGTAATGCTATTGGATCTGTTGTTTGTGATTTTATTTGTTCTTTTTTATGTTTATTTTCTATCAACATCTTTATTTGTTGTAATTCTATTAAGATCTTATTACCAAAATAAATTATTATTTTTTGTAATTCTTTACAGTCTTTTTCTATTTATAATTCAGAATCTTTTAGTTCTTTATATCCTATTTCTGCTTCTTGCAGACTACTATTTTCATGATTTTTATCAGTTTTAGTTCCCAGGAAAGCGAGGTGAGTCATAAAGACAAATTAGAGACCAGAGCTTTCCTTAGCCAGAACTATTACTGTTAAAATCATAATAAATATCCAAATATGTATGTTTATGTTTTTATCAAACATACAAGTACGTGGCATTGTTATACCTAAGTCTTTCAGAAGCATAAGCTTATGAGGAAAGTCTAGGTTTCCAGCCTATATACTTGAAATCTTTCAACATATTTTAAAATATGTTCAAACTTAGCATGTGTTATTCTTATTATCTTTTGTATTTTTACAAATTCCTGCATCATGTTATCTTTTATTAAGTCTGTCTTCTGAATCTTCTTTATGGCTCTGATACCAATTCGGGGTGTTGGGGTGAGCTGTACTCAGCAATCTCATAATTTTGTTGTTTAGACAGAAATTTTTGAAGATTTAAAACAACAAGGATTCTGTTACCTATCTATCTCTATTTCATCATAATTATATAACAAATATTCAAATCTTTCTTTCAATTTTTATAATATCCTTATTATGTTATTCATTAATATCAGTTTAATTTACAATTATTTCCTAAGATTACCTTTGATACTCTAATAAGTCAAATAATCTTTAAAACTCCAAGTCATCATTTGATAACCGTTAAAAGACTTAAAACTGCTTATGCTAAACCTTTTCCTATTAATTTTATCATCCGCACAGCCCAGCGTGGTGATATTGGATATAAAGAAAAACCCATTTTTTCTAAAGGAAACCCTTTAATTAAATTCCAAATACAATTAAAAACATTAGATATGGACATAGAAGGAATAAAAAATAGATTAAGACAATGTTTTACTGAAAATCCATTAGAATTTTGGGATAAAAATCAAATACTAGCTAAACTAGACATGATAGATAAACATAAAATTATTAGAGAAAAACCAATGAGATATAATCCAGAAGATAAAAAAGAATTCAATCAACAAATAGATGAATTATTAAAATTAAAATTTATTAGACCAAGTTTATCAGCCCATAGCTCACCAGCATTTATTGTTAGAAAACATGCTGAGATAGTGAGAGGAAAAGCTAGAATGGTGATAAACTATAAAAGACTTAATAACAACACCGTATTTGATGGATATTTTTTACCCCATAAAGAAAGTTTAATTAATGAAACAAGAAATAAGAAGATATTTTCTAAATTTGATTGTAAAAGTGGATTTTGGCAAATTAAGATGCACCCAGATAATATAGCATATACAGCATTTTCGACCCCAAAAGGTCAATATGAATGGTTAGTCATGCCATTTGGATTAAAAAATGCTCCACAAATATTTCAAAGAAAAATGCATAATATTTTTAAATCTTATGATTTTATATTTGTTTATGTTGATGATATCTTAGTTTTATCTGATAATATGACTGCTCATCTAAAACATTTAGATATTTTTATTAATCTTTGTTTCAATAATGGATTAGCTTTATCTGAGAAAAAATCAAAGATATGTCAACATCAGATTGAATTTTTAGGAATGCATATAGATAGTAAAGGAATACAATTACAGAAACATATTTTAGAAAAAGTTAATAGTTTTCCAGATAAATTAATAGATAAAAAACAAGTTCAAAGTTTTTTAGGAATATTAAATTATGCATCAGATTTCATAGCAAACCTAGCAAGTTTAAGAAAACCTTTTCAAGATTTAATAAGGAAAGATAGAGTTTTTAATTTTGACTCCTTATTAGAACAAGAAGTTAAACATATAAAAGCAATGTGTAAATCACTACCAAAATTACAATTACCAAATGAAAATGATAATTTAATATTAGAAACAGATGCGTCAGAAAGATATTGGAGTGGAGTATTAAAGAAAGAAGATTATAATGAAAATCATGAAAAGATAAGAGAAACAGTATGTATATATTGTTCTGGAACATTTTCTGATACAGAGTCAAGATATCATATAAATGAAAAAGAATTATTAGCTGTTGTTAGAAGCTGCAAAAAATTTTATTACTTTTTATTACCAACAAGATTCTTATTAAGAACAGATAATACTCAAGTAAAAACTTTTATTAAAAATTTACTACCAAGTAGACCTGAAGTTAAAAGATTAATTAGATGGCAAATGTTACTAGCAGAATTGTAGCATCCCGGATTTCGGATAATTAAATTTATATATGTGAAAATAAATTTTGTGATTTGAAGGTGGACCAGATGGAACGGTCCAAAAATGAAGTATGAAAATTGAAAACCGAAGCAGTGAGTATCGCGACCTGGTCGCCGCGACCACAGGTCGCGATGGCTTGCTCGCGGTGGAAAATGTGATTTTTGGTAGTGAGCATCGCGACCAGTCACCGCGACCACAGGTCGCGATGAACTGCTCGCGATGAAAATGTCAAATTCTGGCAGTGAGCAACGCGACCACCAGCGCGACCAAGGTACCGCGAGGTGTGCTTGCGACGAAGGCGGTGCAAACGCTCTAGTGAGTACCGCGACCTGGTGGCGCGACCACAGGTCGCGACGACGGTCGCGATGGCTAAAAAAAATATAAAAAAAAGAGTGGCTTCTCGCAGAAGCCAGAAAACACACAGAACAGAAAGAAGAGAGAGAAGAGACCGAGAAAAGAAAAGAAAGAAGAAGAAGAAGAAGAAAGAAAGAAGAGAGAGAAGGAAGAAGAAAGAGGAAGAAGAAGAAGGAAGAAGAAAGTGAAGAGGAAAGAGAGAGAAGGAAGTGTAGGTGAAGAGAAAGGGAAAGGAAAGGAAAAGAAAATCGTGGAACCGCGATTTGTCGAACGAAAAACGGTATCCAGGTTGGTGTACTTTCGTTTTCGGAATCTTTACGAAAAGTATTAAGTATTTCGTTTTCGTTTTCATTTTAGTTTTCGTTTTCGTCTTCGATTTCGTTGAAATTTCTCGTTTTCGATTTTCGTATGAAAATTGTTTATTTATATGAAAAATCGATGATTAATATATCTATTATTGATTTTGGAATGATTTTATGATAGATCGCATTTTGATCGTGTTTTCGAATATTTCGATTTCGTTAAAAATACTTGATTTAGATTTTCGTATAACTATTGATTATTTTTCTTGAAGAGTATTATGTGAATTGTATGTTTATTGAGCAACTATTTTTTACTGAGTAACTATTGTGAAATTTATTGTGAATCTAGTTTATCGGAAACGGCCCTAGGATACTTAGACATAGAAATAGATATAGGAGGTTGGTATACCAGCTGGGTTACTGAGCAGTACTGCGCCGCTATTGATTGCTATTGATGATTATTATGTACCTTCTCATGGATTCGTCCAGAGGCAGGGAGACACGTACCTCCTCAGGATTCGTCCTGGGGGTTGGGAGCCACGTACCTTCCTAAGGATTCGTTCCTGGGATAGGGAGTTATGTACCTCTCTAGGTTCCGTACCCACGGTCCTAGAGTAGGGAGATACGTACCACTCTTAGGATTCGTCCTAGGGTGGGAGTTTGACCCATATTCCAGTCCTAGTATGTTGAGTATTCTAGCGGGCCAGATTAGAAGTGAATTGATAAGTGAATTGAATGATTGTCTTAACTGATTTTATATGTTGATCCTAGTGTTGAAATTAAAGTGATTAAAATTGTTTTATGGTTTGATTTTGTAAATAAATTGATTTGTAAATGGTTAGAATTGAAATATATATATATATATATATATATATATATATATATATAAATTGTGATTTGTTTCTTGTTAAAGGTTATTTATGATTATTTTTCATAATTAAGTTTAGTGTACACCCACTAAGCTATATGCTTAGCGCGTTAGTTTTGTTTCTAACGCGTAGGTACCAGGGATCTCGAAGAAGCTAAAGACTGAAGAGGGAGAGAGTTGCTGACAGAGTCCCAGAGTTATTACAGTTGGGTAGCTATATTGTTGTTATATGTATATATTCTGAAAGCATGCATATACGGAGGATTTGTAAATATGTTTTGTAATTAATTATTTTATTGTTTCTGTCTTTTATTATCAAAATGTTTGTAAATATTAAATTCTGAATTGTTTGATTTTTATAAACTGTATTGGAAAGTCGCACTAAACGGCAGAGTGCGCAACTGTATGAAACTGATATTGAACTGTTGATATTGAATTTGTAATTGCATTGTTTTGTGGAAAAACAGGTTTTGGGAAATCCGAAAAACAAACGAAACTCTGCCGAAATTTTTGTAAAAAGTTTATCTGTTGGGCTCACTAGAAAAGTCTTTTTGAATTACAAATTGATGGGCTCACAATGATTTGAAATGTATAAAATGAATTTAGAAAGTTTTGAAAGTCCGTGTAGCGCTCCCTGGGTCGGTCCAGCCGGGTCGGGTCAGGGGGTGTTACAAGAATACACTTTTGATATTGAAATTATCAAATCTGATAAAAATGTTTTAGCAGATTTTCTCACAAGAGATGGCTCAACCAATGAATGATATCATTAGTCATTTGAAAGATATGGAACAAGAAGTTCTTTCGATAATAGAAAATATTTCTGATCTTATTGATATTATCAAGCTTCCTGGCAATGCAAAGGAAGTTGCAAATATTCTCTTCTCAGAGAGTCAAATGATTGAAAGACATGTTGGGAAATATGAATTATTAAACAACAGAGTTTTTCAATTATTTGAAAAGATAGAGGTAAGACAAAAAGCCTCTCCATCAAGCACAGATACCTCCACTAAAAAGGAGACTACATATAAAGTTACTGATTCATCATCCTCTTCCTCCATGGATGTTGAACTAAGACCACAGAAAGATAAAGGGAAAAGAGTTCAACTCAATATTCCCAATGTTGCAGATATGATAGAACCAGTTATGGAGCAAATAACGATAATGAAAAGGCTTTATAGTCTTTCTAATACAGATAACAGATATATAGATTATTCTGGGATTTATCCTAGAATCAATTTTCTCCAAGATTCATCTCCTGAAAAGATAAGATATTGGTTTGATTTTGGAGCCCTAAACTCCATTTATACAAATCCACCAGATTTTGCAGAAATCTCTCAACTGCCAAGATGGATATACCAAGGAGTAAAGGATTGCTATATACGCAATCCTACCATGACCCCTAAAGATATTATTGTATTAAAATTTTTATCTGCACGTCCTGATTTTTATAAAGATGAAAGATATCCTGCCTACCATTTCATCCAGATAGAAAAAGCAGATTCTTTCTCAATTACAGCTCAAAAGCTTCGAAAAGATCTGCCCAAATTTGAAGAAAAAGATATCCATTACAGGAGAGTGATAGGGATCAGAATAGTCCTACAAGGTCTTGAAGCCAGCTTCAAGAGAGGATTTCGCACATATGGCGGACAAAAGATACTGTCATCCATCATGATATCGCCAGCAAAGACAACACCAGTATCTGCTAGAAACTACATGGCAACAAAGATAAAGCTTCTCAACACTGGAGCTGTCAGATCAAGCCCTCAAGCTCAAGAACGTGTCTGTCAATTTCGACAGCATGATTTGAATACGTGTCCAGCATGTACATTTGATTCAAAAAGCAAAGATAAAGATAAGGTGCCAGATAAACCGTCGGCATATAGCGACGAAGAATGAAAAAGATAAGATCTGAGTGGTCCCCTTATCTACTCAAAAGAAGATACCAGCTGTACCGATATCTCAAGATTCACAAAGATAAGAAGACAATCATGATAAAAAGATATGTGAAGACAAACCGATATTTTATTTTAACCTTTAAAATGTAATCTTATCTTTTTACCATGCGTTTCAGCACCAACCTAAGTATCCCTTACATAACTGATCTGTATCCCTTCAACAACTAGCAGCTCAATCCAGTTTCGTTTCCTACCTCTGGGTGTACAGAAGAAAAATAAAAAGTATTTGAAGCTTTTTCTTCTTTATGAAAGAAGAGTAGAAGTGTTATGAGAAAATTTTGCAAGATATAAGAGTAAAGAAAACTCTTTATTGCTTCATATGAATATCTTACAAAAGAAAAAGGAAGAGATTTTCTAAGGCTTTCTTAGAATGAGTATTTTTGGATGCTCCACTCCGAATGCCTTTGCCTAATGACTACTTACATATTTATAGTTGAAGTCCGGACATGAAACCCCGGATTTCAAACTTTACAAAATAAAAGATAAAAAGATAAGATTACATTTTAAAGGTTAAAATAAAATATCGGTTTGTCTTCACATATCTTTTTATCATGATTGTCTTCTTATCTTTGTGAATCTTGAGATATCGGTACAGCTGGTATCTTCTTTTGAGTAGATAAGGGGACCACTCAGATCTTATCTTTTTCATTCTTCGTCGCTATATGCCGACGGTCTATCTGGCACCTTATCTTTATCTTTGCTTTTTGAATCAAATGTACATGCTGGACACATATTCAAATCATGCTGTCGAAATTGACACACACGTTCTTGAGCCTGAGGGCTTGATCTGACAGCTCCAGTGTTGAGAAGCTTTATCTTTGTTGCCATGTAGTTTCTAGCAGATACTGGTGTTGTCTTTGCTGGCGATATCATGATGGATGACAGTATCTTTTGTCCGCCATATGTGCGAAATCCTCTCTTGAAGCTGGCTTCAAGACCTTGTAGGACTATTCTGATCCCTATTGCTCTCCTGTAATGGATATCTTTTTCTTCAAATTTGGGCAGATCTTTTCGAAGCTTTTGAGCTGTAATTGAGAAAGAATCTGCTTTTTCTATCTGGATGAAATGGTAGGCAGGATATCTTTCATCTTTATAAAAATCAGGACGTGCAGATAAAAATTTTAATACAATAATATCTTTAGGGGTCATGGTAGGATTGCGTATATAGCAATCCTTTACTCCTTGGTATATCCATCTTGGCAGTTGAGAGATTTCTGCAAAATCTGGTGGATTTGTATAAATGGAGTTTAGGGCTCCAAAATCAAACCAATATCTTATCTCTTCAGGAGATGAATCTTGGAGAAAATTGATTCTAGGATAAATCCCAGAATAATCTATATATCTGTTATCTGTATTAGAAAGACTATAAAGCCTTTTCATTATCGTTATTTGCTCCATAACTGGTTCTATCATATCTGCAACATTGGGAATATTGAGTTGAACTCTTTTCCCTTTATCTTTCTGTGGTCTTAGTTCAACATCCATGGAGGAAGAGGATGATGAATCAGTAACTTTATATGTAGTCTCCTTTTTAGTGGAGGTATCTGTGCTTGATGGAGAGGCTTTTTGTCTTACCTCTATCTTTTCAAATAATTGAAAAACTCTGTTGTTTAATAATTCATATTTCCCAACATGTCTTTCAATCATTTGACTCCCTGAGAAGAGAATATCTGCAACTTCCTTTGCATTGCCAGGAAGCTTGACAATATCAATAAGATCAGAAATATTTTCTCTTATCGAAAGAACTTCTTGTTCCATATCTTTCAAATGACTAATGATGTCATTCATTGGTTGAGCCATCTCTTGTGAGAAAATCTGCTAAAACATTTTTATCAGATTTGATAATTTCAATATCAAAAGTGTATTCTGCTAGTAACATTTGCCATCTAATTAATCTTTTAACTTCAGGTCTACTTGGTAGTAAATTTTTAATAAAAGCTTTTACTTGAGTATTATCTGTTCTTAATAAGAATCTTGTTGGTAATAAAAAGTAATAAAATTTTTTGCAGCTTCTAACAACAGCTAATAATTCTTTTTCATTTATATGATATCTTGACTCTGTATCAGAAAATGTTCCAGAACAATATATACATATTGTTTCTCTTATCTTTTCATGATTTTCATTATAATCTTCTTTCTTTAATACTCCACTTCAATATCTTTCTGACGCATCTGTTTCTAATATTAAATTATCATTTTCATTTGGTAATTGTAATTTTGGTAGTGATTTACACATTGCTTTTATATGTTTAACTTGTTGTTCTAATAAGGAGTCAAAATTAAAAACTCTATCTTTCCTTATTAAATCTTGAAAAGGTTTTCTTAAACTTGCTAGGTTTGCTATGAAATCTGATGCATAATTTAATATTCCTAAAAAACTTTGAACTTGTTTTTTATCTATTAATTTATCTGGAAAACTATTAACTTTTTCTAAGATATGTTTCTGTAATTGTATTCCTTTACTATCTATATGCATTCCTAAAAATTCAATCTGATGTTGACATATCTTTGATTTTTTCTCAGATAAAGCTAATCCATTCTGTAAACAAAGATTAATAAAAATATCTAAATGTTTTAGATGAGCAGTCATATTATCAGATAAAACTAAGATATCATCAACATAAACAAATATAAAATCATAAGATTTAAAAATATTATCCATTTTTCTTTGAAATATTTGTGGAGCATTTTTTAATCCAAATGGCATGACTAACCATTCATATTGACCTTGTGGGGTCGAAAATGCTGTTTATGCTATACTATCTGGGTGCATCTTAATTTGCCAAAATCCACTTTTACAATCAAATTTAGAAAATATCTTCTTATTTCTTGTTTCATCTTTTTTATGTTTATTTTCTATC
This sequence comes from Xanthoceras sorbifolium, assembly GCA_003430845.1. Taxonomy (NCBI): domain Eukaryota; kingdom Viridiplantae; phylum Streptophyta; class Magnoliopsida; order Sapindales; family Sapindaceae; genus Xanthoceras; species Xanthoceras sorbifolium. The sequence continues at coordinate 7,834,347 of CM010622.1, read as the reverse complement.
AACATCTTTATTTGTTGTAATTCTATTAAGATCTTATTACCATAATAAATTATTGTTTTTTGTAATTCTTTACAGTCTTTTTCTATTTTTAATTCAGAATCTTTTAGTTCTTTATATCCTATTTCTGCTTCTTGCAGACTACTATTTTCATGAATATTATTCATGATTTTTATCAGTTTTAGTTCCCAGGAAAGCAAGGTGAGTCATAAAGACAAATTAGAGACCAAGGCTTTCCTTAGCCAGAACTATTACTGTTAAAATCATAATAAATATCCAAATATGTATGTTTATGTTTTTATTAAACATACAAGTACGTGGCATTGTTATACCTAAGTCTTCCAGAAGCATAAGCTTATGAGGAAAGTCTAGGTTTCCAGCCTATATACTTGAAATCTTTCAACATATTTTAAAATATGTTCAAACTTAGCATGTGTTATTCTTATTATCTTTTGTATTTTTACAAATTCCTGCATCATGTTATATATAAACAGATCACAAAAGTCTGAAATATCTGCCTATCCAACGAGAGCTTAATTTGAGACAGAGACGATGGATGAAGCTGATCAAAGACTATGATTGTGTGATTGACTACCATCCAGGGAAGGCGAACGTGGTAGCAGATGCTCTGAGCAGAAAATCACTAGTCTCTTTAAAGACTATGAATGTGCAACTACAACTAAATTCAGACAATGCATTGGTGGCTGAATTGAGATGCAGACCCAGTTTGATTCAGAAAATTACAGAAAAATAGAAGCAGGATGCTAGAATCCAGATGATATGTGAACAGATCCCCTCTGGGAAGCATCCGAATTTCTCAATTAGAAATGATGGTGTTGTGTGTTTCAAAGACCGGATTTGCATTCCAGATGATGAAGAGTTAAGAAAGATAATCCTGACAGAGGCACACAGTAGTCCGTATTCGATGCACCCAGGTAGTACCAAAATGTACAGAGATTTGAGAACTCAGTATTGGTGGTCTGGTATGAAGAAAGATGTGGTGGATTTTGTGAATAAATGCATGACTTGTCAACAGGTGAAAGCTGAACACCAGGTTCCATCAGGATTGTTGCAACCAATATCAATACCTGAATGGAAATGGGATCGCATCACGAAGGACTTTGTCACATGATTGCCACTCACCCGAAGTAAACATGATGCTATATGGGTTATAGTGGACCGACTGACGAAGTCAGCACATTTTCTACCTGTCAGCACTGACTATTCACTGGATCGACTGACAGAATTGTATATAAAAGAAATAGTCAGATTGCATGGAGTACCTGCATCTATCGTATCAGATAGAGACCCGAGGTTTACATCCAGATTCTGGAAGAAATTTCATGAAGCTTTAGGTACTCGATTAAGCTTCAGTACAACTTTTCATCCACAGACTGATGGACAATCAGAAAGATTTATTCAAGTGCACGAAGATATGCTCAGGAGCTGTGTGATTGATTTTGAAGGAAGTTGGATCGATCACCTTCCACTAATTGAATTTGCTTACAACAACAGTTATTAGGTGAGCATAGATATGGCACCGTATGAAGCACTGTACAGAAGAAAATGTAGGACACCATTGTGCTGGACAGAATTGGGTGAAGACGGACAGACTGAAGAGAAAGTGAAGATTATCAAGGAGAGATTGAAAGCAGCATCTGATCGACAAAAGTCCTATACAGATTTAAAAAGGAGAGACATAGAATATGAAGTTGGAGAAAAAGTCTTCCTTAAGGTATTCCGTGGAAGAAAGTACTAAGATTTGGGAAGAAAGGAAAGTTGAGTCCTAGGTTTATTGGTCCATACGAGATTCTTGAACGTGTGGGACCGGTAGCCTATAGGCTAGCTTTACCACTAGGATTGGAAAAGATACATAATATGTTTCATGTATCTATGCTGAGGAGATACAGATCTGATCCACCTCATAGAGTCCAGACTAAAGCCATTGAGTTACAGCCAGATTTAACATATGATGAGTCACCAGTGAAAATTCTAGACAGGGAAGTTAAAGAATTACGAAATAAAAGAATTCCACTGGTGAAAGTTCTCTGGAGAAATCACAATGTAGAAGAAGTTACTTAGGAAAGTGAAGAAGTGATGAGACAACAATATCCACAATTATTCGAATGAGGTAAATTTTGAGGACGAAATTTCTTAAGAGGTGAAGAATTGTAATGCCCCTAATTTTTCGTAATTATGAAAAGTATATTATTTTCATGGTGCATTTGGAGAATAATGGGTCTAATTGAATATTGGTGAAGTTAATTTGATAATTGAATAAGTGTGGAATAGTTATTGAGATGGAATGTGATTAAGAGTAAATTTATGCCATGATAGGATTTGAAGAAGCTTAAGGGTACAATTTGTAATTAAAAAGATATTTATATAATATATATATATATATATATAATATTAGTAGTGGAAAAATAATAATAAAATAAAATAAGAGATGGTGAGTTGGCAGGGGATGAGATAAGAAGAAGAAAAAAAATAATAAAAAAACATAAAAGCAATCTAAAAAAAAAAAACAAAACAAATTTGAGACAGAGAGGTGGCGTGAGGAAGAGAGGAAGAAAAGAAAGAAGAAAAGAAGAAGAGAAGGAGAGGAGTAGCCAGAGATAAGAGAGAAGAGGAGAGACAAAGAAGAGAGAGAAAGGAAAAAGAAGAAGAAGGAGAAGAAGAGTAGGAAAGAATATTGTCCAAAAATTGTCCAGGTTCGATGTACACTAATTTTTTGTATTTTTCATAAATTTTCGAAATCGATATATTACATTGTTTTTAATTATTTGTGATATATTGTTTATAATTTGTTTGAAATTGATTTTGAGATGATTTGGTTAAGAGTATATCACATCCTGTATTATGAAAATAAAATGGTAGGCATTTTATTAAATATTGGCCTAATAAAATTATTGGTTTTTCTATTCCTTTATTGATTTCTATCACATTATTAGAAATATCACGTCCTCTTATTATTGGTAAATCTTGATAATATTTTTCAGGAAAACATTGAGGTTTACTCAGACATGATCCTGATCCACTATCTATATAAGCAGCAAAATATTATGCTTTGTAATCTTTATAAGTTACTCCTATGGAAATATAAATACTATATGGACTAGTCATTTTGATATATATATATATATATATTAATTTTCCATTATAATTTATCTTTAATCCATAAGATGTTATTTGGTACGGTTTTACCATTTCTAAGAATGTTAATCCTAACATTATTTCTAAATTATCATTTAATCCTTCATTTTCTATAAGTAATCTTATTGGAATAATTTCATTTCCAAATCTTAATAAAGTTTCAATGGCTTCATTTATTTCATGTAGATCTCCATTGAAATTTGTATATTGATGTGGATTATCTAATTTATATCTTTGAAGATTATTACATAATTTAGATTAAGAGTAAATTTGTGCCATGGTAGGATTTGAAGAAGCTTAAGGGTGCAATTTGTAATTAAAAATATATTTATAATATATATATATATATATATATATATATAATATTAGTAGTGGAAAAAAAATAATAAAATAAAATAAGAGATGGTGAGTTGGCAGGGGATGAGATAAGAAGAAGAAAAAAAATAATAAAAAAACATAAAAGCAATCTTAAAAAAAAAAAAACAAAACAAATTTGAGACAGAGAGGTGGTGTGAGGAAGAGAGGAAGAAAAGAAAGAAGAAAAGAAGAAGAGAAGGAGAGGAGTAGCCAGAGAGAAGAGAGAAGAGGAGAGACAAAGAAGAGAGAGAAAGGAAAAAGAAGGAGGAGGAGAAGAAGAGTAGGAAAGAATATTGTCCAAAAATTGTCCAGGTTCGATGTACACTAATTTTTTGTATTTTTCAGATTTTTTAGAAATTTTCGAAATCGATATATTACATTGTTTTTAATTATTTGTGATATATTGTTTATAATTTGTTTGAAATTGATTTTGGAATGATTTGGTATATATATTGATTGTAATAAATTGATTTTAAATATATATATATTGTATGTGATGATTTTGAATATATTCTATATATATATATATATATATATATATATATATATATATATGTTGTTGTGATAAATTGATTAAACGATTTTGGGGAACTTCAATTCGATATTAAATTGTGAAATAAGATTGAATATAAATTTGAGTTTCTTTTATATGATTATTAATGATATATTTGAATTTTGTAAATGTGATTATTGATTGGAATTTAATAAAATTTAATTTGACCATAAAGAAATGATATTGTGAAATGGCCCTATGGCCCTAGGATATTTGGACATAGAAATGGATATAGGAAGTTAGTATACCAGCTGGGTTATTTCAGCAGTACTGTACCATTATTATTAGTGATTGTTGTTGCGGGGCAATCTCGGACAATCACACTGATATTAGTGACTGTTGTTGCGGGGCAATCTCGAACAATCACACTGATATTAGTGACTGTTGTTGCGGGGCAACCCTGGACGTCACTCCGATATTATAGAGATTAGACCAATATTCCAGTCATGAAATTATGTTTAGTATACCAAAGGGTCAGAATTGAAATGAAATTAGATAAATTGTTTATAAACGAATTTCGAAAATAAATATTGTATAGTTTAAATTTATAAATTGAGTTAAATATTGATTTGTTCTTATATTATATATTGGTTATATTTTATGTTCAAATTTATTTCATAATTTTGATAAATGAGTTTAGTGTACTCTCACTAAGCTTTATGCTTAGCGCGTTGATTTTTATCACGCGTAGGTAACAGAGATACCGAGGAAGGAAAAGACTGAAGAGGTACCAGCTGCAGAGGAGAGATCAGAGTCACATTTCTGTGGTAGTGTACACCGAACCTGAACAATTTTTGAACAATATTCTTTCCTACTCTTCTTCTCCTTCTTCTTCTCTTTCCTTTATCTCTCTTCTTTCTCTCTCCTCTTCTCTCTTCTCTCTCGCTACTCCTCTCCTTCTCTTCTTCTTTTCTTCTTTCTTTTCTTCCTCTCTTCCTCACGCCACCTCTCTGTCTCAAATTTGTTTTGTCATTTTTTTTTTTGAGATTGCTTTTATGTTTTTTTATTATTTTTTTTTCTTCTTCTTATCTCATCCCCTGCCAGCTCACCATCTCTTTTTTTATTTTATTATTTTTTTTCCACTACTAATATTATATATATATATATATATATATATATTATAAATATCTTTTTAATTACAAATTACACCTTTAAGCTTCTTAAAATCCTACCATGGCACAAATTTACTCTTAATCACATTTCATCTCAATAATTATTCCAAAACTATTCCACACTTATTCAATTACCAAATTAACTTCACCAATATTCAATTAGACCCATAATTCTCCAAATGCACCATGAAAATAATATACTTTTCATAATTACGAAAAATTAGGGGCGTTACATGATTGATCTTCTGGAGATCCCAACGAGGCCTCCCTACCTACAAAAAATCTGCAACCATAGAATCAGAGTTAGAACACTCAAAGATAGGTCTGAAGAAAGAGGGCCTGGGGTGCCACGGATCTATAAAGGTTTTGATCCTAGTCCTATCTCAAGCCCTTCATCTCAACCCCTTCAGCAGTAACTCTCTTCCCCACAGAACACTCCTCCATAGATGGGAAGAACCAGGCTTTAAATGGACCTTGAGAAAATCTTCTGACTTAAAGTATTTTGCTTTCAGAATTTGAGAGACTAGGGAATGGGGATCACTCGAAATTCTCCAAGCCTGCTTTGCAACTAAAGCTTGGTTAAAGAGGACAAGATCTTTAAAGCCTAGACCACCCAACGATTTTGGACGACAGAGAAGATCCTAGCTAGCCCAGCTCATTTTCCTCTTATCTCCATTGAAACCCCACCAAAAACCTGATATAAGAGAAGTCAAATCTTTACACAAAGAAGAAGGGATCTGAAACAAACTCATAGTGTAGGTAGGCACGGCTTGATCAATGGCTTTTATCAAGACTTCCTTTCCCCCCATAGAAAAGAAGCTACCCTTCCAACTCTTAAGACGCTTCCAAACACGCTCTTTGATAGCATTAAAAACCTGTTTCTTATTTCTGCCTATAAGAGTGGGCAGACCCAGGTACTTATCATAGGAAGACGAACCTGAGAGACCAAGCATGTTTTGGAAAGAAAGACGAGCCTGAGTGTTCACATTCGGGCTATAGGACACTGAAGACTTGAGAAAGTTTATTTGTTGACCAAAACCTTCCTCATAAATCTTTAGGATCCTTTTAATAGCAGCACCATTGGCCTTTGAAACCCTGCAAAAGAGAACACTGTCGTCTGCAAAAAATAGATGGCTAACTGGGGGGTTGCCACGGCAACACCTAAAACCCAGCGGCCTTCTCTTTGAGCCTTCCCATGGATCATAGCAGAAAAAGCTTCAACACAGAACAGAAAGAGGTAGGGAGATAATGGATATCCCTGACGAAGACCTTTGGAAGGGAAAACTTTACCAACAACGTTTCCATTAACCACAAAAGAGAAAGAGGAAGTAGAGATGCAATCCCATATTAGAGCAATAAATTTATTAGGAAAGCCTAATTTCTCTAAAACCTTCTTTAGAAATCTCCATTTGACACAATTGTAGGCCGTGCTCATGTCTAGTTTAAGAGCTGCGAAGCCTCTCTTACCTTTCTTCCTCTTGTTTATGGAGTGTAACATCTCAAAAGCAATTAGCACATTATCAAAGATTAATCTTCCAGGCACAAAGGCACTCTGAGAGGAGGAAATCAGATTAGGTAATAACGGTTTCAATCTGTTAGCTATAGCTTTAGTGACAGTTTTATAAACCACACTACAGAGGCTTATCGGCCTAAACTCATTCATCCTCAAGGGATTCTTGATCTTAGGGATTAATGCCACATTGGTTGAGTTAAAATCCTTTATAGATAAGCTACCATTAAGGACTCTCAAACACACATTAGTAATATAGCCCCCCACCACATCCCAGTTTTTTTGAAAAAAGATAGCATAGAAGCCATCTGGCCTTGGGGCCTTAGTAGAGCCAAGATTAAAGAGAGCTTGCTTAACCTCAAAGTCCTCAAAGGGAGCATTAAGGTCGGTCAACATATCAGAGTTCATTTTGCACTCAATAAAATTAGAAGCCAAATCTGAAGGATTATTAGAGGTAAAGACACTGCTGAAATACTTACAAACTGTTCGGTTGATCCCCTCAGCATCGGTTTGGCTCATTCCATTCTCATCAATCAATTCCCTTATAGTGTTCTTCTTTTGCCTTGCTGAAGCCTTCATATGAAAGAATTTAGAGTTCTTGTCGCCAGCACGCAACCAGTCTGCCCTAGATCTCTGGCTCCAGTACAATTCTTTCTTAGCAAGTAAACTGTGATGAGTACTCAAAAGTGAAATTTATTGTCTATAAATCTTATATATTTTGAGCATGTTTTCCTGATGATATGGCCTAGGTGAACAGTACCGTACACGTGAATAATTAATGATCAACAGTGAAATGACGGCTTGAACAGTCAATGGACGATGCCGCCTGTGAACAGTGACGTCAGCAGTGACGTCAACAGTCCGTATGCGTAAGCAGTGACGAAGTGAAGGAAGGAGAGGTAGTAGTTTCTCTTCTCCTCTATTCTCTCTCTCTCCTTTCTCTCTTTCTTGGATGATTTCTTAAATGAAGAAAATGGGGTATTTATAAGAAAATTCTGGGTACTGTTTACGCATACGGACTGTTGACGTCACTACTGACGTCCCTGTTCACAGACGGCACCGGCCATTGACTGTTTAAGCCGCCATTTCACTGTTCAAGCAGCCATTTCTGACAACGCTCACAAGCTCTACAATATGCATTAGTGCCTTTGAAAGGAGTAGGCCAATAGAATTCACATTGTAAAATTTTAGCAGCTGTTTTCTTAACAGAAAAATGACCACCACATGCTTCATTATGGTAAAAAGAAATCACATCATGCATTTCATTATCAGGAACACATTTTCTATAGATTTAGTTACCACAATACTTAAACAGATAAGGATCATCCCAAAAGAAACTGCGTACCTCCACCATCAATTTCTTTCGATTTTGTGCGTTCCAATCCGGTGGAGTCTTACCTGTACAAAGATAATTCACAATATGAGCAAACCAAGGTAATTCTGTAATAGCAAAAAGTTGCTCATCAGGAAAAGAATCATTAATGGGACGAATATCAGGACATTCTTCAAAAACCAATATGGATAAATGATCTGCCACAACATTCTCTACTCCCTTTTTATCCTTAATAGTGATGTCGAACTCTTGGAGTAGAAGGATCCACCTAATAAGTCGAGCCTTAACATCATTTTTACTGAGAAAGTACTTTAATGCTGCATAGCAGTGTAAACAACAATAGGCGATCCAACAAGATAAGCACGAAATTTATCCAAGGCAAATACTACTGCAAGAAGTTCTTTTTCAGTTGTAGAATAATTCATTTAAGTACTATTTAAAGTCCTACTTGTTTAATAAATGACATAAGGTTTCTTATCTTTTCTTTGCCCTAAAACAGCTCCAATTGCATAATCACTAGCATCACACATAATTTCAAAAAGTAAATTCCAATAAGGTGATTGTATAATAGGTGCAGAAGTGAGTAATGCAATTAATCTATCAAAAGCAACTTGACAAGCATCAGACCATTCAAAAGGAGTGTCTTTAGATAAAAGATTACACAAGGGTCTTGATATGACACTAAAATCTTTGATAAATCTCCTATAAAAACCAGCATGTCCTAAAAAGGATCTAATATCTTTTATGCTCTTCGGAATGGGCAACTTAGCAATTAATTCAACTTTAGCTCTATCTACTTTAATTCCTTTGGAAGAAACAATATCATTTAAGAAATCATTCAACAAAGAGAGAAAGGAAAGAGAGAATAGAGGAGAAGAGAAGCCGTTACCTCTCCTTCCTTCATTTTTATATATTTTTGTATTTCTTTTCATGGAGAACTAATCTCCTAACTAAGGTGAGAGGAGAAACCTAAAATTATTTATATGTATTGTTGATTCAATTTAGACAAGTATTTCAATATAAATTTGGTTTTTGGTTTGTTCAATTTAATATTTGGTTTAGCTTCTTGTAATGATTGATGGGTGTTATATAATTTTATTCAAAGGTTCAGTCATGTTTTTCCTATTGTTTAGTAAAAACATCCATGCTTTTATGATTTTGGTGAACCAATAGATTATTTAGAAATTAGAATTTCGATGGAATTATTTTTTGATAGATTGTTGCTGTAGGTACAGGCTATGCTTGAGATTTTTCCCATGAGAAATAAGAAATTAGTTGTGTTATGTGTGAACACCATCAACCGAATTCATTTTTTCTATGTCTATTCTTATATAAGTTTTAAGAAAATAATTGAATCAATAATATTGCATAAATAATTAAAGGTGGAACCCCGAAGCCTTAGTATTTCTCATTCATAAGTTTTACTCTCAATTAAACACAATTGAATTGTTTTATTAATCATAATTTTGCGATCTTTCTTAATGCTCTTCGTGGTACGACACTCGTTACTCCGAGTTATACTGCTACGCGACTCCTGCACTTGGGATTAGCAAGCAATTTTTGGCTCAGCTCTGTCTCTACAGCCCTGGCTTGGATTAAAATTGCTTCGCTTAAATTGCCTCGAAGCAGGAAATTTAATTCTTTCTATTTTGCCATGATGGATTTTCCTAAATATCCGAATTTCTTAAAACTCCACTGGTGCAGCTCTGCAGCATAAAGACTTAATTTTTCCTTCAGCCCCAACAGAGAGGCCTCCCCGAATCTGCTACCCTCAAGCCATGCCTTCGAAATTACCTGCTTGCATTCTTCATCCTTTAGCCAATAAGGTTCAAATTTAAAGCTCTTTCCCTTGTTTTGAAGACTGTCTCCTTTTAATCCATTCAGCCTAACCAGGACAGGCCTATGGTCTGAAAACCAGAAATTCAAGTTCTCTACAGCAGCATCTTCAAAAATACTCTTCCATTTAAAATTAGCCAAAACTCTATCCAACCTCTCCTGGATATTGGCTTTTGCTGCTCGTTTATTATTCCAAGTCAAGAAAGGACCCGACCAGCCCAAATCCACAAAATTACAATCATCTACAACCTTACGGAAATTAACCATACCAGAATCACTTCTCGCATCACCACCAATCTTTTCATATGAGTGAAGGATCTTGTTCCCTCCCCCCCCCCCCCCCCCCCCCCCCCCCCCCACTGTAAGCCACGCAATGAATTCAGCCGTCTTAGTAGGTCCCAAGATTGATCTCTCAAAGAAGAATTAGCATTACCATAAAACCCAGAAAACCTCCATAAAATACCACCACTACTACTAACAGAACAGTCTATATGACCTTTGGAAAAAGAAAAAATTGAAACATCAACAGAGAAGCATCAAACCCCCACTCTTTCCCTCACAATCTACCCAAAAGCTATTTTTAAAACCCAACTTTAATTTTAAATTACTAGCAAACTGACCACACACCTTAGTTTCACTGAGGAAAACTAAACTTGGGGAGAATTTTCATAGAACTTGTTTGAGTCCCGACAACGCATGAAGGTTCCCCAAGCCCCGCACGTTCCAGTAAAGGAGATTCATTGTTCCTGGAGAGCCTATCCCACAGGCTCCACCGATAGAGTAGAAGCATCCGAAGACGCCTTGGGTTTCTTCTCCAACCTTTCATCTGTCGAGATCCCATCACCCTTTCTCTTACTTCCGACTTCTGGAGACACCGGAGGGGAGAGCTTGTTGTACAGAATCCTTCGAGCAGGTGAGCGGCTTCCATGTTTGCCTCTTCTCCTTGCTGACGGAACTTTCTGGATAAGGCTCGAGGGACTCAAAATTTGCATTTGCAAATTTCTCGCCCTTTTTTTCCATTTTTTTGCTGAAGAAAGGTATGGGCCTGGGTCATGACTAAGCCCCTCCATCGGGCTTGCAGCAACATTTTCTATTTCTCCATTCAATGGGACAGGCCCATTATACAGCCCAGCTTCTTGACCTTGGCCCAACCGATTCTCTGTATCCCTTTTTGTCATTGCCTCTGTCCTAATTATAATTTCCCCAACAGTCCTCTTTGTAGCTTTATCTACGACCCGCTTCCCCTCTCCTGCTGCACAAAGAGCCTTATTTCCTTTTCCATGATTGTTTGAGGGCTCTTTTTCTTTTCTTGAATCTCTCCCCCTATGACATACCAGAGCCTTATCCAAATTATCCAAGATCGCTTTCTCTCCCTCTGAGCTCGTTGTACCTTCGTTGTTTGTGAGCTTCAAGGTATCAGACTGGTCTGGAACCTCTCTGCTTTGACCTACCCCCTAGCCTTTGCCTCCGCTAGCTTCACCGTACGGTTGCCTGAACCTCTTCTGCAATCTGGATACTGGTTTCTTTAACCTACTTACCCCTTGAACCCTCCTCACCATTCTGGGTCGATGATTTGCCTCCCCCATTGCCTCCTCATTGAGTTCTGGAAGAGGGTCTTCTAGGAGTTGGAGCACGAAGCCAATCCCCAAACTTAGGGGAAGAGTTGTTCATTGCCTCCATTCTAGCCGTTTTGTTGGAGCATTCCTAAAAACCATATCCTATAAGACCACAAGTAAAGCAAAAGTCCGGTAATACTAACACAATAAGTAATTGAAAATATTTTCTCTCCAGGTTTCATTAAATTACTTCTAAGGAATTTATACGCAAGTGTTAAACTATTTTCAATTCTTTTAGTACTTAAAGGAATTCCAACGTTAGGAATATATAGAATCTTGTTTATCTGATATTCTATCATCAAATAAAATCATTTTAATTGGTGAATTAATTCCTTCTTGGAAAGTTGATTTACTTAATATTTGTACTGCTCCTATATGAATATATCCAATTATTTTCTTATTTGTTTTCTTTATATCATTTTTATTAATTAATTGTATACTTGTATTTCCTTCAAACTTTTTTTAGTACAATCACTACTTCTCTCTCCTCTCTCGAGCTTCTCTGAAAGTTAGGGCAGAGCGTAAGAGTCTTCCCACGACTTGTGCGTGTCCTCCTGCATCTTCAATGGTGGTTTTTAAGGCTTTTTGATCCTTTCTTCATTTCAGAGCTCGAGAAATCTATCTACAGGGTTGATTAGGATTGATTTGGCTTTTCTTTTTTTTTCTAGTGCGATTTCTGTTGTGTTCTTTATCTCTCAATGGTTGGCTTCGGTGTGTTCTTGGTCACTCAAGTGTGTGTTTTCTTAAATCAGTGTGTTCCTTTTGAACTGGGTTCAGTTTCTGCTGGTTTCTTGGTTCTTTTGCTGGGTTTTGGTTCAGTGGAGTGGTTTCGGTGTGTTGTTGGCTTCTTGTTCTCGGTGTTTATTTTTGTGGGGTTTTGTTTCTAGGTGGTAGGTTGCGGCTGCTGGATAGGTGTGTATTGGGTCGCGGCTGCTGGACTGGTGTGTGCTGGATCGCGACTGCTGGATTGGTGTGTGGGGAATGGATCCCGAAAATATTGCTCGACTTTGTGAAAAGCTTACCATAGCCGAAGAGGGAGTTCCATAAGCTCGTATTGACCCCAAGCTCCATGAACTAGGGATGCATAAAATCTCTCTGTCTGGTGGGTAAGATCATTGCTAACAATGAGGTGAATAAGGACGCCTTCAAAGCTACTATTTCAAAGATATGGCGTACTGTCAAGGAGATGGGGGTGGAATCAATAGCTGTTAACACTTATATTTTCATATTTAAATGTGTCTGGGATAGAAAACGTATTTTGGAGGGAGGTCCTTGGTGCTTCGACAAACAACTCATTGTTCATTTATATTATGTTCATTTAGCCAAGCTAAATAAGGATGTTGGTTACTTTTTTAGGTGGTATGGTTAATTTAGTTAAAGAAGTCGATACAGGGGAAAGTGGGAGTGTTCGAGTAGCTTTATCAGAGCCCGGGTCATGTTAGATGTCACTAAACCACTTATTAGGGGTCTTAGAGTTAGGTTGAAGGACGATCGTTGTTGTTCGGTTGTGGTGTGTTATAAACGTTTACCCAATTTTTGCTATTTTGTGGTAGAATTGGTCACTTATTCCGTGGTAGAATTGGCCACATTATCACAGCAGCCATAACCCACCACTCACTAATCCAGCAACTGCGACCCACCATACACCAATCCAACAGCCGCGACCCACCACACACCAATCCAGCAGCCGCGACCCACAACATACCAATCCAGCAGTCGTGACCCACTACCTAGAAATAAAGTCCCACAAAAACAAACACCGAGAACAAGAAGCCAACAACACACCGAAACCACTCCACTGAACCAAAACCCAGCAAAAGAACCAAGAAACCAGCAGAAACCGAGCCCAGTTCAAAAGAAACACACTGATTTAAGAAAACACACACTTGAGTGACCAATAACACACCGAAGCCACCCACTGAGAGACGAAGAACACAGCAGAAACCGAACTAGAAAAAAGAAGAAAAGCCAAATCAGCCCTAATCAACCCTATAGATGGATTTCCTGAGCTCTGAAATGAAAAAAGGGACAAAAAGCCCCAAAAACTACCATTGAAGATGTGAAAGGACACGCACAAGTCGTGGGAAGACTCTTCCGCTCTGCCCTAACTTTCAGAGAAAGCTCGAGAGAGAATGTTATATTCTCATGTCCCTATAGAGGGTTTTGATTCATCAATTAAATCTTTTGTAATGTAACGAAAATTCAACAAGAAAATATCCATCATTCATCAAGGATTCTTCAATTAATGTACTCAATTTTTTAAAGCAACAATGTTGTTTTCCAATTCCAGTCATACGGAAAAGTGAGCTGCAGTATGGTATTACATATGTACTTAAAAAATGAAAAATATATAAAATAAAAAAAAAAACAATTGTCTAAGCAAATCCAAGAAAGAAGGTTGAAAGCACATCCACTTATAGTAAAGTGGTTAGTGCATCTCCCTCCCACCTCAGTGGTGAGGGGTTTAATTTCCACCATACACATACCAGCATGTGTGGATAGTTTTCTCCAATTATTGTGGGAGTATATGTCTCCCGTTCGTTATAGGAGTAGATATCCGGGCCGCTCGTTTAGTGATTAATCTCGGCAGGTCCCGGCAGTTATTAGTACTTGTACCCCTTTCAAAAAAAAAGAAGGTTGAAATTAGAACACCTAGACCAGCAAGTAGAAGCATTTGCACCAGACACCTCTGTAAAGAAAATAGTAACAGCAAGCTGGTAATTATGGAGTCTAGGAGATTTAAAACATGACGGAATGACTTACAATAAGCTATTATTGCCTCAGCAGACCCAAATGAAAATCAGCAAACTTATAAAATTATTAGGAGTCAAAGGTAATATAAGGTAATTATACTAATGAGTAAAAGTAGGGATTAAGAAAATTATATATAATGATATATCACAATATATAGTTAATTATACTATAAATATATATATATATATACAGTACATAGTTATTAGCAGCTGAGTTTCTAGGGATTCAGTGCAAGCTTGAAAACTAAACAAGCCAAATATCTAGCTCAAGCTCCATGTTGTTGTTGGACAAATCAAGTCATATGATACTATTATATAATGACTAACCGCTGTCTGAGAATGCTTTTATATATGTTAAAAGCACTTCTAATAAAAGTTTCTTGTTTATTTTGTATTTAATCTCGAATCCATCAATTTGCAGTAGATCAAATTCCACGCTCTTCTCATTGCTTAAATGGGGTTCACGAACCCCTTTTCATATAGGGCCTTAGCAAAGCCCTGTAAGTTAATGTGTATTCAAAAACAGAGATTACCAAATGGTCAAGACCTATCAGGGTCCAAAAATTATCTACTTGAATGATATCCTCTATTCGCTAGCAACAGCTTAACATTCTATTCTGCAATTTCTGTCACATTAAAAAGCTTAACAAGCCTAGCAAGAAGTACATGCTTTTGGTGGACTGATGTTTTATTGAAGATAACTACGTTTCCTAAAATCAGGAAAATACCTGTAATGCTTGTCAAGAAAATGGTGGTAGTTTCTTGACAGTATCACTGCCAAATGCTTTGTAAGGATAGCACCAAGTAAAACCACTTCCTTCAAAAACTTAATTAATACATCTATAAAACGTGCATATATGAGATTTTTGTTTTCATTTAATGCGACCCTCTTCTATAATTTTTGATTTAATGAAACTCATGTCATCTTCTATAGAGTTTGTAGCAGAGACAAGCAATGAAAATGTACAAGTTTTGAATACTTCTTGGAATCTATTATAAAATAAGCAATAAAAATGTACAAGCAATAAAACCATGGACCCATTACATGAGATAGAAATGACAAATTTGACCAAAACAAACGAATAAAAGACCAAGCCTCTCCCTATCTTGAATCGAAAAGGCAGGAACCCAGAAACTCATATACCAAAAAAAAAAAAAAAAAAAAAGTAAAGCAACAGAAAATCTGAAGCTGTGATGTGAAAATGTTGCAAAATGAAATCACAAAAATTCAAATCAGAACAATATTTTTTTAAAAAAAAATTGATTTAGTTTTTTAACTCTCTTGAAAGGAAAAATAATTGAAAAGAAGCAGAAATTAGAAGGAACCTGATCCAATCAAAAACCAAAATGTCAAAAAATCAATAATAAACAATGACAGGATTCCCAATATTCCACAAAAAGAAAATAATCAGGATTTAAATGAATGAAGAAGAATAGCCATAAAAGGAGGAAAAAGAAAAAAACCAAATACAAAGAATTGAAGAACTGGGTGGGAAGAAGCTAACCTGAATAACACTGTGGTCCTTGTGGTAGGCTAAGCAGAGAGCAGAAGGCACCATTCCTGCAGTTCAAACAGTACATATTACATTCACTCTTGTGAGAATCAGCATGTAACTTGCATCGAAAAATGAGGGAAATCTTTTTTATTGCTTCACTCTCCTTTTAAACATCAAGTTAAAATATCTAACAGCTACATTTTTTACAGCCGTCTTGCTTTAAGCGTCACTCTTCAATTATTGCTCCAATGCTGCCAACCGAAGATGATGACTCATAGCTTGTCGGTGGTAGGGTCATTCTTATCTTCAATTATCTGCTTTTCTTTGTCTATCTTGTATACTTTCTCGTTATCTGGTGGTTTTGGTTATATTAATTCCAATAAATTCTATTTTTATAACATCTTGTATCAAAATAAATAAATAAAAACTATTTTTATAACATCAATTTGAACTTGCTTCATTTAATAAATTTCCCCAACAGAAGTCTGAAAAGGCCCCTAGATACTTATGAACCATTCCTACTGTTTTATACATAATTAGCTTTCTAGTTGCATCCACTCATGTACCTGCAAAGTAATTCTTTTTTGCTTTCGATTGGTTTTGCTTTCATACAACCTCCCCATGCATCAGTTTCAATAATTATTAAGTCATCCTCCCTAGGATGATAGAGAGATGGCAAATTATTACATAAGGTTTTAAACCTTTCAACTGAGTCCAGGACCAGGGGCCATTTTTCTTTAATTTGAGTTGTAATTGTCGTCCTTCTTCGGCTTAATCTTTAAAGAATCCTTCATTTGAAATATAAGTTAATAATCCTAGAAATCTTTGTAATTCTATTATATTCTTTGATTTCAGAGGGGTATTCTACTAATTTTCTTAAAACGTGTGGTTGCATAATAATCTTACCATTTTCAATTTCTAATCCTAAATAATTAATTTTTGTTTGACCTAGAACTGCTTTCTTTCTAGATGATACTATACCATGATTCAACAAATTTGCCTCTAGAAGTCATCCATCGAAATTTGACCACTGAAATCTAGAAGCCCTCCAAAATTGACTTCAACCATCATCAAATTTTCCACCTCCAACAACCACCATCAAACTTTCACCGACCTATTACCAACCATTTGAATTTTTTATTTTGTTTTTAGCTCATCTCATTTCCTATATAAAATAATGAAGTTTGTATTGAATGAATATGGAGTGGTGTAAGATAATTAAGAAAGAAATAAAAGATTCTCCTTTCTTTTGTGTGTTTAGAAAATCTCTCTCAGAGGTGCACCACAAGTGACCTCAAACCTTCCCATCCCACCAACAGTGGTATCAGAACTTTGGCTGAGATCATAATATGTGATATCAGAACATAGGTTGATGTTCTGTAGAGCTCAGAGATATGCAGACACAGAAGAGTCCAGGTGGGCCCAAGCAGAGGTGGCAACATGGGCACTGATAGAGTTGGCCTGAAAGATGTGGCAGGCAGGCCTAGGCAAATGTGACCATGTGGGCCCCGATATATGAGACCATACAGACCCAGATAAAGAACCTGAATACTATGATGAGGCATGTCAAAGAATGTTACAAGCCAGTGGGAGCTTGTAAGGAAACGCTTTTCAGCCAAGCCAGATGAGGCAGAGGAACTGAAGTTGGGTGGGAGCTTCAGTGGATCTTCGAGATTGAAGACGGGTTGTTTGAGAGTGCGGTTTCCGTTGAGGATCAAAGAAGGATATTCCACATAATTCAATCTTTAAGTGAGAGATCGTTGGGTTTGTAAAGCTTGAATTCTGAGTAGACCTAAGAGAGGCACAGACAGTAGGCCCAGAAGAGGCCTATGAGAGGCATAGGAGCAGGCCCAAGATTTGGCCCATGTGAACAGTACTGTAGACTTGAATAGGACATAGTGAATAGTGTTGAACAGTACCGAATTGTAGGCACCGACTGTGAACAGTGAATGGCGGCAGAACAATGACGTAAGAAGTGACGTCAATAGTACCGTACGCGTGAACAGTGACGTATATGAGTGAACAGTGAATAGTACCGGTGAACAGTGCCGTATATGCGTAAACATTGCCATGAACAGTAACAAACATCTCCTATAAATAACCCTCATTTGTGATAATCAATGAACTCATCCATCCATGCAAGTGAGTTCAAGGTAGTTCCTCCAAGGGGAATTTCCCCTTGTGAGAGAGTTTGAAGGAACTCATATCCAACAGGGTGAGTTCAAAGAGAGAGAGCTCGAGTTGAGCAGCTCGGTATCCGGGCAGGAGGCCTAGGCGATATCCAGGCAGGTGGCCCCTATGAGGAACCTAAGTGTGCGGTTCCGGCAGATCCGAGGCGGAGACCCTGACGTGGAACCCATGTGTGCAGTTCCGAGAGATCCGGGGCGGTGACCCTGATGAGGAGCCCAGGTGTGCGATTCCAGGAGTTCCAGGGCTGTGACCCCGATGAGGCGCTCAGGTGTGTGGTTCCGAGAGTTTTCGGGAGGTGACCCCGATGAGGAGCCCATGTGTGTGGTTCCAGGAGATCCAGGGGGTGGGCCCGATGAGGAACTTAGGTGTGAGGTTCCGTGAGTGGAAACACTGAGAGAGAGCAAAGAGTATAAACACACATAAGAGGAAAAACTGTGTGAGAGTTGTTCGTATAAGTGTTGTTATAATAGTTCTTTTATAGTAAATTGAGTGCTAGTGCGCTCCGTGGATGTAGGAATCAGTTGATTGCCGAACTACGTAAAAAATTGTTATCTCCTTTACTATTCTGCTTACCTCCATATATGTGCCCTGTGTAGATTTATGTGTTTGCATATAGTTTACCACTTCCACTGCACCGAAAATCGGATCAGATTCCCAACAAATGCTACATGTTCATAATGATCTTCTAAATCACTATTAGTAAATACTAGTATGTCATCTAGGTAGACAATACAAAAATCTTTAAACATTTTTAAAACTTCATCTAATCTTCTTTGGAATAAACCAGGGGCTTGCTTTAGTCCAAAAGGTAATACATTCCATTCATGTTGTCCTTGAGGACTGTTAGACCATGTTTGGAACATGGGACTAGGAGTGAGATTGGACTATTTACTCATAGTCCCATGTTTGGAACATGTTGGGATTGGACATATCCAATCCAACAGTTCCACCTAATCCCATATTGGTGGGACTAAATAATCTCACCAATTTGGTGGGATTATTTAGTCCCACCAATTTAGTCTCACTTCCTTTTTTTTTTTTCTAATATAATATAATATTTAATATAAACAAAATTTTATTTTATTTTATTTAAATTAATTTTAAATAATTTTATTTATTTTAAAAAATAAATTAAATATCTCATTTAATGTTTTTAAAATAATATTCAATTTTATTTAGAAATATTTTTAAGTAAATTTAATTTAATATTTTTATTTTTATTTTATTTAAAATGATTTTATTTATTTTAAAAATAATTTAAATATTTTGTTCATTCAAAAAAATATACATTTTTAATTAAATTAAATTTAAATATATTTTTTATTTAATTTAAAATTAATCTTATTTTTTATTTAAGTTAAAATGAATGTAATTTACTTTAAAATATTTTCATTTATGTGAAAATTAATTTAATAAATTTATTTTGATTTTATCCCATCCCATCCTATACCAAACAAAAGACAGTATTATTTTTAGTCCAGACTGCACCAAACACATCACAGTACTAATTTAGTCCAATCCAATCTCAGTCCAATCCAATCCCATAAAATAGTTCAATCCAATCCCGCGTACCAAACGGGGCCTTAATGCTTTACTTGATTTATCTAGTCTTAATTGTCAAAATCCTGATTTACAATCTAAACTGGAAAAGTATTTTTTATTTCTAATTAATTCTATTAATAGATCTTTTCTTGGTAAGAAATATCCATCACATTCTGTTGCTTTATTTATTTCTTTATAATTAATCACCATTCTTCTTTTCCCTCTTTTCTTTTCATTATTTACATAGAACCTTTTTCTGTTAATTGTTTTATTTCCTCAGCAAATTCTATTCTATCCTGTCTTGTATATATCATAGGTTTTACTCTTATTTCTTTATTTTTATATTCTGTGTTTTTATTATTTATTTTTGGATCTAGGGGATCTTCTGAACATGCCTTTTCTAAGAGATTTGTTATAAAAGGTGGTAATGAAGTTTCCGTTTTATCTAATTGGTAAATTTTTTCTTCAATTTTTGAAATTATTTGTAATATTAATACCTCACCACGTTTTTGCGTAAGAAATTTTTCTTTCATGCGCATTGCTAGGTTTTGACTCTGATGTTCAATGGGTATTTTTATGATTTCTCTAGTTTGTCTAATTTGGGGGAAGTATGGTGTAAATACTGGCAAAAGGGTGCATGTAGTCTAAGAAAATTATTTCCTAATATTAAATCTGTTAAAAGTGGATTGGTGGATTGAATTGATTTCTCAAAAAGGTGAACAGTGCACCATTTATCTAAAACATTTTCTTGAACTTTGTCAACAAAAGCTGCACCGAATGCGGCTTTGGATGGTTTGATTGTTTTTGGCAGCTTGCTCTCTCAACTGCCTATAAATAGACAAGCTCTCAGCAGATCAGAATACACACTCAGAGTGAGTGAAAAATTAGAGAGAAGAAAAAGAGAGATTTTGTGAGAATAAAATTGAGTGGTGTGAGAAAATTTTGGGGGTGTGAATTATTGTAACGGGTATTGTGAGTTATCCTCTTGGGGTATTAGAGTGTGATCTCTAATTGTGTACACACCATAAAATTTTCTGATATAGTGGAATCGCTCCTCTTGGTCCGTAGATGTAGGTTTGTATTTTAGCCGAACCACGTAAATTCTTGTGTCATTTATTTTTGCTATTTTAATTTTATCGTCTATTTTTAATACATGTATTATCTGATCCAGCTCAAAGCTTAACAAATTGGTATTAGAGCTTCCGGTCGTGTTCCAGGCTGTTAGAAAATTCTTAGTATGCTCTGTGGTTGCAGTATTGTCTGATCTTCCACATCAGAAAAGAATTGTTCTTGAGATTTGCTGATTTTGTGCCGTGGTGTGGAAAATACATATCTAGGAAAAGTTCTAACTAAGGAAAAACTTGGTACTTAAGTGTGTCCATTGTGACCCACCTCTCTTTCCTAGGAACTTACCTAGTGTGTTGTTCACAACTACGTATACTATTCAGTATACGTTATTCGTGAATAGTGCATTGCCTAGTGGGCCCTACACAAAATAGTACCACGATGAATAGTGCACTTGTGAACAGTGTTGCGGTGAATATTGTGTTGGTGAATAGTACATCGTCTGGTGGGCCCTACACGAAATAGTGCGCTAGTGGGCCCCACGTCGAATAGTGCCAAATGGTGAATAGTACATTTATTTTGTTCCTATCCTTGTTAAAATTAAGGATGTCGACGGCAAAATTTGAAGTCGTGAAATTTGATCGAATGATTAATTTCACTTTATGGCAAGTACGGATGCGTGCTGTTCTTGTTCAAAGTGGAGTTCAGAAAGCTTTGAAAGGTGTTAAACCAGCTGATATGAAATATGCAGATTGGGAGGACATCGATAAAAAGGCATGTTCCGCTATTTAGTTATCTTTCTCTGATGAAGTTTTACGTGAGGTCATTTCTGAAAAGACCACAAAGGCGTTGTGGGAGAAACTTGAATTTCTCTATTTGAAAAAGACCCTCACAAATAAACTTTACAAGAAACAGTGTTTATATTCACTCCGCATAAGTGAATGTACATCTCTTAGTTCTCATATTGATGAGTTTGAATCTCTCATAATGGATTTGCAAAATCTTGATGTCAATATAGAAGAAGAAGATCAGGCGCTGCTGTTGCTGTGTTCGCTACCTTCCTCATATAGACATTTTAGAGAAACTATGTTATATGGAAAAGACACAATTTCTCTGAAGGATGTCAAAACTGCTTTGGAGACTAAAGAGAAGATTGACCATGATATCACTGGGCAATCTTCTAATAGTCAGGCACAAGGTCTATATGCTAGAGGAAAACCTGAACAAAGGGGAAGATCACAAGATCGAGGCAAAAGCAGAGGAAAGTCAAAACACAGATCAAAATCTAGAGGCAGAGATGTCGTATGCTGGTACTGTAAAGAACCAGGTCATGTTCGAAGCAAATGTGACAAACTGCAAAAGAAAAGAGAAAATAAGGTCACTCCACAGAATGAAGAGACCGTCCAAGCTAGTGTTGCTAAAGAAAGAGCTAATGTTATGTTCGTGATAGAAGATCGTTTCAATTCCAATAATGAATGGATTATGGATACTGGTTGTTCCTATCATATGTGTCCCAACCAAGTTTGGTTTTCAACATATGAATCTATTGATGGAGGTATTGTTTTGATGGGAAATAATGCCCAATGCAAAACTGTTGGCATAGAAACAATTCGTATCCGAATGCATGATGGCATTGTGAGAACATTGTCTGATGTGAGACATGTTCCAGACCTAAAGAAGAATCTCATCTCTCTTGGCACTCTTGATTCAAATGGGTGCAAGTTTTCAGCTGAAGGTGGAGTACTAAGAGTTAGCAAAGGTGCATTGATCATGATGAAGGCTAAGAAAACTGGTAGCCTTTATATACTGCAAGGTTCCACTATTACAGGTTCTGCAGCTGTTTCAGAATCATCTATACCTGATTCAGAAGTTACAAAATTATGGCATATGAGGCTCGGGCACATGAGTGAAAATGGTCTAACCCTGCTAAGCAAGCGAGGACTTTTGTGTGGCCAAAGTACAATTAAAATGGACTTCTGTGAGCACTGTGTGTTTGGAAAACAGAAGAGACTAAGCTTTGGTACTGGAATTCATAGAACCAAAGGGACGTTGGATTATATTCACTCTGATCTATGGGGCCCATCGCCAGTTCCATCAAAAGGAGGAGCTCGATATTTATTGACCTTCATTGATGACTTTTCAAGGAAGGTCTGGGTGTTTTTCTTAAAGAACAAAAATGATGTTCTTGACACTTTCAAAATGTGGAAAACTCTGATTGAGAAGCAGACAGGAAAGCAAATCAAAAGACTCCGAACTGACAATGGTTTGGAATTCTACAGTGGAGATTTTAATAGATTTTTCGAAGACGAGGGGATCGTTAGACATCGTACAGTAGTCAAAACTCCTCAACAGAATGGTGTTGCTGAACGCATGAATAGGACTCTTTTGGAAAGGGCCCAGTGTATGCTTTCAAATGCTGGACTGTCCAAAGACTTTTAGGCTGAAGCAATTTCCACAGCTTGTTTCTTGGTAAATCGCTCACCGTCTACAGCAATCGAGTTCAAGACTCCTAAAGAGGTATGGTGTGGTAAACCTGCTAATTATTCAAATTTGAGAATATTTGGATGCCCTGCATATATGCATGTTAGTGAAGGAAAACTAGAACCAAGGGCAAATAAATGTATTTTTCTTAGTTATGCATCTGGGGTGAAAGGATATAGATTGTGGTGTTTAGATCCTAAATCACCTAAATTTGTTATTAGTAGAGATATTACTTTTGATGAATCTGCTCTACTAACGTCGAAAAAGGAGTCTCCAGTTTCTTCTGATACAGATAAGATAGGTGGTGCATCGAAGCAGGTGGAGCTTGAAGTTCCGTGTTTACCATTGATGCCTCAAAATCGTAATATCTTAGAATCTCAATCAGAAGAGAAGATTGATGTTGAAGATGTGCCTCAAGAGGCAAGTCATAGCATTGCTGAAAATAGACCACGAAGAGAAATAAGACCACCATAAAGATACACAAACTTTGTTGCATATGTTTTGACCATTGGAGAAGAGACAGACTCTGTTGGAGAACCTGTCACATATTCTGATGCTATTTCTTCTGTTGATTCTGCAAAATGGTTAATTTCTATGCAGGAAGAAATTGAATCACTTCACAAGAATGATACATGGGTACTTGTGAAACCACCAGCTAAGCAGAGGATTGTTGGCTGCAAATGGATCTTCAAAAGGAAAGAGAGAATTCCAGGAGTTGAGGATGCAAGGTATAAAGCACGGTTAGTAGCTAAAGGCTACAGTCAGGTACCAGGTGTGGATTTTAATGATATTTTCTCACCTGTTGTAAAGCACAGTTCTATTCATGTCTTGCTTGCATTAGTTGCCATGCATAATTTGGAAATGGAGCAGTTGGATGTTAAAACAGCATTTTTGCATGGTGAGCTGGAGGAACATATCTATATACAACAGCCACAGGGTTTTATTGTTGAAGGTAAAAAAGATCATGTTTGCTTGCTGAAGAAATCATTGTATGGTCTGAAGCAGTCTCCAAGACAGTGGTATAAACGATTTGATTCGTTTATGATTGGTAATGGATACTCAAGGAGTAACTATGATAGTTGTGTCTATTTTCGAAAAACGGATGATGGCTCATTTGTATATTTGCTTCTTTATGTTGATGACATGTTGATTGCAGCTAAGAAGTTGTCAGATATTGACAAGTTAAAGAAGCCGTTGAAAAATGAGTTCGAGATGAAGGATCTTGGTGCTGCGAAGAAGATCCTTGGCATGGAAATAAAGAGAAATCGAAAAGAAGGAAAATTATTCTTGACCCAGAGAGGATATATTGAGAAAGTTTTGGAGAGATTTGGCATGAAAAATGCTAAACCGATATCTACTCCATTGGCCGCACACTTCAGATTGTCAGCAGCTTTATCACCCAAGACAGAAAATGAAAAGAGGTATATGACTCGAGTTCCCTACTCCAGTGCAGTTAGTAGTATTATGTATGCTATGGTTTGTACGCGTCCAGATATTTCACATGCAGTTAGTGTTGTTAGTAGATATATGTCTTGTCCTGGGAGAGCACACTGGAATGCAGTGAAATAGATTCTGCGATATTTACGTGGAACTTCAGAAGCATGTCTGAAGTTCAGTCGGAGTAGCAGTTCTCTAATCGGGTTTGTCGACTCTGATTATGCAGGTGATCTTGACAAAAAGAGATCACTTACAGGATATGTATTCACTCTCGGTGGAAGTGCAGTTAGCTGGAAAGCTTCTTTACAACCTGTTATAGCATTATCAACAACAAAGGCAGAATACATTGCTATTACAGAGGTGATAAAGGAAGCACTCTGGCTTCGAGGATTGTATGAGGAGCTTAGTTCTTTTTCCGATGCCACTACTATTTTCTGTGATAGTCAAAGTGCAATTCATTTGACTAAAGACCAGATGTTTCACGAAAGAACTAAGCATATTGATATTAAATTTCATTTTGTTCGAGATATCATTGCCCAATGACAAGTTACTGTGAAGAAGATAAGTACTCATGATAATCCTGCAGACATGCTGACGAAATCTCTTCCAAATGTGAAGTTCAAGCACTGCTTGAACTTGATTAGTATTTCAAACTACTAAAATCTTTCGCCAAGGTGGAGCGATACTATTATTGATCAAAATTCAATCCAAGGTGGAGATTTATTAAAAGTGGATTGGTGGATTGAATTGATTTTTCAAAAAGGTGAACAATGCACCATTTGTCTAAAACATTTTCTTGAACTTTGTCAACAAAAGCTGCACCGAATGCGGCTTTGGATGGCTTGATTGTTTTTGGCAGCTTGCTCTCTCAACTGCCTATAAATAGGCAAGCTCTCAGCAGATCAGAATACACACTCAGAGTGAGTGAAAAATTAGAGAGAAGAAAAAGAGAGAGAAAAGAGAGATTTTGTGAGAATAAAATTGAGTGGTGTGAGAAAATTTTGGGGGTGTGAATTATTGTAAGGAGTATTGTGAGTTATCCTCTTGGAGTATTAAAGTGTGATCTCTAATTGTGTACACACCATAAAATTTTCTGATATAGTGGAATCGCTCCTCTTGGTCCGTGGATGTAGGCTTATATTTTAGCCGAACCACGTAAATTCTTGTGTCATTTATTTTTGCTATTTTAATTTTATCGTCTATTTTTAATACATGTACTATCTGATCCTGCTCAAAGCTTAACAAAATCCATTCCACTTTCTTCTTAATATATAGTAGGTACTATGAATAATTTTTATTGGATTTCTAATTTGACTCTTTTAGTAACATAACTAATTTCTCTTATGCTTCCATATGCTATAGCAACTTTCAAAGGGTATTCTAATTTGAGCTAATTGCACCCACACCCCTGAGGTTTAGCCAACTACAGGTAGAATCAACTTTATCGTTTATTGACAATGACATCTACTGCCGTTAGTTGACTTTAGTCAAACTTAACAGGGTTAGGGGTATTTTGGTCTTTTCACACTTTTTAAATTTTATTTTATTAAATAATAAATTAAAAGATTAAAAAAATAATAAAAAATTATTTAAAAATTAAAATAATAATAATAAAAAAATTAATTAAAAAAAAATTAATTATAATTAATGGAGATCCATTTTCTAGATTGAATCTCAACCGTCCATCAAGATTGATGAACGGTTGAGATTCAATCTGGAAAATGGATCTAAAAAAAAAAATTGGGGAAGCATGTTTGGGTTCTTCGATTCTTCGAAGAACCCAGATCTGGATTTTTCGTTCGAACCCAGAAGATCCTAATCCGCTAGACAGATACTTTCTCCCCTGTCTATATATGCATTAGTGGTTATAACTCCTATTTTGTTTATATACATAAATATCTTAATAAATGTACTATTGGGATTGATTGCTAGATTCTGATTCTTCTGTGAATTCATATTCTGAATTTTCACTAATACTTAACTCATATATTTCATCTTCTGAACTATATTCTTCTTCTAGAGGTTCTAATTCTTTTGTTATTGCTATGTTTAGCATTTTTACTTTATCTTCTTTCTTTTGTCTCTTAGGGCATTCATTTGCATAGTGACCTTCTTCTTTACACATCCAACATGTACATTATGTACATTTTAAGAAATTCTTGCTTAATATAATTTTTGATTAAAGTTATAATTCCTCCTAGAGTATCTTCTATATGCACAGGTTTTTTCATTCCAAAGTTTTTGTATTTCATCATTAATTGGATAAGGTAATTTGTCTATGAATATTTTTTTATACCTATTTCTATCATCTATATCATTGAGATCATAGTAATATTTCTGATATTCACAGGCAAATTCATTAAAATAACACATATCACATATGGTTATACTATTTAGATGTTTAATTGCTTTTCTTTGACTATCTTGTATACTTTCTCGTTGCACCCTTAATGTTTTTGTTCAAAGAGAGTATTGCAAACCAATGAGGTTGAATAAGAGGAAAAGTTGGAAAACTATGTATGAAATCTAAGGTCACACCAAAGTTGATGGAAAACAACTTTCAGCAAAAACATGGTGCACACAAAGGTTGAAATCTTGCATGAATAAGTTATGGGAATTAATTAATTATTAGTTTAGAAGAGTCTTATGTATTTGTGTTCATTTTTTAAAAACAAATTCTAAAAAAATTGATTTAAAATTTGGCACAAAACAATATCTATAATTGGAGGAAAAATAGAATACAGTTACAGATTAATTTCATAACAAAGAATCTTCAATCTCTAGAACTATAAGTTACAAGAAATTCAAGGTACAATTGGTGACTCCATGATATGGGTATAGGCAGACATAGGATTTTACTTTTTTTCCCCAACAAGGGTAGTTTCGTAATTTAAAAAAGGTTCTCTAACGGATTTGCAGTGGGGTGTCTTTAAATAAATTTATTAAATCATACTGAAGTATAATGGTTTAACTTGTAATGGTTTAACTTGTAAATCCCAGACCTAATCGATATTAGTTTAGAAAAACGTTACACCAATTTTACTGAAGTATTGAATAAATTTATTATAATCTTTTAAACTAGAAATCCGGATGTGGTTGATCTTGTAAACTCCATATCCAACCAGAGTTTCAGTGTAGAAAAAAGTTACACCAATTTTATTATAAATTCAAGTATTAAATAAATTTATTGTCTATCTTTTAAATTGAAATATGGGGGTGTACCTCAAAAGTGCAATCCGCCTAGGACATGAGCTTTCTTGATCGCCCATTGACCCCGTTCATGTAAAGCATATCTGTGGGTTTTCTTTATTATTTCATGTTTGGCTTTGTGTACTCCTGATATGAAATACACTGCGATTTGGTTTCGGACTCTTTAATCAACCCAAAAAAATTCATTAAAACTCTACTTTGTAAAAGTTTAATCAAATCATATTATCAGTCAGTTCTTTACATTAAGATTAAAGATAAATTAATAATTTTTTTTAATCTATATGGTTATAAAATTATATCATTATAATTATAAAAAATTGCGAGTTAGGGGGCGTTTGTTTTTTTCGCTTCACACTTAATGGGCCTGAATTATACCCATTAAGTTGTTTTTATTTTTTTATTTAAGTGGTCAAATAATTAAAAATACTCAAAAATACTTCAAATAAAAAAGTTAAATATCTTGTATTATCACTTAACACCTAATAACTTAATCATAATTACAATATTTTCTTTCTTAATTATAATATTTTCTTCACAATTATTATTTTTATACTAATATATTTCTAAATTTATCTTTATTAAAATGTTTCTATCTTAAAACAAAAAAAAAAAAACATGTCATTTAGATCTCAGATTTCAGTCTCCATTCAATCTTTAGAAAAATTCAGGTCTATTTAGTCTTTAGATAAAAAATAAACGAGCCCTTAATGCCAAAATAATTGATATAAGTCTAATGTTTTAAAGTGAAAACAAGTCTTAACTAGCACCATTTGGATTTTTTTTTTTTTTTTTTGGTATAAATTTAATAATTTTAAGTTTTCTTTTTTAAAAATTAGAGTAAATTAACTATAAAAAAAAATGTCATTTAGTTCACATTCGCCGTCTTCTTGCTTATGTCTCTTATCTCACCATGTTTGGCACAAATGACTAACTCGGGATTAGACTCTTTTTATCTCTATTCAGTGTTTGGTGACGCATTAAGAGATGAGATCTAATTTAATCTCCCACATTTTAAAAATAGAAAAAAAAAAAAACAAACATCTCATTCAGATTTCAGTCACTGTTCAATCTTTAGAAAAATCTAGGTCTATTCAGTTTTTAGATAAAAAACAAACGAGCCCTTAGTGTCAAAATAATTGATATAAGTCTAATGTTTTTAAGTAAAACAAGTCTAACTAGCACCATTTGGATTTTATTTTTTTTTTTGTCTTTGTTATTAATTTAATAAATTTAAGTTTTCTTTTTTTAAATCAGAGTAAATTAACAATACAAAAAATGTCATTTTAGTTCACATTCGCCGTTTTCTTGCTTATGTCTCTTATCTCACCATATTTGGCACAAATGACTAACTCGGGATTGGACTATTTTTATCTCTATTCAGTATTTGGTGACGCACTAAGAGATGAGATCTAATTTAATCCCCCACTATATTTATAAATTTAAGATGTTTCTATCTTAAAAAAAAAAAACAAACAAATATGTCATTCAGGTTTCAGTCTCTATTCAATCTTTAAAAAAATTCAGGTTTATTCAGTCTTTAGATAAAAAACAAACGAGCCCTTAGTATCAAAATAATTGATATAAGTCTAATGTTTTTAAGTGAAAACAAGTCTAACTAGCACCATTGGATTTTTTTATTTTATTTTTGTCTTTGTTATTAATTTAATAACTTTAAGTTTTCTTTTTTTAAATCAGAGTAAATTAACTATAAAAAAAATGTCATTTTAGTTCACATTCACCGTCTTCTTGCTTATGTCTCTTATCTCACCATGTTTGGCACAAATAACTAACTCGGGATTGGACTATTTTTATCTCTATTCAGTGTTTGGTGACGCACTAAGAGATGAGATCTAATTTAATCCCCCACTATATTTATAAATTTATCTTTATTAAGATATTTCTATCTTAAAAAAAAAAAAAAAAAACAAACATGTCATTCAGGTTTCAGGTTTCAGTCTCTGTTCAATCTTTAAAAAAATTCAAGTCTATTCAATCTTCAAACGAGCCCTTAGTGTGAAAATAATTGATATAATTCTAATGTTTTTAAGTGAAAACAAGTCTAACTAGCACCATTTGGATTTTTTTTTTTTTTGTCTTCATTATTAATTTAATAATTTTAAGTTTTCTTTTTTAAAATTAGAGTAAATTAACTATAAAAAAAATGTCATTTTAGTTCACATTCGCTGTCTTCTTGCTTATGTCTCTTATCTCACCATGTTTGGCACAAATAACTAACTCGGGATTGGACTATTTTTATCTCTATTCAGTGTTTGGTGACACATTAAGAGATGAGATCTAATTTAATCCCCAACTATATTTATAAATTTATCGTTATTAAAATGTTTCTATCTTTAAAAAAACAAAAAAAATATGTCATTTAGGTTTCAGGTTGTAGTCTTTGTTCAATCTTTAGAAAAATTCAGGTCTATTCAGTCTTTAGAGAAAAAACAAACGAGCCCTTAGTGTCAAAATAATTGATATAAGTCTAATGTTTTTAAGCGAAAACAAGTCTAACTAGCACCATTTGGAATTTTTTTTTTTTTTTGTCTTTGTTATTAATTTAATAACTTTAATTTTTTTTTTTTTAAAATCAGAGTAAATTAACTATAAAAAAATGTCATTTTAGTTTAAGTTTTCTTTTTTTTAAATCAAAGTAAACTAACTATAAAAAAAATGTCATTTTAGTTCACATTCACTGTCTTCTTACTTATGTCGCTTATCTCATTATGTTTGGTATAAATGACTAACTTGGTAACGCACTAAGAGATGAGATCTAATTTAATGAGCACCTGAATGCTTTCAACGAGATCACTGATCAGTTGAACTCGATTAAATTGAAGTTTAAAGTTTGAAGATGAGATTCAAGCACTACTGACTATAGGGCATATGGCAAAATGATTGAAAGGGACAATACAGGCAATCAGTACATTATTCGGGACGACACCATTAAAATTTTAAGAATGTGTGAACATGATCATGACTGTAGAGATCATAAGGCATGAAGGAGGGAGTGACAGTTTGTAATTAACCCTAAACATGGATAGCAGAGGCATAAATAGAGATAGGGGTAACCAGAGTGGCAAATCCAAATAGGGGTTTAGAAAGTTAGAAGACCGCCAGGATATCGAAAATTCCAATCGAATGTTGAAATTGTGGTAAGAAGGGACACTTTCAGAATCAGTGCAAGAGTGCCAAGAAAAGCAATAATGATCAGTCAGAGGTCAACGTGTTTTCAGAAGATTTTGGTGTTGTTCTTACATGTTCCTTAAAGTGTGGGCCAGAGTCAGGGGTGCAACATTTAACAGGGATAGAAGATCCAAATCTGCAATACCAGAGGCTTGGGCACAAGAGTGTCAAGGGCCAGAGATTATGCTTTCATATTGGAAGCAAGCAGGTACGAAGTCAGATGACAAATGTCTGCATGAGAATAGCAGTTTGGGGAAACAGAAAGGGGTGAGTTTTTATAAAATTGGCAGAACTCTGAAAGAAGCTTCAACCAATAGGTTTAGAAGTATAAGTCAGAAGATAAAGTCTAAAGCATCTCATAAGCACGGGGCTGAGAGATCAGGACAGGCCAGAGGTCGAGAGAGCCACCAAAGATCTGCGTAAGTAGGGGGCAACGATATCAGGTAAAGAACCCGAATGTTATGATGTGGCAGTTTATGGGAATGATACAAGCCAGTGGGAGATTGCAGTGAAGGAAAATTATGAGCAAGAGCCACAAGCAGGAGGCTAGCGGTTGTCATCGCGAACGTTCATGAACCAAGCCAATTGAGGCAGATGAATTAGAACTGAGAGGTAGCTTCAGTGGGTCTTTGAGATTGAAGATAGTTGTTTGAGCGTGTTGTTTCCATTGATCATTAGAAGAAGATGTTTCCTCATGTTTCAATCTTTAAGTAGAAGATGTTGGGTTTTGTGAAGATTAAATCAATAGTATATCAGTTTTGCAATTCAGTAGATTTTCGTGATAGAGAGCTTCGCAATAGTAAGGAGAAGTTCACAGTTGAGAGTGCCACAATTTGGGGCACGATCCTCAGGTTGAGCGAAATGAGCGCACCAGCAAGTCAAAGAAAATGGCAGTGAACACTGCGATCTTGGGTGAACAACCTGCAGGTCGCGCCAGTGCACAAGCAGACAGGTCATGCCGTAGGCCGCATTACGAGTTTAAGTTTGTTTAGGATTATTGTTTTGAGTCGTAAACTTGACCAGATTAGAAAAGCTTTCCTAGGTCATTTTTATCATAGTTTTTCTATAAATACCCATGTAATGTTAGGGTTTTTGTTGGGCAAAACAAGAGAAGAAAGAGATTAACAAATGTTATACACATAGAAAAAAAAACAGTATTCTTGCTAACAATCAGGTTTATTCTTG
Source organism: Xanthoceras sorbifolium (assembly GCA_003430845.1). NCBI lineage: Eukaryota > Viridiplantae > Streptophyta > Magnoliopsida > Sapindales > Sapindaceae > Xanthoceras > Xanthoceras sorbifolium. The sequence goes on along the minus strand of CM010622.1, from coordinate 7,802,332 downwards.
TTATACACATAGAGATTAACAGGGTGTCTTTATAAGCAGTTCTTTCATAGTAGATTAATTTATCCACTCAAAAGAAAATATAGAGTAAATTACAGTCAGAGGCAGAGATTTGGGTTGTTCTTGAAGGCCTTAAAATAGCTTGGGAGAGTGGCTTCAGAAAAATGCAGATTTATTCAAATTGTTTGGAAGCTATCTCTTTGATACAAAGGGGCTGTAATGATAACAACACCCTCTGATTTCTCATCCAAGAGTGCAGAAGGTTAATGGAATTGCCTTGGAGCTATGAGCTATTTCATGTTTACAGGGAATGCAACACTCTTGCTGATATTATGGCTGCTTTTGGCCAATCTATCTTGTGGTATCCTCCTCTTTGAGGAACCACCTCCTTTTGTTTTTTCTATTTTTGCTAAGGATGCTGATGGCTTTGCCTATGCTAGAGATTTAGTTTTGTAAGTGTCTTGCTGGGCTTGTTGCCCTCCTTTATACAAAAAAAAAAAAAATTAACTTTATCTTTTAACTCACACTGATTTTTTCATGACATTAGTCATGCTCTATAAAATTAATTATTAACCGTGTTTTACAGTTAAAAAGACCCCACAATACTCCTAAAATAATATATAAATTTATCAAAACACCATTAATAAAAAATTCAAATTCAAAAAATTCAAAATTTTAAAAAAATAAAAATTTATTATAAAATAAAAAAAATAATGGATCCACCGTCGATATGATAAATGAATGATGGAGATTAGATTGGATTTATTTTTTTTTTAAAAAAAAAAAGTAAACATTCAATCTCTAAATAAATAATGGATGATGGATATCCATTCAATCAGTCGTAAATAACCCACGACGTTAACCCGCTAGATTTCTTCATTTTAGGGTCGTGTCAAAATTGGCCTTTGCTAACTATGTTTGTATCAAACAAAATATGATCCGGTAAATTAATAGTTTTAGAACCACAAGCCTAACCCGCTATATCTGTTTTGTGCTTGTGTTGGCCACCCTTACTCTTAAGTGTGTGCTAGCTTTCCCAACAATTCTGCTGAATATTAGCTTTTGGAAAGCTGATTCAATGAAAATAGCTTTGTCCAAAGCCAAACAATGAAGGCTTATTATCATTTACACAACATTGTGTACATTTAAAGTACAATGCTTCATTTAGAATATCCATCAATTTTTTTTAAAAAAATAATAATAAAGAAGAAGAGATATAAAATATATTTGAAAACTAAAACTAAAGAAAGATGGATATATAAGACAGATCTGAAAACAAAAAATAAACAAGATGAGAAAAAAAATAAATAAATAAATAAATCTCGATATAGTCAAAGATAGAACTCTTGGATTTGGCCAAGATCTTTGCCAAAGCCAAGACTTTTAATAAGCTCGGCCAAGTCGAGATTTATAGTCTACATTTATTAGAGATTTTAATTTTATCTTAACAATTTTTTTTTTTTTTTCAAGCTATAAAAATTTAAACACTCCTAAAAAAATTCAAATCCGAAATTAATCAAAATATAATTTCAAATAAATATTCATGGATCGAAGAACAAAAGAAATCTTATTTTCACTACAAACAACAATTCAAATAACATATTTAAATACGAAATAAGTGTGTTTTCAAGAAAAATAATATTTGTAGCTCTTTTTTTTCTCATTAATAGCAATTTGATTAGTACACGTTTAATGTTAATAACAAATAGTACGTAGTTAGGCTCATTTTTAACCTTTTTTTTTTTTTAATACTCTAATATAACAAATTTAAAATGATAAACAATCCATACTAAAAATAAATAAAATTATTAGAGAAATTAATTGCACTAATATCCTCAAGTAAATTTTAATCTGATGAAGAAGTAAATTTTAAGCCAATCAAAAACTATATTTCTTCAACAGGTTGCTGTTTGACTCGAGCACTTCTATTAATTATTTTATGGTATTTTAATTTTCACCAGTATCTCATAATTAAAACTATATATATTTTCATTTTTAACAAACAAAATGCACAGAAATTCATTTTAGGTGAATTGAAATCCCTCAACCTTGACAACAAAATTTTAGTTTAGGTTTCATCTATCTCATCATCTCATTTTTATTAAAGTTTAAATTTTAAATTGTTCTATTCCTTTCTTAACATATTTGTAAAGAAAGTAACATGCAAATTATGTTTGATTGTAAAATTGAAATAGAATGACATGTGAATTTTCCATGTACCACATTTTTAGTGTTTTGATAATAAGACTTTAATTTAGTTTTTAATAGTTCAAAAAGGAAAAGAAAAAGACTAATTTAGCATGTGAGCAAAAAATTTTAAATTTTTTTCCTCATGCGTCGTCTAAGAGATATCTGAAATCAATATTAATGAATAAAACTGTCAAAATAAAAATTGTAGTTTTTCTAAAATCATGAATTATATATGGGTTAATTTCACGAATACCCCTAAGTTTAGGTACAATTACACTCTTATTTAACTTTTTATTTTATTATGCAAACATCTCATTGACCAGCATTGATTAATATTATGGTTTAAAAAGTTAAAAATGTCATCACTTATAATTTACGACTGACATGACATGAAGTTTAGAAAAATAAAAATTTCATCCGAGATATTTTCTTAAATTTTGAAAACCAACCAAATTATTTTAAATGTTCAAATATATATATATATTGTAACACCCCCCGACTTGACCCGACTGGACCGACCCAGGGAGCGCTACCGGTTTTCAAAACTTCCTAAATTCATTTTATAAACCGAAAATCGTTGTGAGCCCATCGATAGATTTTCAAAACATTAGAAAACCAAATAGTTGATTGTTTTAAAATCATTTTCAAGTGAGCCCAATAAATAAACTTTTTACAAAAATTTCGGCAGAGTTTCGTTTGTTTTTCGGATTTTCCAAAACCTGTTTTTCACAACTCAATTCAATTACAAAAATCATATCAACACTTCAATATCATTTTCAAACAATTGCGCACTCTGCCGTTTAGTGCGACTTTTCAACACAGTTTATAAAATAAAACGATTCAACATTTAATATTTACAAACATAACAATAATAAAATACAGAAATCGAAAAATAATTAATTACAAAACATATTACGAAACCTATTTACAAATCCTCTGTACATACATGCTTTCAGAATATATACGTATAACAACAATATAACTACCCAACTGTGATAACTCTGGGCACTCTGTCAGCAAATCTCTCTCTCTTCAGTCTTTAACTTCTTCGGGATCCCTGGTACCTACGCGTTAGAAATAAAACTAACGCGCTAAGCATATAGCTTAGTGGGTGTACACTAAACTCAAATATGAAAATCATAAATAACTTTTAATAATAAACAAATCACAATATATATATATATATATATATATATATATATATTTCAATTCGAATCATTTACAAAATCAATTTAACTTCCAAAATCAAACCATAAAACAGTTTTAATCACTTTCATTTCAACAGTAAGATCGGTCAATAAAGTTATTCAATTCATTTCTCAATTCACTTCAAATCTGGCCCGCTAGAATACTCAACATACTAGGACTGGAATATGGGTCAAACTCCCACCCTAGGATGAATCCTAAGAGTGGTACGTATCTCCCTACTCTAGGACCGTGGGTACGGAACCTAGAGAGGTACATAACTCCCTATCCCAGGAACGAATCCTTAGGAAGGTACGTGTCTCCCAACCCCTAGGACGAATCCTGAGGAGGTACGTGTCTCCCTGCCCCTGGACGAATCCATGAGGAGGTACATAATAATCATCAATAGCAATCAGTATCGGCGCAGTACTGCTCAGTGAACCCAGCTGGTATACCAACCTCCTATATCCATTTCTATGTCTACGTATCCTAGGGCCGTTTCCGATAAACTATATTCACAATCAGTTACAAATCAATAGTTACTCAATAAATATACAATTCGCACAATACTCTTCAAGAAAATAAACAATAGTCATACCAAAGTTTAAATCAAGTATTTTTAACGAAATCGAAATATTCGAAATATGATCAAAATGCGATCTACTATAAAATCATTCCAAACTCAACAATATTTATGCAATAATCAAAAACGAGTAATTTCTACGAAATCGAAATAATGAAAAATACGATCAACGATAAAATCATTCAACAAAATTAAAATCAACACATAAAAATATAAATCTTCGAATAAATCTCAAATTCAAACTAGAATACTTAATGCTTTTTGTAAAGGGTTCGAAAACGGAGATACACCAACCTGGATACCGTTTTTCGTTCGTCAAATCGCGGTTCCACGATTTTCTTTTTCCTTTTCCTTTCCCTTTTCTCTTTCACCTACACTTTCCTTTTCTCTCTTTCCTTCCTCTTTTCTTCTTCTTCTTCTTCTTCTTCTTCTTCTTCTTCTTCTTCTTCTTTCTTTTTCTTCCTCTTTCTTATTTCTCTTCTTTCTCAAGGTCTCTCACTCTCTCTTTTCTGCTCTGTGTGTTTTCTGGCTTCTGCGAGAAGCTACTTTTTTTTTATATTTTTCGGCTGTCGCGACCTGTGGTCGCGCCACCAGGTCGCGGTACTCACTGGAGCGTTTGCACCGCCTTCATCGCGAGCACACCTCGCGGTCCCTTGGTCGCGCTGAGGGTCGCGTTGCTCACTGCCAGAATTTGACATTTTCATCGCGAGCAGTTCATCGCGACCTGTGGTCGCGGTGACTGGTCGCGATGCTCACTGCCAAAAATTTCATTTTCCACCGCGAGCAAGCTATCGCGACCTGTGGTCGCGGTGACCAGGTCGCAATGCTCTCTGCTTCAGTTTTCCTTTTTCTTGCATCATTTTTGACCATTCCATCTGGTCCACCTGGAAATCATCAAATTAAACATACTTTTAATTATATTTTCACCCCCTCCAATCACAAAATTTATTTTCACATATATAAAATTAATTATCCGAAATCCGGGACGTTACATATATATATATATATATATATATATATATATAATGAGCAGATGGAGGTCTACTCATCTCCTCCCCAAATTGGAGATCGATCTCCTCCTCTAATCTCCTTCATGGGAGCGGATAGGATAACCCATGGAGGAGGATGATCCAGAGGTCTTATCCAGATCTCCCATGGAGGAGATCCGCATATCTCTTCCATGATAAAAGATGAATAGAGGTTTGCTAATTTTTCTAAATTATTTTCTTCTTTTTTAAAAAAAAATTATAAAATTTAAGGTATTTTTCATAATTGTTTTTGTCAGATTTATAGTTATTAAATATTTAGCGTTGTATAAAAGATGTTTTTGCTCTTGTTTCATTAGGTCTTCAATTAATCAACCGTTAGTCAATGCTGGTCAAGGGAGTAGATCTGCAATAAAATGAAAAGTTGTCTGAGAGGGTATTAATGTCATAACAAATAAAAATAAATTATAACAAGTAGTTTAAGGGTATTAATGTAAAATTATTTGTTTTCTGATATCTTTTATCTTAAAAAAATAATCAAACTTAAGATTCACATATTAAAAAAAAAAAAAAACATGTTACTTATGTTTCCACTTTCAATCCCTATTCAGTTATCAGTAAACGTCAGACTTATTCGGTCTTTAGGAAAAAAAAAAAAAATCTAACCCATAAGTTTTTTGTGATAAAAGGTATAATACCCAGGTCCTAGGAACAATAATAACATAAATTAAAAATTAAAAAGAGTTTCTTTTTTATTAAAAAAAAAAAAAAGAGTTGCATAAGAAAAATCATATACACAAAAATAAATTCGTTTGGGCTTTAATTTGGGCCGGAGGGATCGTTCAAAACTCTCGTCCAATCAACAAATCACAAAGTAGAGGTTTCAAAAGAATCCACTCAGATGGACCTTCAGGCAGCAACTATTTACCGTCTCAAGTCTCAACGTAATAATTTTATTTAAAAAAAAATATTAAATTTTCTAGAAAGAAATAAATTAAAGATAAAAAAATTAATTTGTTTTTGGTTCCAATATTGGATCTAATTATGAACGGATAAATGGGCCGGATGTGAACTTTTAAAATAACATTGAGTCTGACCCGATCCAACCCGGTTCGGGTACTGTAATGTATTAAGTTGGGTGAGACAATGTAAGTTAATCAACGTATAAAATGATGCCACATCTATAGAAGTACAATAATTCCGAGATTGCCCCTCATCAACCAACCCTAAAAAAGGAACCCTTCCAGTCCTTTGTTTATATACACTCTCTCTGCCGCCCTTCTCAACTACTCCGCTCGTTCGCTTCAATGGTAAAATTACAACCTTCTCGTTTTCTATTTTTTCTCTTTTTGTATACTCCTGTGTATGTGTGTGTGTGTCGTGGTGGTGGTCGTGGTGTGTATTGTTTTTGTAATAAATGGATTTGAATTTAACAGGGAAAGGGAACAGGGAGTTTCGGTAAGAGAAGGAACAAGACACACACTTTGTGTGTTCGATGCGGCCGTCGCAGCTTTCATCTTCAGAAGAGTCGCTGCTCTGCTTGTGCCTACCCCGCTGCTCGCAAGAGAACGTGTATGCTCTCCTTCTTCATTTGCGCTTTTCTTGCTTTATATGCCAAGATATACCAATTTAATGATGTTAGATTGGACTTTAGTTGTGTTATTATACATGGGTTTCTCACTGTTTTTTGTTTTAGTTTAAAATAAAAAATCATCGTCCTTTATATCAATGTGTGCTTAGATGAGTTTTCTAGACGTATTGTTGCTCATTTGTTTATTTGTTATTGATTATGTTCTTTGAGTGTGTTTGTATACGTGTTTTGAGTTCTCTTGAGTCTTGACGTCTTTTTTTTTCTTTTTTAACTAATTTTTTTATTAGAAAGCTAGTTGACTGAAAGATATAAGGGGTACATATACGTGTATCTCACTAGATTGAATACTCCTGTCTCCTTAAAATGGAGTCGAGTCGAGTCGTGCGTTTATATATGTGTTTTTAAGATACTAGTTGATTGTACTGCATCTTGGTTTGCAGCTCTCTTGTCGTTACTAGTTGTTAATGTATAAATCTCATCAACATATGTGCTTTTACATATGAGTTTTAAGTGTCTGTGTTTAGCTGTTTTTAACACGGTATCGGAATATGTTTTGGATTCAAATTCCCTTCCCTTTTATATGGATTTCTTTAGTGGGCAACTAACGTCTGTCTGGCGTTCACCATCTGTCTCCACGTTATAAATACTATAGTTGGATTTTTAGGTTTAGCGGGTTCTAACACTAGTTTGTGGTTGTCTGATTAAGAAATGAAATTTTTTTAATCACGAAATAGAATTATGTGAATTCGAGGGTTGACTTCATCATTCAGCGTTTGTATATGAAACTTTGTGTGCCAATGATTTTTTGTATAGCAAGAGTTATTTTTTGTTAAGTCTAGATTAATGATTTGCTTATGTGTTTTAGACAACTGGAGTGTGAAGGCTATCCGAAGGAAGACCACTGGAACTGGTAGGATGAGGTATCTCCGCCACCTTCCTCGCAGGTTCAAGAGCGGTTTTAGAGAAGGTATAAAGGCTTGTTTTAACTTAATTATTTATTCCTTCTTGGAGCATAATTGCATCTAATATATAGTATTGTTCGTCTATGGATTTCTTATTTTTATTACTCTCTATCAACTCATTGGTTGGGGTTTTGGTTAGGTACTGAAGCGGCACCAAGGAAGAAGGGAGCAGCAGCCTCAGCGTAGGCAGTTGAAGAGTCATTTTGGCCATGATTCAATACCTCATAATAGAGAATTAGTTGGTGTCTTTTATCTGTTGAGACAAATTTTATGAGAACATTGTTTGAAGTATTTCATTCACATTTTCATGCTTTAGTTGTTTTCAGTTATTTAATTGCCCTGAATTTTTGAATTTTGGACAAGGATGAATGAGATTATTGTGTTTGACCTTTAATTATTTGATCTGTTATCAGTATCTCATGATTCTTATGATCTTTTTAATATGTTCCATGCACAAATAATTAATGTTCTTCAATGTCTAATCCGATGAGTTCAGATAGAAAGGATTTGTGTTCCTGTGATCTGTTTAACTTACCAGGACAGTTGCTTTGTGAATATTAAGAAGGTTTCGATAGGCAATTGAGGATTTCTACTGATGCCTCCCTGTTTTGGAGATGTTTTGAGCTGATGTTTGGATTATGTTAAGCAAGTGTTTGATTGGTGAAGATTGTACTATATTTCACGATATTACTTGTTTGTTTTCATCATTGCTCTCGTGTTTATTGTTCTTTGGTAACCCCAGAAAATTAGGTTATGCTGACGCTGTCAGTATTTTTATTTTATTTTTTGTTTCTTCACATGATGAGATATTCAACAAGTTTGTCAATTATCTTTTGTCAATTGATAAAAAGAATAGACCTAATTTTCTACCATGGAATACCTAATTTGTTAGCAGAAAAACTGAAGCATTCTTTGTCAACTTGATTTACAATTGATGACAGAAATGTTTTAAGTTATCAAAGTTGGCTCTTTCTTTGTCAACTAGTGCTTTGAATGTTCATGGCAGTGGTCACAAAATCTTCGGCCTATTTATGCCAATCGAAAACGAATGGCTAACTGGTGAAGCAAAAAGAAATATTTGACTGTTGTTGCCTTGGAGAAACAGTATGGGTGCACAAATAACGTTATGCAAACAATTCATGGAAATTAAAATGTGAAATGATCTCATTCTCTACCTTAGGCAATAGCTTAGGAGATCATCTTATTAGTACTATTATCATATGAAAAAATCCGATGTCATGATTCATGATCGCAATGATCCCCATTTACAAAGGTCTAGGGCATCACTTCCTGTTCTAGAAGTACACTTTTTTGATAGCAGCAAATTGTGTTTGAATTTTGATCACTAAAATCCAACAAAAACATAAATAAATAGTTTCATTACTCCACTTTGCGAGAAGATAACACAGTTTGACTGATAGTCAAAAAAGGAAAAATAAATAGGGTAATGGAGAGAACTTTTGCATTATATGTGTGAACTAATCTCGTGATTTACATATAATTTCCTCAAAATTGCCAAATCAAAAGGCTAATTACAAAATTCTAGACCCAATCAATGATCTTGATGCTATCATTCCTAGCAAGGAATGTTCAGTTGAAAAATAATGAAAATCAACACCTAAAACATCTTCCCAGACTATGTACCACAAGAAAGAAAGCCAAGCCAGGAGTATAACTTATCTCGAAAATCCATCAAATTTCTTTAAATTCACCAAATTTATGCTTTTCTTCATGCAATTGCCTAAAGACATAATCCAGTTCTGGAAATGAAGACAAAAGCAGCAACTCAAGAAGGTCGAACGCCAGTTGCTTCAAACAAACAGAAGACTGCACAAGAACAGTAACCACAACTATATATCAAATTATATGTCCCACCCGAAAGTCAAGGACCTTTAAAGATCATGCAGTGTACCAAGAGAATAGCATATCTACATTTTCAACCAAACAATAAGAATGCAGAGACCATCCCCTGGCAAGGCACCGTATTAACAGGACATCAGTCTATAATGCCCCAAAAAGTTTTCCAGGTTATATCAGATTAAATTCTCTCATCGCCAATGTCATAGGAATGCAAATTATGTAATTCCTAAATTGAGCAAACAGGTTTTGGGCCTCAATAGGAAGTCTAACCCTACAATTTGGCCAGACGTCACAAACAGGACAGCAGTCAATAATGCCCCAAGGGTTTTCTGGAATTTAATACTTTAAATTCTCCTAGTGCCTAATCTCAATCATAAAACTGACATTTTCCTAAATCAGCAAAAATCTGATCCTTCAAGATATACTGTGTTACAGGAGAGGGTATCAAGCATATGAAACTGCATGAGGCAGCTATACAAGCAAGAAGGTCCAACACTGATGCTATAATTCTGACAAGAAAACCTCCAATGATGTAACAGATACCCTTTATGAATACAACTTCACATGCAAGTATGCAATCATAATGTATAAAAAATGCAGTGCATCCTACTGTCATTAATTTTTATATTTGAAAAAAAAAAAAACAGCTACCCATTTCATAAATTTTCAAAAAAGACAAAATGATTTCCGTACTTACCTGAATAAAGAAATAGAGATCCTTAGCACATTGTTCATATTCTTTACGACCAACAAGGCCTACAATAGCAGCTGGGGCTTTGTCTGCATTAAAATATTATGGTTCATTATATAGATTGGCCACAAGCACCACATACAAGCTGCATAAATCCAATTAACAAAAAAGATTGGGTGTGAGAATAATAATATTACCAATCATTAGCTCATATACAAACTTTGCTCGGTCATCTGCTTCCTGCTTTTGGTCCTCACTCAATCTTGGTGAAGAAATTTCCGCAGGCTGGTGACCATTAGGAGAACTCTGGGGTTGGCTGCTGGGTTGTGACGATTGTCGTCGTTTTGGATGTTTGGTTATGAATATTCCATCAGGCCAAAGTATCTAAATGTATCACATGGAAGCTTCTATCAGGAATGACACGTAAGCTATGAAATTTGACAAAATTAAATAATTACCTGTTCCACCCTTTTTATCCCAGAAGCGACCACCGATCCTCTACGCAGAAGCTGAATTTTCTCTATTAACCAATCATCAAAGGCATCACCCATTCCAAGTTGTAGTACCTGTTTGGCAACCCAAAAAGCCTTCCGCCTGTTATGCATGCACTAGATTAGCATTTAGCAGAATATCTTCACAAAATTCTGAAAATCTGATGATCATTAGATTATGCTGAGATTATATCTCAAATCTAAACTGTACACATAGTTATACCTGATCCATCCACCATCTTGGAGCTGGAATATTACATCTACCAAATCCAATATGGGGACACTCAAATTTGGTGGCACCCACTGCAAAAGAAGTATTTGCATTAAAATCTAAGCAGGGCCTAGAAGTCACAGCATCATCTACAAGAACAATAATTACCTCATTAGGTAGGGTTGGGTCAGTGGCAGCATCAAGACGTGAATCGGACCTTTCTTCTGAACCATCGTTCTCTCTTCCTTTCACTATCTTGCCCAAATTTCTGAGAGATAACGAAATATTTTGAGCCTTAGTATCTGGACCATTGCCAGAATCCTCTGACGGTTTTCCACATTCTTTAACATTATTTTTCACTGGAGAATTAGACATTTCTTTTGCACTGTATTTTACCCCATCTGTTACAACATTATCCTTCATTTTCCATGCAGATTCCTTGCTTTCACTGCCCAAGTGTCCTGTCCTGGAGGATGAAGGACCAACCATAGGGCCAATAGTATTTGAAACCTTTGTACTTTTCTCAGAAGGTTTATCTTCAAGATCAACTAGAATTTCCAAAGCAACACACACAAAAATAATAAATAAATAAATTATAATAAGAAAGAAGAAGATAAGATTATTCAGAGGAAATATGGAAAAAGTAGAGATAAATGCCATATTCTGCACTGAGCATGGTTTACCTGACAATGTTTCAACAATAGAGAAGGAATTTGAGAATAAATATGTCTGCAGCACACAGGATAGACCATAAGCAATCGTTCTTAACAAAAGATAAAATGACTCTCACTGCCAGGATAGAAATATAACAATCAAAGAAAACAAAAGGAATATGAAAAACCTGGGAATCAACACTAAGAAAGTCCCAAACTTCAATTGATCCTGAAACTGTAGGAAGCTGCAGGAGCTTCTGAGAAGCAGAATACATGGATTTTCCATTAGAGGTTTGAAGTATAAAAACAATATCCAGAAAATGCAAATGCTTTATTAAAACACAAATTGGAGTCATTTCTCCTTAGGTAAACAAACATAGTCTATTAAACACAGAAACTAAAACAGGTAATTTATAGAAGGCATAAGATTCAGTCCAGATCTTAAGCAATCACTCCTGTAAACTAATAAACTCTCCATTTAACGGAAGAAAAGTCAAGCAACAAAAGACCCAAATAATTTTTCTCAAAACATAAACATCATGGAGTTAAATTGATCAAATCTCTACAGTGAAACGATCATATAACTGGAACAAAAAACAAGTTAAGATATCTGACCTTCAAATATCTGTCAAGCAATTTACACCGCTCCTGAATTACAGGTACGTCTAAACCTGTTGATAGAAAATGCTTTGGGGGCAAATGAAGATTGTACTCTTGAAAAAATTTAAGTCGCCGATGTAGCTCCTCAAAATGTCTGAACCTGAAAAGAGCAAGAACAGAGATAAGCTTAGCAGACTGAAGAATATAACCAGAGTAGCAATTAAGAGAATTTAACGTCAAGAAGTAGACAATGAAGAATCAGGACACATCAATGAAAGAATAATGCAGAACTTTTATAGAGAAGTCGTTATCACCTTCTTTTGATCGACCAACTATTATTATTTACATCTGTCACGGATATGGAATATACGGCAAATGTTTTAGAGCCACTCTTCACAATATTCGCACCCAATACCTACAACAATAAATGAGCATACATCCTTTACATGTTTTAGTATAATATACGAAGATCAAAATTATACATGCTGGGATAAAATACTGAACTTTATATTAAGTACCTCGCATCTCAACTTAAAAAAAGAATCAACCATCAATGAATTTTGCAAGGAATTGACAGTCGAACTATGACTTTCCGGTATAGAAATAAAGGACGCAGAAGAAGATGCAGCTGATCCACTTTGAGATCTACCTAAGGTTTCAGTCTCAGAATCATCACTGGAGTCATCAATACTTGAGTGTCCTTTGCGTGAACTAAGTATATCCTGTCCATCTCCAGACAAGAAGCTTGTCCTTTCCACTTCTTGCCAAACGGGTAACTTCTGACTGTTCAGTCTAGTTCTTTTCCTACCAGGCTGGCTTCGAGGTAATCTTTGGTATTGAAGTTGCCTTCTACCAGACTTATTCGAGATATATTTATCAGGATTTTCAAGTGGATGATGAATGTGAGAAACAGCCAGATTTCTGTTACTTCTTCCATCCCAAACCATAGTTCCAGGAGAACCAAGACCCATTACATTGGCTGTTTCTTCATCTTCTGAAGTATCTGAACTGCTGCTCCCTGTTTCAACCTCCTCCACACTTGTTAGGTTGTGTTCATCATCTTCTTGAAAAGAAGTCTCTGAAGAAACTTTTGATTTCTTCTGATCTGCATACTGGAATGAATTTTCTGGTACACGCTGATCAGTGTTAACCTTGGGCACACTATGTTTTTCTCTAGGCTTTGATGTTGCCTTTGAACAAACAGCTGTAACAGACTTCCCCATAGAATGCTGTGAGACCTGCTGATTTTCCCCTTCCTTCTTTTTGTAGTTCCTCCCTTTAGTCCACATGTTTTCAAAATTTTCCGGAGCAAGAGCTTGATTCTTTCTGTGAGACATCTTATCTAACATGTCCCATCCTCCTCCAGAATATTGTCGTTGAATACCTCTTTCAACACTATTTTGAGAGTTCAAAGGCAATGAGCCCCATGAACGGGTAGATCGAGCATCAATGGAAAGCAATGGATCTTTTGAAAGATCCGTAGCAGCTTTAGCTGCAGTTGTTCTAGATTGATCGTTTTTTAATTGCACAAGTTCGACGCCAGTGGCAGAAGGATCTAAGAACCTAGAAAAATGATCAGATGAGATCCTGGAAGAACCATTGGGTTTGGACTGAGATGTCTCTTGTGATGCAGTAGCTCCTTTAGCCTTTGTCATAGTTATGGCTAAGGATTCAATCCTTTCATTAATAAACCTATCAAAGGATCACATTGTATTGAGAATATAAATTGCCAAAAACAAGAGAGATAGAGAGAGAAGCAAGATAAAAAGAAAACTTACCTTGGATTGGCTAAATTTAAAACTGGCCGCATCACTGCACAAGCAAGTAATTCCCTGACAATAAACCGGAAAAAAGAGCACTGCAGATCTTCATGCCTGAATGTTAAAGACATGAGACCATCCATTAAACACTGTAAAACCTGCAATAAAGGATTGCAGAAAGTATTGTCAGCACCATCAAGAGAAGAAGAAATAGTCAAGGAATAATACCTTCACCCTTACAGGCAATATCTGCAGGCATAATTTGGAGATAAACAGATAAAGAGAACAACCTTGTGCTCGGCTTCAGCAGAAAATAAAGCAGGATGTAACTTGTCTTCAGCGGCCAAAACGCGTCTTATTTCCAAGTCTCTGTTTTCAATAGTCAGAGGCACTGACTGCTGCTTCTCAATCTTAGCCTGACTAGCACGAAAAAGCTCCAGGTGGGTGCAGATAACATTTACAAAATCCCTGTGTCATTCTAGAAGAAATTAGTTCCCTAATAAAATATACTCTTAATTAAAACAAACTTAGGATCAGAATGAGGGCGGGCAACCTTGTAAGAAGATCTATAAGATTTATATTCCTCATGCGACCTGAAAATTCCCCAAGAACACCGTTTATGATCTGCACCAGTTCCTCTGGACCTTCTTTATCAGGTGTTAAACGAGAGTACCAGAGATCTGCAACCCACTCAGAAATGAGATGCCTAGTGAACCTATCTATTGCATCCTCGACAACAGGAGATTTCACCTTCCTTCTCCAGTCAGATCGTTTAATAACTTTATGACTTTCTGGGGGTTTATTTTGAGAAACTGTATTTGCTGAGGAAGGTTTGCTGTTATATGTAGCAGCTTTTCTCCGCATTTCAAAATCAAGGGAGAAATAACGCAGGAGAATAATCAGGGAAGCGGCAGCAGGCAAGTTTACCAAAACCGAGGAGCTTGTCACTGCCATAAGAATATGAGCAGTAAGCACTAATTCAAGACAAATGAACATGCAAGGAGCAACTTATTGAGAACAACAACCATGACAACATAAATGATTCTTAATGAAAACCTTAAAACCCTCAAGTCCAACTGATTGAGAGAAACACCAGAAATTAGAGTACCTGTCCTGCATGGATCCACTGTTTCTTTTGTAATTCATAGTAAGTCTTCAAATATATCTTGCCTAGGTATAATCAATTATTTATGGTTCCCAATTTATCTTACAGTAAGTAAAAGAAAATACATGATAAAATGTCACTTAAGTAATTATTTAATTAAAATCTAAACTCGATGAATGGATGAGTTTTATTTTTCTGTTTCAAAGGAACATGGCAATGGTAAAAGGAAAATACTCGAGAGCGATATCTTTGTTCACAAAGCTCATATGTGATGCCGTAGAAGTTTAGGTATGCCTTGATTGAGAAGCCAAAGTTTGTTTTGTTAAGTGTACTAATCACCTATGAGAAGCGTATTCTAGAGAACTTCAAGACTCAGACAATAAAAAACAACTAGCAAACACAATAAGAAGATAGAATCTCATAATTCAAAACAGTGGTTCACAAAATGAGTATCGTTTCAAGAAGATTCTCTTAAAGAATTCTGAGTCTTCGACATTAATGAACTTATATTGTAGTCTGTAGAAGTCATCAATGTTGAAACTTAGAGAAAGTCTTGAGCCAAAGTGGATAAAATTTGTACAAGTGAGGAAACTAAAACTAAACACAAAAATATTCCCTGAACACTATTAAAACCAATCAAACACCACTTATCTCCATGGCTCAGCACTTTTTAATAGCAATAAATAGAATACCAACTATATAATAGTAATTAGTACCATGTATAGCCAAATATGAAACTCAAATTTTAACACAATTTTAGGCCAAATTTAACTCCACTAAACCACCTCTAGACCTTATAACCTGTTCCTGGCATAAATTTCTTACTAGCCATGGAAAGTGAATAAGACCATGGCTCAACACTTACAAAACCAATGAATGGATTACTAAAATAAACCAAAGTGCCAACTTTGCGCATTATCACCAAATGTGAATGCAAATTCAGATTTACGAGAAGACCTTACCCGTCTTCTCTTCCCTAACATACGACCTCTACTCAGTAATCACATTCACCATTTTTACACCCAGCAGTCCTTCGTAGGACCGAATAAATTCTAATTCTCAAAAATTGAACTCCAACAGCATATATATACACATACATCAGATTCATAGGAAATTAAACACTACCACCATCTCATTGAATTCAATTAAAAACAAAACAAAAACAACGAAACTTACAGGACATCATATAAGACAATCCGACAACACATACGATCAAGAACACAATCCTCTTCTTGCCTTCCTCTACCAAATCCCGGATCGTCACCTGCTTCTTCTGCGAGCTCATTTTGACCTCTTTTCCCTCTTCTTCTTCTCCTTTTTCAACCCAAATCAAATCGATCCAATCCCATCAGCAAAATCGTCTCAAAAACCCAAAAACAACAATCATCTCCAGAGAAAATCACACAGAAACGTGAAAAGCTGAAAATCCGGGCAAAATCGGGTGTTTGGATAGAGAGAAAAAAATGGAATCAAACAAAATTTATTCTTTCTCAGTTAGAATTTCAACGCGAAGACCGTTAGGTTTTCGGTTCTGGAATTAATATATAATTTTTTAGCTTTTACGCATTTGCGTGCAACAGAGAGAGAGAGAGAGAGAGACTTTGTGGGTGTGATTTGGTTCCGCGTGTGGAGCAGTGGAGATCGAAATAATAATAAAATATCAAGTGACAAGTAAAGATGATACTGTTAGGTTGTGACTTGTGAAATACTGAAATGCGATTTCTTACATCTGTAATGCAGTTTTGGAGAGGAGAGAGAAGAAGAGAATCGATTTATGTGATTTTATTGGCCTTTTTTAACCTTTGAAACGACACAGCTTATTCTCACTTTTTTCGTTTCAAAAAATAATTAATTTAAATCCCACCATTTTGGAACCATTATTTTGTTCGTTTAGTTTAAAATTTCATAAAATACAAATATGTACTGTTGAAATATTAATTTTTTAAAATTTAATTATTTAATTTCCACCAAGTTCTTTCTTTTTAAAAGAAATATATATAACACCAACTAAGAAAGAAATTTGTTTGACGCAATGATATCAAACACTATATGAGAAACATAACTATTTATTCTCACATTATAGATCAATGTTTGATGGTAAACTAGTACCCAATGAGGCAGATGTTTGTTCCAATCTATCGAGATCAAATATTAAATGCACGACCTAAAGATATGCTCTTACAATATGGGGAAGCCGTCTCTCGAACCTACTGAGATCAAACGCTACATGTATAGGGGCAAATAATTTTTTTTAAAAGAATAGCAAACTAAAAGTTGAAATGATTTATTTTTAAATCTATTATTTCATATTATTTTAAAACATATATTTTATTTTTTAATATTGTTTTGTTAATTTTTTTCTTTTATATTATTTTTTTATTCACTTTTTTTAGATTTTATTTATTCAATTATTGTTGATGCATGAAAATGGTTTTACACCAACACGTAGAGTTGTCTCGAAAGTCTCTAAGGACCGATCAAGAGCAAAGGTCTTACGGCGGTGTTTACCCTCGAAGACAGTAGGTTTACTGAAGTGTATGGACCTTAGGATTAAGAACAAAGGTCTTGTCAAGGTATAAACCTTTGAAGACAGTAAGCTCACTAAAGTATATCGACCTTAGCTAACTTGTTTAGCACCTTTTCCTAAGAGGTTAGGGGTTACCGGCAATAACCCTCCAACGCTCAAGTCGGAAAGGGATATCTAAGGAAAGACACAACAATAATGAGATGAGGTAGGTTTAGAGATAGTCAATGGAAGACTTAGATCCTAGTATTTTTAGAAGAATGCCACAAGGGTTCTCCTATGCATACTAAGAGTTTCCAGACTAGAAAATGAGTTACCTTTGATGAAACCTGATGTGACTAAGGCTTTCCAGACTAGAAAATGAGTTACCTTTGATGAAACTTGATCTGCCTTTATATAGACTTCCAGCTCTTGGTTCTCATGGCTCCACGTCGTTATTCTTGGTCAATGGACCTTTTCAGATCGTTTAACTTGGAGCATTGATCCCCTTATCTGCAATCTTATCACCTTCGTGACACGTGTCAAATTTCACTTCGATCTCAGGGGATTGTGCCTAACGGTCCCTCCAAATGAACTATTTTGACTGGCTCGTACACCTAGATCCGTACAACTGGTAACTTGGGATGAAGGGTTGTTTTCACTGCAGACCTACAACTAAGGATGTAAGGTCACTTTCTACACATCTCTGCAGTCTAAGGAAACAGGTTGCAGCCTGCTCTGACATTTGGTCAAAGGTGACAAGTTACTGTTAGTGCAGGCTTTTTCCTATTACACCTTGTTTTACGCTTCATGGGTTCTAGCTCACCCTAGATCGTTTATCCTTCCTTTCTTCACTCGAGAAGGTGGTTTGACAGCTAAGGAGATGATTTACTGAACCTTAATTGCCTTTGGTTCATTGCGTGTTAAGGTCATTACCTAGGTCTGGAAAGTAATCTAGGGGCCTGAAGGAGCTCTCCTCTGGACCAAGTCTTTCTAGTTATCCTTTTAATCTCCCTTGGTCACGATTTTGCCACTTGTCGTCATTTCATCATTTTCATGTTTTTGTCACCATCAATAAAATATTAATAAATTGCTTCTTACCAATTTCTCCCCAAACAATTATACATGTCAAAATATAAAAGGAACATGTGTAAAAATAGAGTATATTAACATGTCTTATGAATAAAATACCCCTCGTACCGTTAAGTTTAACTAATAAAATTCTAACGGATGAACTAAATTAATAGATTTCTTATAATTTAGGGATCATAAAAATTAAAAACGTAA
Organism: Xanthoceras sorbifolium; assembly: GCA_003430845.1. Taxonomy (NCBI): domain Eukaryota; kingdom Viridiplantae; phylum Streptophyta; class Magnoliopsida; order Sapindales; family Sapindaceae; genus Xanthoceras; species Xanthoceras sorbifolium. The sequence continues at coordinate 7,783,677 of CM010622.1, read as the reverse complement.
ATATTATTAAAAAAAATAATAAAAAGCTAATCACTTAGTACGAAAAATAAATTTTTTCCTAAATATTTACAAATCCATGATTCATGATGCCGGATTGCTTGTTGACATGGCTCTTGTCATGAAAATAGGCATGGGCATTTGGGAAATGATGAAGGAAGCTTTATAACAATTGACAACTCAAAGCTTATAATAAAGATTCTCGCTTTTATTAAGAGCCTGTTTGGGATAGTTTATAAAAGTAGTTTTTTAATTTTTTGGGCTCAAAAACCATTTTTGGACTCGTTTGGATATTCTCGTAGAAGAGCTTTTAAAGATAAAATCAAAATATATGGCTTTTACAGAAAGAATTTTTAAGAAATTAAAAGTTTAAAATAAAAGTCCTGTAAAATAGGACCTAAGCCTCGTAACTTTTATTTTAATTTTAAAAATTTAAAAAAGTCCTTAAGACAATTATAATATATATATATATATATATGTTAATTATCTTACTTTTTTTCTTTAAACAATTAATTGTCTCACCTTTAACAACTATCTATATCTAGGCTACGCCAGAGACGGCAGTCATTTTTTCCTATTAATTTTTAATGATTTTTTTAACATTTTATTCGCTTTTGTCCTCTTCATGGGTGTCGGTACTTATAATAATTTATTTAATTTATTTATCATGAATGTTAGTTCAGTCGTCAAGTCAAGTGTATAACACCATCTTTATGACATTATTATAATTAAGCGATAAAAAATTATTTTCTTATTTAATTAAGTGGACCCTTAGTTTTGTAAATAATTAAAAGGCTTAATTGTAATAACTCCCATATATATAAACATAATTATACAAAAATTTGAGAATAATTAATAATAATAATAACTTCCCTTTGACCGGTTGACTAACCGTTGACCACAGTTATTCACTAACGGTCAAAGGGGTAAAATCATCTTTTTAGAAAAAAAAAAAAATTTAAAAAAAAATTAAAAAATGGACCAGATGAGATCTAGTCCATTAGATGAGATAAAAATATCTTCAAATTTTTTATCTCATCTAGTCCACAGTTAGTCAATATGGTCCATTGCCAAAAAAAAAAAAATCAATTTTTTTTTCAAATTTTTTTGTTCATCACCAGATATACTTCATCTTGTTCCAATTTTTTTTTTCATCATTTTTTTTCCCTTTTCCTCCATCTTCTTCTTCTTCTTCTTCTTCTTCTTTTTATTCATCTTCTTCCAAATTTTTTATTCTTTTTCTTCAGATTTTGTTTTTAATTTTTCTTCCTCTTCTTTCAGATTTTTTTTTTAAATTTTCTAAAAGACAATTTTATCCCTTTGACCGTTAGTGACTAACTGTGGTCAACGGTTAGTCAACCGGTCAAAGGGGAGTTATTGCTATTATCAATTATTCTCAAATTTTTGTGCAATTATGCTTATATACACGGGGAGTTATTGCAATTACCCCTAATTAAAAATGGACAACTTTCTTTGTAATGTATCATATTCTTGTTGTTTCCTTGTATTTCTTTCCAAGTAATTAGCTAAGGGTAATGCTAAAATATTTAAATTATTTGTCCACAATTATATACCCAAATAATATGATGTGTGAGTTGTATTCATCGTGTAAATTATGAACTGATACGGTAAATGATGTGTCAGTTACAACTCATATACTGTAGGTGTTGGGATCTACGTGAATGTTTGAATGTGAAACCAACAACCTGTAAGAGAAAAAGAGATGATCATAGGACATTTGGGTTACTGAGGTGGTGCCAGTCAAATGCACTCCAATACTCAAGTCAGCAAGGTACTTGAAGTAACAACGTGGAATAAATAGAATATAGAGTGGACAAATATCGACCGTAGGGTCGCCATAACTTATATCAAGCGTAGTACATGGAGGTGGTAGTGTGGTAAGATAGTTAGAAACAAGGATTCGACTGGGTCGGGGGCAATATGAATTGTGCTTAGCTTGAGTTGTGCTGTAATGTAGGTCATGGGGTCTACGTATATCGTGGTGTTTTCAATGGTTGATTTACTTAATAGCCAATTATAGAGAATTTGAATAGTAAGTACGTGAGCCCCTAATACTAAGTTTGAGGTTACTAGTTATAAGTAGGCTTTCCACCCATTAGTTAATGTGATCCCTAGGATCACGGGCCGAGATATTGGGCCGATCCCTCGATCCTCGGGATAAGACGACGTTATTGACTTGTTTAGTGATATGTTTAACCTGATTCAAGTTTTGATTTGGTCCAAGTTGGATCTTTACTTAAGGTGGTTGGGCCTTCTGACGAGTCTTCCTTGGGCCCATTCTAATTTTTAGGCCTGATTTTCATTATAATAGTATTTAGGTCTTTGACCACTACACATACCATATCATTTGAGTAAGATTTTAAATAAAAAATATGGACAGTATATCATTATTCATCAAGTAATGATTTATATATATATATATATTGCTAATTTGTCAACTCCATCTCAAATTCCCATTAGCCATTTACAAGTGCAATTTTACTTTTTGATATATTTCTACTCAAATTACATTGGTTACATAATGAAGAAAACCAATGTTAGCATAGAAAAATAATCAATGTCTTTTAAAAAAGAAAAAAAATGTGTAGTAGTGATGGTAATTCAATTGTGTGCATATATATATATATATATTTAAATATATATATATATATTTAATGCATATCAATTCATAATTCAAGTGGTTGCTGCACTTTCCTCATCCACTTTAGTTTCACCATAAATATTTATCAGCATGTAGTAATACTAGAGATCACATTTTTTATATCTAATTTACATTATAGGAGGATATACGAGTAGATATCTGGACCACACATGTAATGATTAATCTCAGGAGGTCTCAACTATAATTGATCTTATAACTATAGCTTTTAATAGACACATATATATAATAATAATAATAATAACTTTTGCATATCAGTTTGATTACAAACTTAATCCAAAGAATTAGGGCGCAAACAAATTTACCTACCATTAATGAATGAAACCCAAACTAAAAGAAAAGGAATATCATACTGTCCATCCTCTTAGAATAAATTCTCCACATTTGGGTTAGAATGAATTCTCCTAATTTGGGTTGCTGAAGAAACTTATAAACCCACATGACAAGAGGTAAATAAAAAGCAACTAATTGTAATACAATTGTGAAAATGCGAACAAGAATGGCCGCAATGGGCCTAGAAACTAGCTGAGACAATGACAACAAAAGATGTGGGTCTCACTCTCACAAGCCTAAAGATTTTAAAAGATTTTCTATGACTGGGTTTGAACCACAGCCAGCCATAGAACTTGCAACCTGTTTTGTGCTTACTTCCTTCCACACTTTTCCACAATATTTTATTCCATTAAATTTTATTGGAAATTCTTTAAGATGTGGGTCTCACTCTCACCCGCCTAATGATTAAATATAAGTTCGAAATCTTTCCGAAATTAAATTCCACATTACTTGAGTATGGACTTGGACAAATTTTTAGAGTAACTTAACATTATTCTTTTTGACAAATGGACCAAGATGATCTAGCCACAAAAAGTATCTAATATGTTTAATCAATTTTCAAGGGCATATTCCTTTCTCAAAAAAAAAAAAAAAAAAAAAAAAAATTTCAAGGGCATATAGAACCTTTTTTTTTTTTTAAGAAAAAAATTTACAATAATTTTTTTATATTTTCAAATAGATTTCTGATCAATATTGAATTTAATTGAGTCTATCTATATTTAATCAAACTAATGAAATATACAAACCTAAATATTTTTAAAAATAAAATAGGGACAATTCCACAAAGCTTCTTTGGGTTTTGTGAACTGCCAATGCAATTTGTTTTTCATACTTCGATGGATTGGTGCTAATGGTCCTTGTTTTTTTTTTTAAATATACATATATATATATATATTAAAGAAAATAACAATAAACAAAAATATTAAAAGAAATAATAGTTTTTAAGTCAAGAAAATAAAAATAACAATTAAAAAAAACAATAAACTCAGTTTATTAAAGGAAATAAGTATCATTATTTCGAATAGAATGGACCATAATATTTTATTCAAACTATTATATAATAATTTGTATAATTCAAGTGTCCTTTTATTTTATACTAAAAATAATTTTTTTTAATTGCCATTCGTTGCAATTCTCACTTTTTAAATTAAAGTCATATCGGAATGAGAACTCTAAAGTAAAATTTTCAAAATTCATGTTAATATCCTTATTTTAGCAACTATCAATATAAAAAGAGTAATACTAGATTGTTCAAATTTATTATCCAAATGATGTGTCAACTTTCGAGTTGATTTATCATTACCATATTATTAACACATCAAATTATAATTAGTAAGATAGTTAGTTTGTCATATCATTTAGAAGATATAGTCTCGTTACCAATAAATGTATTTGAAGGAAATTTAATCAGCTTAGGTGAATTTGGGCTCAGCTAATGAAATCTTCGCAGTTGGACCTCTATGTCTCTGTTGGGCCAAATTTGGGCTGAGCTGAACTTTATAGTGTTGATTATTCAATTTGTAACACTTTTTTTTTTAAAAAAAAAAAATCAATTTTTAACACGTTCAAAACCAAAAGAAAATCAAGTCTATGTTGTTGAAATACTCATCCAATATTCTAATTAGTATAAGCATCATCAATGGAATTCATGCATGCCACTCATGGTGTTTGATTGCAGTCTTATATTCCCATGTCATGAAAAATTGAACGACATAATATTCTCTCCAACAGCGCGTACATTTACGAGAAAAAAAAAAAAAATTGGTGCTACAGATGTTCTATATGCATGCATTTCTTGTTGCGATCAAATCTTATTTTAAAGAATCTCCTATCTGGTCTGTTTATTTTAAAATGAGGCCAACCTAAAACACTTTACAAATAGTTCTTTCTAGGGACACACCCCTGGAATCATCATCAACAACACTAATGATGCTCATAGAAAACAATACCTACACTTAAGGAATGATCCAGCCTAGCAAGTCTGTCTGTCACTCTATTACATTCCCTGTAAGTATGGTGGATGTAGCAATTCAAGTCCTCATGAATCAGCACTTTGCTTGGCCTAGCTCATTTAGTAATGCATGATTTTTTTTTTAAGGGAGTACAATTACAATATTAATAACTATTGAGATTAATTACTAAATGCGCGGTCAGGATATCTACTCTTATAACGAAAAATATCTACTCATATAATAAGGGGAGAAAACTACCACACATGCTGATAAATGTGCATGGTAGGAATTGAACCCTCACCACTAAGGTGGGAGGGGGGTGTGCTAACCACTTTACTATAAATGGATGTACAGTAATGCATGCTTGCTTGGCCTTATTTCGTTTTGTTTTTTTAAGAATTCTTTTGAATTTATATTTGGGTAATTACTAAATAAATAGCAGACCTTTTTTTTTCTTAATTCCAAGTAGTTTAATTATGGTTGGCCAAAACAATAGGTATTTTGAATACTCGAACAAACACCCTTGCGTGTAAGATAATGCATATAAAATTTAATATCATGGGAGACTTGGAACTCCGGTCCCAAATATCATGTTACTTGAGCTCGGGTTTAAAGGTGATTTCTTCTGTCCTATAATTTATATCAAAACAATTAATCTCGTAATGATACTGACAAATGATATTACAATTTGAACAATTAGTCCCGCAGATGTACACAACTAGAAAGAGACTTGGAATTTGTGGGATTGTTATGTCTTTTTCCCTGCCATAATGGTTGGTTGGGTGGTTGGAGCCTGTATTGCTGACTCCAATTCTCGTGTTTCTGCCAGCTGTTTCTTTTTAGTATGCAGATGTTGATGATGGTGCTTCAAAGGGGACGGACAGGGATGAGAGAAAGGAAATTTATAACGTGAGAGATCCTTTTAGTTTTAACACACTGCAAATCATCAGAAAATTGAAAATTCACGTTAAAGGCCCTTGAAATAGAATACACATTCAAAGGTCCTGTAAGTTTTAACCATCACCAATGGCGTTTGATTAAATTCCCATGTCATGAAACAAAAATGGAAAAAAAAAACATAACCATTCCCAACTGGGCCTCTATACAGATATTGATTGTTTAATTATTAGTCTCAAAAAGCTCTCATTTGCTCTCTTTCCAACGCAGCATTCACACAATGACAATTCACAACTCAGAAATAGCCTTCATTGGGCTTGATTTTCAGTAATTGATATGGTGCGGACTAGTCCACATGTTTTTTGAGCGACCTAGATGGTATGATCATATCTACATCGTATAAGATATTCAGATCAGGTGATCAATTATCTAGATTAAAAAAATAATAATTTGCGCGTAACATTTTCCGTGTATATACTAGTGGGTTTTGCCTCAGCATCAAAAGGAGCTAGTGACCTGATTAAAAAAGCCAGGCTGGATTGATGTGATCCCCATTAAAAATCGCAAGGTATAGGCTATTCTATAAAGCGAAATTAAACTGCTACGATTTGGCAATAAGCAAGTCGTAATTTCAAGCCCACAGCCTTATGACACTCTTTGAGATAAATAATCTCGAATTTAGGTTCGTAATATATTTTTGGATTCATTCGATGAATCCTACAAAGTTCATTGGGTTTCAACCTGTGATTTGCATCCATTTTTTCCAAATTCAGTTTTTTAAGCTTCCATTTATTAGTTTTTGTTTTCTTTTTTTTGTTTATGACCGTATTTTCGGATCCTAATAACTTTTAGTATGAATTTATATTTTCAATAAGGCTTGTTTTATTAGTTTCATTTAGAAAAGTTATGTTATAATTAGTCAATAACTTAATTTTCCTTTTTTGGGGGTAAATTTCGAGATTTATGAGATGTATTTAATTTAAAGCTTGTTGGAGTTTGATAGATTTTTTTTTAAGTGATAGATTTTGGTGGAGTTCACATATTCCATAGTTTTCACAAAGATTTTGTTAGAATTATGTATGGAATTGATTGGACATTTTCACAAATTAATATGAAATTGAATGAATTTTTAATAATTTATTTTGAAAAAATAATATTTAATTAATAATAGTTTTAAACCCATCAAATTTAATTGGAGTATGGTAATATTTGTTATGTGTCTTTTTATTTATATATATTTTTTAAAATTCACCAACATCCATATAATTATAACTTAAACAATTTATGTATAGTCAGTCACTTTTTAAATACACATAAATTTTAACGAACTCTTTAAAAATCTTCATTAAATACATTTGTATTTTTATAATCTTTTAAATTCCAACCAACTCTAAATTAAATATACTCCCTTATTCTAATTAATAGAGAATTTTATTCTCTTTGAGGATAGATTTATTTTTCTATGATCCGATTATATGATTATTATTAATAATAAAATCGTTCCTTTACAACAAAGTTATATCATCGATTTGACTTTTATCATAAATTTTGGTTCGTTCATCCATTTTCTAGAAGTGTGAAAAGTGGAAGATATTATTGAATGAAGTAACAAATTTCTATATATAGGGGGACCCTTGTGTTTAATTTGTACATATGAAATGAAACTAGTAGTTGTTGACTGATAGAACAACTGGTCCAACCCTATAGACTTTTTCAATTTTTTGACATATTTTTTTATGATAGCAAATCAAAATAGAAAATATCAGCAATTATTTATATTTTGGTAGTTATGAGGAAATTGCCATGATCGATGTTATCCAACCTTTAATGTTGTTTTGGGTCTAAAAGAAAAATCTTTATGACTTTAACAAAGAAATTTAGCATGTATGTATTCCAAATATTAATATTTTTAACTATATAATAGTATTTTATAAAATTAACAAAGTGAGTGAGCTATTGGGACTAACGGTCCGGACAACTACTCACAGTAACGGGAGGAATTTACCCACACAATTGTATTTTTATAGGCAATGGTAGAAATATATATTTACATACACTACGTGTTGAATTTTGGTGGCTTGAAGAAATTTGAGCTTCCAACCACTAAGAGAAGGAGCCTTGTAATTTTTTTTCATGAATAAAATAAAATTTAGTTTCATACAGAAATTATAAAATGTTGTTGACTTTATGTAGAGTCTTCAATTACACTCTGAATTATGGATGTACGAAATAACAAGTTATTTTAAGAATTATATATATATATGTATCTATTTTATTTTCTAAAACTATAAATAACCTTCTTTATACTTAAAGAAATGATTTATTTTTTTGAATATGATACCGAACAAATGAGAGATTTATCAACATTTGTCGAGATCTATTACTATATACACGTTCCATATATATATACATGCGTTTCTATAATTAAGAGATATCTACTATCATAATAGTTTTATATGAGTACCCTCTTACTATAATACAATTAACACCATTTACTAATAGTTATTGGATCAATCTAAAGGCTATTATTAAATGGTGCTTATTAATATTTTAATTATTAATTATAAAAAAATAAAATAAAAATATAAAAATTACTAATACTTAATCCATGCAAACTCTTCCTCTTCCTCTATAATTCCTTTTTTTTTTCTTCATAGAATCACAACCATCCTCAAATAAATACCCCAACACTTAATTACCCAAATTTGTAGTACATATCGCAATTGACATTACATTTATTTATTTTTTTTAATTCTAAAAATACATATCAAGATCTGATGGCAGTATTCATATGTATTCAATTTTGAACTATGATAACAATTCTGAACTAAATTTAAGCTAAGAAATTAATAGAAAAAATGATCAGCTTTCGTGAAGTTACCCGATTATCAGAACACCTCTTATATCTAGAATGTAACCATTGCAAATAAATAGAGCAAGATAATGTAATGCATAATCCTTAAAAACAGGAGTAAAAAACTCCACTCATGTGTCGGTAAATTACACATTTATATTACAGGTGTAGAAACTTTTTAAACACGTTCCTTTCTTACATAACATTTTTTAATATTTAGATTTTAAATTAATAAATATGATGTAACCAACTCAATAATTGTGGTGATCAATTTGGTCAAAGTGATTGCAGTGTAAACAATTTTTTTGACCTAATATTATCCCTCATTATGGCAAGTAAAACAACTTAATAGGAATATGTGACTGGACAGAGAACCACGAATGTCAATCATAAATTCATAATTAATAATTAAACTAACTTTTAAGTTTTAAGGAAACAATAATACTAATTTTTAGAACTCTTATCTTAAAAAAAAAAAAAAAAAAGTTGTTCACTCTGTCAATTGATATTTTTTAAAATTGATCTTTTTTCTATTCAATCAAGCCAAATGGAAAATGTTTTTAATTATATATGGATATGTTTGACATAACTTTTACTTCGGACCTTTTATTTTTTAGAAGCTCTTCCTATAAAAATTATATATTTTGATTTTGTCTAGAAGATCTTTAAAAACTCTTCTATAGGAACATCCAAACGAGTTCAAAAGTGATTTTTAAGCCTCAAAAGTCAATAAGCCACTTGTATAAGCAATCCCAAATATGCTCTATATCTATTTTGCAATGATATAATAGTATTTAATAAAATAAATGAAATTAGTTTTAGAGTAGAAATCATAAAAATGTAATTATCATGTGGTGGTTGTTTTTTTTTTTTTTTTTTTAAAAAAAAAACTTAGGGAAGAGGATCTCATCTTAATTTGTTTTTTAAAAGATACAATTACAAGATTAATAATTATCGGGACCTGTTGATATTAATAATTAAATGTGTGAATTCATATATCTGCTCTCATAACGAGAGATATCTACTCTCACAAGGGAAGAAAAATACTCACATATAGTGGTAAATGCGCATGTTAGAACTTGAATTAACCACTTAAGATAGGAGTATATGTGCCCACATCAACTTTAATAATCTTGTCAAAAAATAAATAATTGTCAAATAAATTTATTTAGTTAATAATAATATTTCAAAATGATAATTTTAATAAAAAAAATATCAAGATTCTATAAACACTAAAAAGTCACCGAATCTTTTGAAAACTTTTGAGTCAACATGCAACTACAATTTAAGCGTTTTATTTTGCTATTAAAATATAATAAAATGTGAGAATAAAAAATATTAATATAATTATGCATTGAGATTTGTCATTTGTGAGAAATGATAAAATTATAAAAATTATTCGGGAAGTTAAAAGTTAAAACTATTACATAAATATAATATTTTTTGTTAAGTGAAAAAGGAAAAATTTCACTTTCATAATTTAAATCACTAACCAAAAAATAAAATAAAACAGGCGCATTAACGTGACATTAAAAACAAACAAACCCTAATTAGTGTTACTAATATTGTTTAAGGAAATTATTACCAATCAAGTCAAATACATTAAGGAAAGTAATTGACAAAATAAAAAAAGATATTAAGACACTTGTCCACCTATAATTGGTTACGTGGACGCGCAAACGGAGGTCAGTGATATTTGACTCTGGTCTCAGAATCCGTGAAATGAGAAACGACGTCACGCTTTCCCTTCCACAAAACGCACCGTTTTAGTAAGATCCCCTCTCACAATTTCTGTTCTGGTCACCAAAATTCTGTTTCGGAGGCTTCACATGTGGACAACGCTGTCTGTTGTCAGACAAGAATGCTTTTTTACTTACAGTCTCTTACATAACTGATAACACGCACAAAACGCTTAAAAAAAGAGAAAAAAAATCGATTTATTTTATTTAAAAAAAAATAAAATCCGCACACTCTCTGTACGGCAATGGCGACACTAGCGCCGGAAGAAACCCCTGCCACGGCATCGCCACCCACTAACTCAACATCTTCCTCCCCGGCTGTGCCGTCAACGACAACTAACTCCACTTCTCCTCCCGCTCCGATGCCAGCCACCAACGGGACCGTTACTGCGCCGCCGACGAACGGGTCGACGTCCTCGACTCCGCCGGAGCCACCACGAGGACTGCCTCCAGGGGCGCTGGCGGCGACGGTGGTGGGCGTGGTGATTGGCGCCGGAATCGTGTTGGTTGGGGTGGTTGTTTTTGTGTTTTTTTATAAGAGGAGGAAGCGGAAACTCGCTGCTCAGAGTCTTCCTTCACATGGATCTAAAAGTAATTTTGTTTTTTCATTTATTGTTTTGGTTTTAGTTGTTTTATTATTACATTTTCATTCTTCTGGGCTGTGTCTTTGTGTGCGTGAGTGAGAGAGAGAGAGAGAGAGAGAGAGAGAGCTATTAGATTAATAGATATATAGATTTTCGGTTGACTGAACGCAAGTGTTGGTCTGATATGGCTTTTTTTTTTATATATATATATATAATTATAATGAGTTTGCATTAAATACATGCATTGATGAACTTTGAATGTTTTTTTATCAGTCGGAGATTGAGAGTTTTTGGATTTTTTATTATTATTGTTTATTTTTTAATATTTCATTTAAGGTTTTGTATAAGTGCTATCGATTTTGTTTACTGTCTGCATTCTGTGTTTTTCAAGGGTTGGCATAATTGTTGTCTTTTGTGATTTAAATAATGTACGAGTTTGTATTATTTAGTTTCGGGTGCTGAATTTATGGGTTTAGTTTAATAATGTATATTTTGTTGGTGTTCGTTCCTAAAAAGATTTTGATTTTCCTAGTTGAGCTTTGAGTTCATTTCCTCAATTTTAGGGTTTCTGTGTATTGGCTTCACTGTATAAACTAAGATGGTGTTCATTTGTTCTAGTTGACTAGTTTGATTTGTTTAGTTTCAAGATATATAGATATAGGGCTTGTTTCAAGAGATCTTTTTTTCTTTCAATTTTTGGGTTTTGTTAGGAACAAGTATGAGTTTGAAGTTCTCTGTTTAGTATTTTAGGCTATAATTTGATGGGATTTCGTAGACACTAATTTAATCTTCTGTTCTTAATCTATTGTGATCTTCTTTGCTAAACTTAATGAGTTTGGTGTCCATTTATTCGGGTTTTCATTTTTCTTTTTGGTGCATTGATTTATGGGGTTTCTTCTAAAATCATGTCGTGGTCCTAATGGACACTCAATTTCCTAGTAAACTTCAATTTTAAGTAATAGTCTAATAGATAAGATATTAAGTTCTTTTGCTTCTTCAAGGAAATGAAGATTAAAATTGACAAGGAAGATTCTGTGACTTTGACTGTATCTGTTGTTCATGCAATTGAATCACTAGAAATTGGAATGCTATTACCGAGACTGTACTTATTTAATTGAGGGAAGCTGGGTCATTTAGTTCGGCAAACAAGATCTCAATAATTACAAGGGCAAATGGAATTCGCATGAAAGGCATTCTATAAGTATAAGATTGTGCATTAGCCATCATAGGAATAGTTGTTTAGCTTGTCATTTTAAAGCAAATGATGATGACAAAGGAGATAAGTATTGCTGCTTTAAAATTGGTAATGAAGAGTACATTATGGTGAGCGTATGCTTATCTGTGGAGGCCATGGTCAATTTTTTAAAGATCGTGATAAGTAGCTATGGTTATTCTGGATGCATTGATGTTGTCATGTGTGTTATTATGGAAGCAAATTTGAAAAATCAGATTTATGAAATTGCGGTTAGTGTCCTTAATTATAGGGGGCTGTTCATTATGTTATGGAGCTAGATGGCAGTAGTACTGGGTGTGTGTTTTATAAGGTTGACAATTAAACAATTATTGAAGTTTTATAAGGGAAAGAGCTTTTATTACCTTAAAACAAACTCTGGATGAGGGTGGTTAAGAAGTGTCTATTTGCAGTGTTCTGGGATTCCACTATTTTTGTCATGGAAAATGATTAAAAGTTTTTACTTAGACAGACACATTTACACGGGGCTGGAATATTAATGAAACTGATTCTTTAGTAGCACACCTTGACGATTGTGAAGTAGTCAATTTGGTCGCACGGTTCCCAACTATACTGCAATTACATGTACTTGAGAATCATAGTGGTGCAATAGAAGCATTGGTACCTCCTGCTTAGAGGGATTAGCCTTGAGGCTCGACTTAGATTTCTATTTAGTTCTTTGAGTTGCTTTTTTTTTTTTTTTGAAAGAAATTCTTTGAGTTGCTTTAGTTTCATCCTTGATCTATTATGTTTTAGGCATTGCTATATTGTATTGTAATCTTACCGACTACTAAGGTTGTAGAGTGCAGTAGAAGTTCCCAGTTTAGAGCCTCATGAACAAAATAAGGTTGGGGTATTTTTGGGGATAAAAAATAATTAAAGCTTCCTATAAAATTTAGTTTTAGTAGGTAAGCTGATCTAATGTTGTTTTACTTAGAGGTTGTTTGACGTTTATTAACCTAAACTAACATTTGATTAATGTCTTACATACATTGAAAAAGGCTTTGTACTATGTTGTGCTTCCGTATTTAATTTGTGCATCATGTTTGTTATTAGCTGAAAGAGGAGTAGAAGTCCTGTGAAAGGGTCGTGGAGTAACCTCTTGTGTTTGGTCTTTTGTTGGTAAAGATTTATGTTTTGAGAAGCCTTTCAAGCATTAGTATTTGAAGTTGAAACTCTCTCTTGTATGGTCACTTGTGCTCCCTTGCTCCCCTGAGGGTAGGATCTTGAAGTTTGTACTACTCTGACAGCCTTTATCCTCATGATCAAGGAAATTAATAATAAAACCTACACTGGGTCCATGTTTAATTATTTGAAAAGGTAATATGTCAAATGTTGTTTACATGCTTCATAGCTCAATCAGTTGACCTCATTTTATATTCTTCTTCTTCTTTTTTCCTTTTTAAAACCTTTTCCTCCTAAATATGTGATTCTGGTCAGATGATTGATGCACTTGAATGCTCAAATATACCTCATTTTCAAATGCCCATCTAATTTGAAAACATTGAGTGTTGTACTTGCTGTAAATTGGCATTTAATGTGACCATGTCTGCTGACAATACTTTCTGGTCTTTATTATTCTCTCCAGATGACCCTTCTGCTGACCCACCTCAGAGATGGCAACAGAGCACACCTTCACCAATCGGCAACAAAGGAGCCATGCTGCCAAAGCCTACTGCACCGCCTGGAGTTGCAGTAAATTCACACATGCCACCATTTGGTAAATTTTCTGCATCAAGTGGGGGTTTAGGCTCTGATAAACCTTTCCCACCACCATCCCCAGGCATTCCATTTGGAATTTTGCAGAGCACATTTACTTATGAAGAACTAAAGATGGCAACAGATAATTTCTCCGAAGCGAACCTCCTTGGTCAAGGTGGTTTTGGTTATGTCCATAAAGGGGTTCTTTCAAACGGAAAGGTGGTAGCAATCAAACAGCTAAAAGCTGGAAGTGGACAGGGGGAGCGTGAGTTTCAGGCAGAGGTTGACATCATTAACCGTGTGCATCACAGACATCTTGTCTCTCTTGTTGGATACTGCATGTCGGGGGCCCAGAGATTGCTTGTATATGAGTTTGTTCCTAACAAAACCTTGGAATTCCATTTACATGGTTAGTCCATTCTGTGACTCTATCTCTTGATTTTACGAGCCTGCAAAATGAAAAAAAGAGAAAAAAGAATTTATATGTCTTTACCTTTCCATCTCTATAGGTAGAAAGTCTAAGTTAATTTTCTGGAAAGACATGATCTTATAAAGGTCATACTAATTTGATCTTAAAAAGTAAAAGATTCTCACAGTTGAGCTTCTTTTTCTTTATACAGTGGAAAAATAAATTACTGATTAAGTTCATATCAATATACGTTTAATATAAACCAACCAAAAAGTATATATCTCTTTTGATGAAGTATAAATAAGTTGCTGGGAGATTATATTAGAGAAAGATTTTGGAGTATTGGTAGAGGCACAAACCATTATATTGGATGCAACACTCAGCAAAATAAGGAATTAAAAGAGTTGGCAATTCCTTCTAGGAGTCTACATTTAAAATTAATTGATCTGAACTGCTGAAGATTATGATTTTGATGTCCTGAGAATTCTGATCAGAGTTTGATTGAAGCATACTATGCATGAAAAATTTATGATTTTGCAACATGGTTATTTGAGAAGTGTGTATCATTTTGCACGTTTTAAACTATGATCCTCTGGTCTCAAAAATTATTACAATATCACAGGAAAAGGAAGACCAGTTATGAGCTGGCCAACTAGAATGAAAATTGCTTTAGGCTCGGCGAGAGGATTGGCGTATCTGCATGAGGACTGTGAGTATCCCATGTCTTCTGTTTTAACATCTTAAACTTTAATAAAACTTGAATTAAAGGAATTAATTTTGGTGTTTCATTCCTTTTGAGTGTCTTCAGGTCATCCCAAGATCATACATCGTGATATCAAAGCAGCTAATATTCTTATTGATGATAGCTTTGAGGCAAAGGTATGATTTATAGTGTTTTTGCATTACTCATGGTTTATCTATGGAACTATCCTTTGGATATTTCTCGTATATCTGCAAAATATACTTGCACCAGTTTAAGCCTTTGGCTCCTGATTCCTGAATACTTAGACTTTTAAATTAAATCTGAAAATTTCTTGCAACTTGCTCTTATATTAGATCTTGCACCAATTTAAGCCATTGGCTCCTGTATGCATAGACTTTTACTTTTATTCTTAAAAATGTTTGTTGCTCATATATTGGATATAGGCTGGATTGTGGATGTTATCGTGTTACCATTATAGGTTTCCTTAGTTTAGAAAATCAATGGTTGAGCAAAGTTAAAGTGTATATCATCGTGAGATATGTAGGATTTTCTGTCTGACATTGTGCTGATATGTGTCAGATAGTTTGTAAGAAAAAAAGTTACAAAGGTCTGATCGGTTTAGATTTTCGTTATTTCATTCCTCTTCTTTCTTTTGAAAGGGAGCGTGTCAGTGTTCTTGAGTTTTTATGTCCGGGACTTGAATCCTCTTCTCACCTCTTCCTCAACTTTTTCGAAGCATGTAATTGGTTGTTGATAAAGTAATAGCGGAAAGTAGTCGCATTCTAACCGCCCATTGTCCCATTCATTGTAATGCTTATGTGTCATGAGATCATTAAAAGTGAAGAAGAGCTGAGGTGAGGAGGGGATCTAAATTCCTATGTCTGGTAGTGTGAGAATGACTTCCTATGTGAAGTTTTCATTCAATATCTTAATTGCCCCACTATTGTTCCTTCCAACAATAAATGAAAGGTCAATTTTCTTTAAATGTTAAACTAGTGTGCAAATATCTAAAGGATTTTCTAAAGGTGTGCCCTCTAAGAATCCAAAAACATAATAAATAATTTATATCTATTCTTTTGATACACCAATGCACACTTTCCTATGTTTTGAAAATATAAATATGAGCTTTTTCTTCACTTTTTCAACCCTTATGACACACGTCAACACAATCCATACATAAAATAATAGGTATGTGTGGCATTTATGAGAAAATGCATCTGTTAGATGGAGTCATCAAATAAAAATTGAGTCCATCATGCCTTAATTTGACAGAATTATGAGCAAGTAGGGGTATATAAATTGGCAGTAAATTATAATCTTAAAATCATAAATGTCATGGACACTATGAAACAGATATAATTCAAATGTTGTGTGAACATATTGGAGTTCACATTGGTTTTTATTTCTGATTGCATGTAAAATATAAAAAGAGTTAACTTTTTCTTTGATGTCATGAATCTATTATATTCTTTTGTTCAGGTGGCAGATTTTGGACTTGCTAAGTTTTCTTTAGATACAGATACTCATGTCTCCACTCGAGTTATGGGGACTTTCGGGTAAAGTCAATTTTGTTATTATTTTGTGTAACTACCCTGCTTTAGCATATGCAGTTGCTGATCACATCTTGAACCAGTCCTCTATTTCACTTCTCATGCACTTTCACCGTTTTCAGTTACTTGGCTCCAGAGTATGCATCTTCTGGAAAGCTCACTGAGAAGTCAGACACATTCTCCTTTGGGGTTCTGCTTGCGGAGTTGATCACTGGACGTCGACCTTTTGATAGAAATGATTCCTTTCTTGATGATGGCATGGTTGACTGGGTATGTTCTCTCTGTCATTGCCACCAGATGCTGTTATGAATTTTAGTGCCTTTTGGGGCTTCATGATATTCCAAGCAACATGATACAAGGATGAGGGTATTTTATTTTATTTTATTTCCCTCATTTTATTCATTGACTTGTACCTACTGTCTCTTATATAGTTGAAATTTTTTACTAAGCAAAATAACAGATACTGCTATGAATTTTAGGCAAAGCCTTTGCTTACACAAGCTCTGGAAGATGGCAACTACGACGCTTTGGTTGATCCAAAGTTGCAGGAGTTTGACTCTAGTGAAATGACTCGAATGATTGCCTGTGCTGCTGCCTGTATACGTCATTCGGCAAGACGTCGGCCGCGAATGAGCCAGGTACTCAATTAAATGTTATACACACACAGCTTTGGTTTTAAGTAAATTAAGTTGTCAAACTGAATGGCCTCAGTCCTATTAGGAGTTTGAATTCCAAAATCTTCATAAGCAAGTTAATTTTCATAAACCAATATTCGAGGGTTGACAAAATTGAAAGATTTGAATATGACTTCTACTAGAATTGCTGGTATAATTCTTTTTATATCGCTGTGCCAAGCAGATAGTTCGAGCTTTGGAAGGAAATATACCACTGGAAGATCTGAATGATGGAACCACACCAGGGCACAGCAGAGCGTTTAGCTATGGAAGCTCAGAATGTGTTTCTAGCCAATACAAGGAAGACATAAAGAAATTCAAGAAGTTGGCACTAGAAACTGTAGAGCATGGTAGTAGTGGATGCAGTGGGGTCACCAGCGACGGTGGTCGGAACCAATCTAGCTCTAGTACTGAAGGCCAGCAAACAACTCAAGAGGTAGAACCTGAGAAAGCAGAGAAAGATGACACCAAAGTCACTGGTCAAAGCTCTTGACACAATTGGTTGCCATTTCTTTGGTAAACCCTTCCTTAACCGATCCTACCTTTATTCCATGTTATTCTCTGTGATTACACGTACATGTCAGCCAGTCCAGCTGAGAACAAAAATTAGGACAGGCCTTCCAATGGTAGGTGTAGTGGATCAAATATTGGAGAAAGCGAACGTCAGTCACGTTGATAAGATTTTTCTCAAGATGCATTCGCTTTCTTCTTAACATCTGAATGATTTTACACTAACTGAATATTATTCCACTGGCATTCTCTTGATTCTCTTGTTCCACTAAACACAAATAAATTTTGATACTGAAACTTCACGGGGGGTACATGATTGCAAGTCCGGGATTAGGAGGACTGTGCAGTTGCATAGGTGGTAGACCCAAATTTGATATATTAATTTGTAGGTTATTAATACTAAGTGCTTGTATATGGAAAGAATCTTAAGTGGCGAAGTTATGTTCTGTTTAGTGTCTATGTCAATGCAGTTGAGTTGTACATGTATTGTTGAAGTCATTTTAGCTTAGCTTCTTCTTGTTTTTGGTTTCTGAGATTCATTGGGTTTGCAGTTTTCATAAGGTGAGAAGGCAGGAGTTATTTCATTTGTTATCATATGAACATTCTCTTAATGTGAAGGACTTCTATGACTCAATATTTATTTAGCTTTGGAGTTACTGATAATGATAAAATTAACCAAAACTAATTTCTTATCTAAAAGAGATAATTATTTTGAACTTCAAACAAATGATAATAACCATATAATTTTTTAAGTTCTCAAAGTCCTTCGACAATTCCCCGTCATTATCCCTCGGTTGAAAGGAACTTGTCTCCACGAGTGGTGCTGCAAATAGTCCTCCAGCAATAACGGGCCAAGACTTTGAATCTTATGCTACTAAACCTGAGTATCGACTGTCATAGAACGACCGTGCTAGTGAACTTAAAACTACCGATTATCACCTTAGGCAGAAGTGACAAGGCCATTATCCAAAATCCCTACAATCTGATTGATTAATTAGATCAACAGTAATGGTAGAATGACCTGCAGACACATCAAAAGAAACTACTAGAGGCAACAAAATATCTTTTTTGTTAGTCGTTTTGTAGGTGAGCATTATCATCCTCTTGTAATGCCAGAATGTGCTACAACGAACATTAACTATTTCCCAAGCAATTGAAGTAGATTTAGAAGAAGAATCTGGAATTCCACTTGAGACTTCATATGATATACTAGGTAGGCAAGTGGGTGGAAGGGAGTCCCTTGGGTATACAAATTACAAAACAAGATGTTGCAATGGCTAAAGCTATTTCACATGTGATGCCTGCTACATACCAGAAGCTTTGTACATGGCATATGATGCAAAATGCATTGAAACATGTCAATTGTGTATTTATTGATGACATTGAGGATGAAAAGCAGTTTTTGACTGCTTGAAATATAATGCTTGAAAAGTATAATAGCATTTTTTTAAGAGTATAATTATAAGATTAATAACTGTCGAGATCTGCCGAGATCAATCACTAAACACTAAATGTATAGTTCGGATTCTCATAATGAGATATATCTACTCTCAAAATAAAGAGAGAAAACTACTCACACATACTTGCAACTTTTTTTTTTTCCAATGAGTTTCAATTACAAGATTAATAACTGTCGGGACCTGCCGAGATCAATCACTAAACGCGTAGTCCGAATATCTACTCGGGTAATGAGAGATATTTATTTCCATAAGAAGGGAAGAAAACTACCTATACATATTGATAGATGTACATGGTGAGAATTGAACCCTCACCACTAAAGTGAGAATTAGATGTACTAACCACTTAAATTATAAGTGGATACGCAAGAATACACCACTTAGCAAATTAGCAAAAGCTTCAATCCTATTTAAAAGATTATTTGAAGTCTGAATTAATGTGGCGCAATTGTTTATGCACTTTGAGAGGGTAGTTAAGACAAACGATACAAATAGTTGGAAGTAGAATATGATTCATTTTCTAGACTGGTTAATCTAAAAATTTCATGTGACGATTGGTTATTTGAGTATGGATTTAGATAATACAATATATATATATATATATATATATATATTTAAAATATGATACCTTTCGGGTCAGAGGACTATCGGGATCAACTGAGATTAAATTATACAAGCACGACCCGAACAACTACTCCCAGTAATAGGAGATGAGAACTACTGGGACCAACGGTTCGGATTACTACTTCTAGCAATTGAAGGGTTTATTCACACGATTGCATTTTTATAGGTAATGGTGTAACAAAATATTTACATACACTAAGTATTGTTGAACTTTAATGAGTTGGAGGGGTTTAGGCCTCCGACCACCGAGGCAAGTGGCTTGTGTTAGATAATACAATATTTACTTACAAAGAAAAGTAAACCAAAAATCGCATCGCTGGAAAACAATAAAAAGTAATTCTACGTTTATGTGTATTCTGAATTTCGGTATCCTAAGAATAGAACTCATGACATAGTGTTGGCTGGTAAAAGAGAAAAATCCGCATTATCAATTTTTTACTTGTCGCATGTGACGATCTCTAATATATGTAACATATAAAAATTAGGATCTGAATTCGAAGATAGTTTGGTTATAATTTTTTGGACTAAAATCCTTAACCTTTTTTAAATTATTATTTTTTCACTGATGTTTGATATTTTAGTTTTCATTTAGTTTTCGTAGTCCTTAATTTTTCTAAAATCAATCTAATAAATCTATAATTAAATTTTTAACGGTCAAACCTAACAGAATTTACACTAACCATTTTATCTTAAAAAAATTAAAAACTATATAAATAAAAAATATTTTTTTTATTTTTGTTTTCTAATCACCATATTTTTTTTTTCAAAATTCAATTTTTATTTAATAATTTTTTTATATTTTGAATCTTAATAGTGTTTTTATGTGTAAAGACTGAAATACCTCTAATACCGTCAAAATTGATTAACAAAAAAGCTAAACTGATTGATTTTGAAAAAGTTATGGATCACGGGAGTCAAAACATTAAACAGTGGTTAAAAAGTGATAATTCAAAAATGTTCAAAATGATTTTCGCCCTAATTTTTTTGAATTTATGAACTTTATCAAATTATCCAAATTCTGACAATCACTGGTAGGGGTGGGCAAAATTCGGTTTAGTTCGGTTTTCTCCATAACTGAACCAAACCAATTTTTTTTTAGTTATCAATTGGATCAACCAAATATGGTGGGTTTTATATGAATAACCGAAAATAACTAAACTGTAAAAGTTCAGTTCGGTTCGGTTTGGTTATCTCGGTTTGAGCCTTTTTGGGCCTGAATTGTGTGTATGGGCTAAATAGACCTTTTGGATCAAAAATTAATTTTTTATTTTTATTTTTATTTTTTAACGAATTGTTTGTATATTTATAAGTTAATTAGTCCATATATTTTGGACCAATATCAAATTTGGGTCTCTTTTGAGTTGTATTATAATTTTTTTTAAGTTTGATATTTTTTTTTGTATAATTGATACTTGATACCCAATACCAAATGGATAGAGTATTTTTTTTTTTTATATAGTTCGGTTATGGGTCATTGCGGTTTTGGCCACCCATAACCGATTCATAACTGATTTTTATTTGGTTATAAAAGGGAATAATCAAACACCCAAAACCAATGATCCATAAATGAAAATAACATCTTCTAGTCAGTTTGGTTCAATTCGATTTGATTAGGATCGGTTTGGTTAATATCGACACTGCCCACCTCTAGACTCTAATAACTAGATTCCCCATTAACAATTTTTCCCTCATTTTTTTTTGAATTTATGAACTTCATTAAATTGTCCAAATTCCGACAATCACTGGACTGACACGTGTAGGCCACGTTAACAATTTTTCCCTTCCCAATTTCTTCTCCTCCTAAAGAAACATCGTTGGACTGGAGTGCCCAAATCAAACCGCCTCACAAAAAAAAAAAAAAAAAAAAAAAATCCATGGAAGCTACAAAAGAAGGTACTGGATTACTAGACAACATCCTCCCTCCGCGCCTCGAAGACGCCGGTCTTGAAGACTGCGCTTTGCCTCCTGACTCCATCAAGGAGGCCTTCCTCAAAGCCGCCTCCGCCGTTAAGTCACGCGCCTCCACGCTCTTCCACGACGACGATGACGACCCGGCACGCTGCGTGGACGATCCCTGGCCAGTGGCGGCCAAGGACGATTCCGACACGGTCGTGGGGGTGCCGCCAGTTCCAGAGGCACCGGGCCCGTGTGGGGTGGTGAAGGGAGGTGGGGTTGTTGAGGATGGTGTGGATAAGGTGGTGGTCGTGGGCGGCGGTGAGGAGAAAGAAGGTGGGGATGAGGTTGTGGTGGTGGGCGGCGGCGGCGGCGACGACGAGGCGGAGGTGGCAAAAGGAAGGGGTGGCTGCGTGGAAGGTTTGAAGGGTTTGAGTATTGAAGAGAAAGAGGAGAAAGAAAAGAAAAAGAAGGAAGAGAAAGAGAGTGATAGGCCAACTCTTGTTGAAGGTGTTGCGTGAAATTTCTAGTTTTTTATAGTGTATTTATTTACTCAATTGCATTTCTCTTTTTTGTTTATTTGAAGTAAATAAATTAAGTGTTGTTGTTGTTAATGTTATTGCTTGTTATGATAATATTGGTTACTTTCTAAAGTTTGTAAAAATTTTTCAAAAGTTCCATATTAATGTTTTTCTCTAGTTGTTATGTGAATAATGTATGAATTATTGCTCCAATTGTGAGTTGTTTGAAACTTGTGTGAACTGATGGGATGTTGTTGTAATGTTGAAAAATGTTTATAGATTCCACTTTGGTTTCTAGCAACATTACATATAGATTTGATTCAGGTTACACAATAAACTGATATGTTTCTCTTTGTGGTTAAATCTTGTGAATTTTGTCATCTCACACTTTTAGAATGAGTGAGTTCTGCTGAACTTTTTTTTTTGTTGCTTTTAATTGTGGACTCGTTGAGCAGTACGAAACTTCTTGGGCATATCTTGGAATTGATTGATGAGTCCATGAGCTTATGGTTGTTTTTTAAGCGTAGTGCCCTTGTCTATGTCAGGCAAGGCTCCTACGAATCCTGCATTAACGCTGGGATATGGTTGCGTTCGTATAAATCTGTTTTTCCTTTACCCTGGTATGATGCTCCCAGTGTTATTCTAGCAATGCAATTGGATTGCTGAAGTTGATGACACTGAATATTTATTAAAGAAATCCAACATTTTGATGGGGTAATAATGTTCATAGAGTCCTTTAGACAGACCTGTAACGAGATTGTCCCCTTGATTGGAAATTAAGGAGAGGAATATGCAGTCTGAGGTACTGCCAGAACTGGTTTTGGGTGTAATCATACTAAACAGCAATGCTCCCCATCACATTGAGATTAGTATACTGCACTTATGCATGCTTGAGTATTGGTTGGGTTATAGGACGATGGTTGTCCTTTGTGGCATCCACAAGTCTCAGTCTTGGTATAAGGACGTAGATTGGTTGTTCGAGATATAAGAAGAAGCAAAAGAGATCAACAAGAAGTCAAAGAGCGCATATATATATAGAGTTTATTTATAGGAATTCAGATGCAGTGAACCTCAGCAGGGTACTTTGCCTGCTGTGTTCCTTAGGCCTCGTTGATGTTGCATGCTTATCAAAATATGTTTTATTCTGAATTCGTCATTAAGGAGAGTTGGACAATCAAGGGTAAGCGAAACTATGGTGTTTTGGGAACTCGCCGTATGTTTCTACCAGAGGACATATGGGAATATCTAGACAATTGGGTTTTGAATGCTGACTTTCATTGGTGAGTTTAGAGCACAAAGTTTTGAGCCTATGTTTGATAGATAAAGGGATGTGGGGTATCTGGATTAAGAAACTGTGCTAGGATGTTGGAAACAGGATGGAAAGAGTATTTTAGAGCTTGCTCTTGCTTCTGTAGTATAACTTGTAAAGGCAAAAAAATAATGGCATCAATTTCCAGAAGGGGTGTCACAGAAGCGGCTGGGTTTCGTAGAAAGAAATAGATATGGTTATGTTAGGAGGTGGTGTAGTAGGTCTCTGATCAAAATGTTGAAAGAATTGCCTTCAATGAAGGGCAGGCCAGGCTTTTCCTCAGCTTGTAATGTATACGAATAAAATTCTGAATGTTAAATTGAAATCCCTTTTGAGTCAAAATTTGTAAACTATCAACAAGTCTTCTATACTAAGATACACAAGAAAAGAGTCCAACTTTTATCATGCCTCAACATTAAGTGTAACTCTATTGCAGAGTGCTAGGTCTTGCTTTAGAGAAACTCTGCTTGGCGTAGTATATGATTGTATCAGTACCCTGTCTCATGCCGGTGGTGTGAAACGCCTGCTCCATTGAAGAGTTTCTTTTCTTACTGTGTTATGTATACTGCTCTTAAGGCAGTACCACTGGTAGAATTTGGAAAGTAGAGCTTGGTTTTGAATCCAAATATAAGTTTTGTAGTGATATTTGCATTATAGCTGAATATAACTAAGGTGTTCGTGCAGCCGAACTATTTAACCTTCATGTGCCTTCAATCATATTCTTCTGATCTCATTTTTGGATGTTGTTTGTGTTAATTCAATCCGGAGACTACATTGGTAAAGCTAGGTGGTTTGCCAATTCTTCTGTGTAACTTTTAGACTTTCACATCCGTTTTTAGACTTGTTATTTCCTAAATTTCCTTAGAAAGGTTCACAAATAATTTAGTATGACATATCTTACTTGTCACCTGTCAGTTTAAACTGTTAGATTACAAGTGAGATTTGATTTGAATACTTGGTAAAGTAGGATAATATTTTCAATGTTAAGGTTTGAATTTTGGTTGATTGATATCTAGGCAAAGGCTTTTGGCATGGTTTGTTGAAGTATAAACTTGTTTTAGGCCCAAATCATTTGAAGGGCCAATCCATTTTAAGTTTTTACAAGGCCCAATTCATGGAAGTTTATAGTGTTGGAAAATAAATTATTTAGTTGGTAGTTGAGGGTTGAAATAATTAATGAGTTGGTGAGAGTTGGTAGGAATAATTAATAGGTTAGGTGAGAGTTGTTGATTTTTGCTCTGTTTCTCTTCTTATAAATATCTCATTCTTCTTAGTTGTGTAACCATTAAGTTGAGCATCAATAAAAACACTTTTATTTCTTTCTTAGAGTTGGATCTATAGTTGTAAGTGTTGAATGTATTTTGATTGAGATTCGATTCAACAAAGTGTAACATTTAGAGAAATTATTGTACCCGATGAAGATGAACTTCTCCAAAGGTTACACTTTGTTGGATCGAATCTCATTCAAAATATATTCAACACTCACAACTATGAATACAACTCTAAGAAAGAAAGAAAAATGTTTTTATTAATGCTCCACTTGATGATTACACAACTAAGAGGAATGAGGTATTTATAAGAAGAGGGAGAGAGCAAAAATCAACGACTCTCACCTAATCTCTTCTAACCTATTAATTATTCCTACGAACTCTCACATAACCTATTAATTATTCATACCAACTCTCACAAACTCATTAATTATTTTCAACCCTTGACCACCAACTAAATAATTTATTTTCCAACACTAGAAACTTCCATGAGTTGGGTTTTCTAGAAAGTTTATACTTCAAACCATTTGAAGGTCCAATCTATTTTAAGTTTCTAGAAGGCCCAACTCATGGAAGTTTCTAGTGTTGGAAAATAAATTTAGTTGGTGGTTGAGAGTTGAAAATAATTAATAAGTTGGTAGGAATAATTAATAGGTTAGGTGAGAGTTGGTAGGAATAATTAATAGGTTAGGTGAGAGTTGTTGATTTTTGCTCTGTCCCTCTTTCTATAAATACCTCATTCCTCTTAGTTGTGTAATCATCAAGTTGAGCATCAATAAAAACACTTTTCTTTCTTTCTTAGAGTTGTACTCATAGTTGTAAGTGTTGAATGTATTTTGAGTGAGAGTCGATCCAACAAAGTGTAACCTTTGGAGAAATTATCGTACCCGATGAAGATGAACTTCTCCAAAGGTTACACTTTATTGGATCGAATCTCACTCAAAATACATTCAACACTCACAACTATGAGTACAACTCTAAGAAAGAAAGAAAAGTGTTTTTATTGATGCTCAACTTGATGATTACACAACTAAGAGGAATGAGGTATTTATAGAAAGAAGGCGAGAGCAAAAATCAACAACTCTCACCTAATCTCACCTAACTTATTAATTTTTCATACCAATTCTCACCTAACCTATTAATTATTCCTATCCACTCTCACCAACTCATTAATTATTTTCAACTCTCAACTACCAACTAAATAATTTATTTTCCAACACTAGAAATTTCCATGAGTTGGGCCTTCTAGAAAGTTTATACTTCAAACCATTTGAAGGCCCAATCCATTTTAAGTTTCTAGATGGCCACACTCATGGAAGTTTTTAGTGTTGGAAAATAAATTATTTAGTTGGTGGTTGAAAGTTGAAAATAATTAATGAGTTGGTAGGAATAATTAATAGGTTAGATGAGGTTAGGTGAGAGTTGTTGATTTTTGCTCTCTCCCTCTTTCAATAAAGACCTCAATCCTCTTAGTTGTGTAATCATCAAGTTGAGCATTAATAAAAACACTTTTCTTTCTTTCTTAGAGTTGTATTCATAGTTGTGAGTGTTGAATATATTTTGAGTGAGATTCAATCTAACATGGTTTTCATGTTTTTAATTATATAAAATATGAAAAGATAAAATCTCCCCAAAGTAAAAACCAAACCCATCAATGTTCAACACAGAATTTTGAGAGAAACTTTAATAACAATTCTAGGGGGAGAAGGAGAGGGAAGAGAGAAAAGAGGCAATGGGACACTGGGAGAGGATGATGATAATGATAGGAGCAGAAGATGCCGATGAAGGAGGATGAACATGGCGGTGAAGGATGAGGTTGAGATCAGCAACGAAAGAGGAGAGAAAATCGAGAGAGAAGGAGAAAAGGAGAGATAAAGCGGGAGAGAAGAGAGAAAAAAAAATAGTCTTATTTCATGTTGGCCCTCCGAGAAGTTATGTTAGAGTGTCAAATTTTTTTTTTTTAATATATGCTCAAATAATGTAATATACAGATTTGTGAGTTATTAATATGGATATAATCTATGTAAAAAAAATAGGGATATAATTATTCTTTCCTATGTAGTTTGAAGTATTTTTTATTTTTTACCCTTTAATTTTATTTTTTTTTATTTTATCCCCTCCAGTTTTTTAAAATCTCTAAAATACCTTCTACCGTGAAATTTCGTTTAAAAATTACCATTAAACTTTGGGATATTTTTATTTTCCCCCCTCACGTTTCAATCAACAATAGTTTATCCCTTCACGTTTCAACAATTGTCAGTTTCCCCTCTGGGGTTAAGTTGCCGTCTAAAACTTGCTTTTCTGTTATTTACTAGAGGGTATAACAGTCATTTGACTGAATAATTTTAAATTTCAAATTTAAAACATCAATTGATAAATTGAAAAAAGAATGAAAGGAACAAATATTGCCACGCGGTCCCTCACTTTTGTTTAACCGAGTTTTTTTTTTTTTTCTCTCACTTGTATCCCCAAGTGGTTCCTCATTTGTATCCCTAAAATATACATGTTCTCTCACTTGTTCTCTCATTTGCTCCATTCTTGTTCCCCACTTAGATTAATTGCAGGATCCATTTTCTATTTTTTGGTTCCTTTTGCAGGTTCCATTTAACAACCCAAAACTGGTTCCATTTAACAACCTAAAATGGGTTCCATCTAATTGCAGGTTCCATTTTTTTTTGTCCCTTTAGATTAAACACTGCATCTTTAAAAAAAAAAAAACATTTTGCTACTTAAAAAAAATATCAATGCATCTTAACCTTATCATAATCCTATAATAACAAAAAAAAAAAAAAAAAAAACAAAATCACAATCCTGTAACCAAAAAAAAAATAAAAAATACATATAACTAAAATAAATATTGAACAAAAAATAACCTGTCTAAACTATACGTAACCAACAAAAAAAAAAAAAAAACAAAAATATTAAAGCATCAAACAAGCAACCAATTACTTGATCCATCCTCTATAAGTTAAAACTTCCAAATTTTTAAAACCCTAACAAAATCAAACATCAAAACCAGATATTCATCCATTCTCAAAGAGACTAATCTTTCCATGCAAACAAATACATTCAAAATACACCAAATACAGAAAAAAAATAAAAAAATACCTCAGACCGTTCAAGACACTTCTTCGACAAACAGAACAGTGCTTCTCCACTGGAACAACAGTTGATGGTGCACCTTCAACTTCTCGTTCTTCGAACAGCCTGAATGGCGCACCAAAATGTTTTGACAGTCACGATTAATGGAGTTTTGGCATGGAATGTAGACTGAAACAAAAGGGAACAAGAATGAAACAAGTGAGAGAACATGTATATTTTGTGGATACAAGTGAGGGACCACGTGGGGATACAAGTGAGAGAAAAAAAATTAAACTCGGTTAAATAAAAGTGAGGGACCACGTGGCATTATTTGGTCATTTCATTTTTTTCCAATTTATCAATTAATGTTTTATATTTGAAATTTGAAATTATTCAGTCAAATGACTGTTATACTCTCTAGTAAATAACGGAAAAGTAAGTTTTGGACGGCAATTTAACCACAGGGGGCAAACTGGCAATTGTTGAAACGTGAGGGGGTAAAAAATATCCCTTAAACTTTTAAGGGTAGAATAATAATTTTAATAAAATAAAATAAATAAATAATTTTAAATATAAAAAAATTAATAAAAAGATGGATCCCCACCCTCCATCTGGGATCAAACCCAATAAAAAAAATTAATTTTTTTTATTTTTTTAAAATTTTTTTAAAGATGGACGACAGTCCACAAAATGAAGAAAAAAAAAAAAAAGTATTCTCATTACAAAAAGCCCCTCCATTTTTACAGCCTCTGCACTTACACGACACCTGAAAACCTCTAAAAATGTCTTTCCATTTTTGTCAGTATACCATAAACACAAAAAAAAAAAAAAAAAGAAAAGAGAAAGAGAGAGAAATAAAGATAGGGAGAATGAGAAAGAGAGAATGAGTGAGGAAGAAAGAAATGAAGAACATATTACATATCTGCTTGTTAAGAAGAGAGAGAGAGAGAGAAGAAGAAAAATATGAAAGAGAAAAGGTGGGTGGGTAGGTAGTGTTACACCCCTATTTGAGAGCATGGATCATGGCAAGAACCATGGCTTGGTGGAGTGGCACCAAGCAAACACAAGGCATGTTGGGTGGCATGTTCTTGCGGCAGAATGGCATAGTGCTAGATGGATGCAGCATGTGGTTTGGAAATAGGCAACAGTGGGGGCATGAGTGGCACAGTGGGCTGTGTTGGCTGATGGAGTGCTGTGTGGGCTGATTTCCTTGAGCACGCATGTGGGCTATGGCACATGAGTGTGGCACGCATCTGCGGAGGAATGTGTGTGCACGCATGTTGGAGCATGTGTGCGAGGACGCGCACATGTGGGTGCACATGAGGGCACATGTGTGGGCGGATGGCATGTGCGAGGCAGTTCGAGCAGAGCAGTTACGGACGGTTTCGGCAGAGAGCTGTCCTTGTGCCAACAAGCCTCTGATGTTGGTGTGCTGTTGCATGCTGGTGGGTGCCAGCATATCTAGCAATATGGTGGCATGGCTGGTGGGTGCCAGCAAGCCTTTGGCAGTTGGGGTTGTCAACTGCCAATATGTTATGCTAGGGTGTATGTAATGTGTATGTATGCCTTCGGAATATATAAGGATGTATGTTTTGAGCAGAGACACTAAGTGTGTGTGTAGTGATCCTGCAAGCATTGTGTAATCATTGTTCCTAATTGCTAATAAAAGTAAGTTAGGTTGGGGGTGGACTCCCGTAAAGACTGTTGTGTTGTTCTTGTTTCTACATTTCTGCGTGCTTTAGTGTGTGCAGGTTGTGGGGCAGTGTGTGCAGCAGTAGGCGAGAAAAATAGCATCAGTGTGCGCTTGAGTGTGGGCAAGTGTGCATGTTGATGTGCGGCAGTCTAGTGAACAGTGCTTGTGTGTGGGCAGCGTTAGTGCGTTGTTGGGATACTACAACACTAGTAAGCACGCTAGTGCGTGTGTGCGGAGGATCGGTGGTTTAGTGCTAGCATGGTGCGAAAAATTTCTAGGCAGAAAGTAACCGTGTGACAGGTAGTGACCTAGGGGCGCGAGAGAGAGAAAAAAATTAATTTGTTATTTGATTTTATTTTTAATTAAGATTTTTTATTTTTTTAAATTTAAATTATGTTTAATTATTATTTAAAAAATTTGAAGATAAAATAATTTTTTTTAATTTAAATATTAATAAAAGTGAACAGGGGTAAAAGAGAGAAAAATAAAAATAGGATGATATGTTATTATCATTCACATACTATATAATTAAGCAAAATTTTTGAATACTCTAACATTATTCATTCTTATTTTTAGATTGGCCATATCAGGCCAAGGGGTAAAGGGTATTTTTGTAAGTATATAATTATGAGGAGAAATAAATTTTCACTTTTGATAAAAAATATCGTGAATAAAGGCAAAAGTTAATAATATATATAATTTTTTTTTTTTTCTATCATGTCTAAAAGCTAATGTGGTACGAAATGTGTTATGGAAAGGAATGTTTGAAATGGAAGAACTTGTTTAACAAATCACTTTTCACCTTTTAATTTTATTTTGTTTTTGTAGTTATTGATGTGTGAATTCGGTCAAGGTAATTAACAGTAATTATAAGTAAATAACGAGTAAAAAGAGATCAAGAAGAAAGATTTTTAAAGTGGTTCGGCCAAATAATAGTGCATATATCCATTGTTCTTGTATTACTAGTAAGCTCGTACTATGTATTTTCTCTTAATTTTCATAACGCTTGTATCAGTAATGATCCTTCCACTTTATAGTGTGAAGAAATGAAGTCATTTTGATTTATATGAAATTAAATTCTTTTAATTCAAGAATCAAATAATATTTTTAATTTATTATAATTTGACAATGATATAATCACTGGAAATGAGGAATTAAATACAAATTCAAACTCTGCTGATTGATATAATCAAATCCCTATAATAATGGAATTCTTCATTATTTAGAAGACGCGCTTCGAGCTAGGCACACAGCGAGTTGGAGCCAAATTGGCAACGCGAGGTGATGTGCTAAGATCCTTCAGGTCGTTGGGATGTTGTAGCTCGCATAGAGCTCCGGATTCCTTTCTTCACTTCGCGTTATTAGGGTGGATTTGTCCGTTGTGTTTGGACTTTATCAACTTTTCTTCACTTCAAGTCTGCTGGGCTTTATTGATTAATTTGGGCCTAGTGAAATTAGGCACATAACATTAGCCCCCTAGCTTCTAGCTTAAAAGTTTGATGGTGGAAGCTGTGATAAAATCCTGTAGGTTTAGCGAGCTGGGATATTGAGGGGTGGTTTCTAGTTTGCCTTTGGAAGGCCATGGGTCGCTTTTCCAGGTTGCTTGTGCCAGGTCATTAGGGCGGTTACTCTTCTGGTGAGTAGGAGCCATCGTGTCACCTGCCACATCATCAAGTGCATTAAATGCGCGTGTATTATCTGATGTCCTTTGAGTATCCCGCCAAGTCCCAAGAGCGAATCCTGGCTGTTGATCCCCATCAGACTATCACTGCTTTTGATCTAACAGCTGGGGTTTCGTGTTATATATAAAACCATTCCTACCATTTTTCTCACATTTTCCAGACTTTGAAATTTTTTTTCTTTTGCAAACCCTCTCTCTCTCTCTCTTCAAAAGCAATTTCAAGAAACTCCATTCGCGAACTCCGTTCACCGTTTCCAGTCATCGGAAGCATTACAGAATCTTATTCTCGATGTGAGAGGTGTTCTTCGGCGACTAACAACCAACTTCACTCACTGTGAACGTCGGGTTTTGCTATATACGATGAGTTTCTTCTTCCCATTTCCTTCTCTTTTTCTTTTTTTGGTTTTCTGTCTCCTTGTTTGTCTTTCTTTGGTATTTTCCGATATGCCTGAATCCCTTTAGGCGCTTGGAAGGTTCTGACTCTTTCTTTTCTTTTTATCGAGTTAAGAATACAGTCTCGACCTGGCAGTGCTTCTGGCTCGAGTCTTAGGTCGCTGTAGGCATTTAGGCTTTTCCTTGTTAACTTGTTAACTCTAGGTTTTTGGTGTAGATGTCTAGCTCGAGCAATCAGAAGCACCGCGAGCACAAAGTCGGTGAGGATGAAGCCTGTGGCTCGGAAGGGGACGCTCATCTAGTTTTTGAGCTGAACATGCTTCGACCTTCAGCCGAAAAGTTACCAGGTCACCTAGGACAGATGTTGTGGAGGCTTTGACCTCTGGTCGAATGAATGTCAGGGCACCTTAAGGGAAGTCGCTTAGGCTTCAATTTCTGGTCGCTAGGAGTCCTGGAGATAATCACAGTGGCGCATGTCGTCGGCGACCTGGAGGAAAATGTGGAGATAGTGGATGGTGTGGAGGTAGCGGCTAACCCTCATCGAGCTGTTCGTAGGAGGTCACAACCAAGAGTTGAGACCTAATGTCAGTTCCCTTTAAAGTTACTAGGGGGGACCTGAAGTGCTATGTGAGGTCGTTCAACCTCCCTAAGGGGCATAGGGTGCTCGTTCCTGCCATAACGGATAGGCCAGTTTACCTTTCTCCTGGCTACATAGCGATAAGCCAGCAGCACTTACAGGCTGATATGAGGTTTCCTTTCCTAGGTTTCCTTATAGACGTCTTGAACCTTCTGAAGCTCGCTTCGATACAATTTTCTCCCAACTCCTACACACAGCTGATCTCCCTCTACCTCTCATTTAGGAGGCAAGGGGTCCTTTATCTTAGTGATAACATCATCAGGTTATGCTATTCTCTAAAGAAGCACCTTCTTCCAAAGGGTTTGCCTG
Organism: Xanthoceras sorbifolium; assembly: GCA_003430845.1. NCBI lineage: Eukaryota > Viridiplantae > Streptophyta > Magnoliopsida > Sapindales > Sapindaceae > Xanthoceras > Xanthoceras sorbifolium. Next base: position 7,750,997 of record CM010622.1, on the reverse strand, counting down.
AGGGGAACCCGCATGATGGGATACATTATCTCCCCGTGCAGGCTACTCAATACAAGGAGCTACTGCAATCAGACATTAAGTCGAATGTGGGAAGTTACAAAACGACCTACTTCTTTATTAAGGGTCTTGAAATTAAGCTCATCAAGAACAAGAGCTTCGCACTGAGGCCCTATAAGTCTAGCTTGTAGGGTACTAGTAGGGTTAGCTTGTATATATGACTGCTTGCTTCTAACTTTCTCTTCTTTATCTGTAGGTGGTACAGGCCAGAATCCTTTGATCTTCGAGGAGGAGAAGAACGTTCTTAAAGCTCTCTAGGCTCTGCTCCCAAAGAAACCAAAGGATCTCGCTGAGTATAAGAGAATCACTCGAGGAGCTCTTGGTGAGTCTCAAGCTCGCTCCCGACCGCAAAGAGGTTCAGCAGCTCGACATTGAGCAAGACATCCAAGAAGTTGCTAAGCTGCATACCCCGAGCTCGGAGGACGAAGAGACTAAGTCCGTCGAGCAGGTTCAAGAGCCAGCATGCAAGCGACCTTATCATCAACAACAAAAACAACTCCAGCAACAGCAGAAGAAGAAGAAGCATCAACAATAAAGAAGACGAAGACGAAGAAGACGAAGGTGGGGGAGCCCAGCTAGGGTTGTCAGCCCCCACTTTCTAAGGGACCTCCCCCATCTCTTCCACCACCTCCTCCAACTCCCCCCTGTAGTAAGCAAAAACAAGGGGAAGAAAATCGTTCCTGTGGCCCAGCTTGCCATAGTGGAGCAGCTCGTCAGAAGAGGGTCGCCAGCCCAGCCCCACGAGGTGATCTAACTCGAAGCCACTGATGCCACCCCGTCTTCTTTAGATTGGGCCCTTGGTCCCATTGCGAGGGAGTTCCTTCAGCGGGCTTCGATCTTTTATGAGGATTTCCTCACAAAGGGTCTAAGTTGGTGTATCAAGGAGGATCAGGGGGTGGACTTTCGCCACGTTCTGCTCCGTCCCTCATGGTAAGTGTCAGCTCGTTAAAGTGAGTTCTTGGTGAATCTTTATTTTTTTTCCTCATAACGACCTCTCATTTTTTTTAGCCCGTCTATTTCGCTCACAAGGACTAGCGCGAGACTGAGAGGAGCGAGCTAGAGAAGAAGGAGCTTCGTGAGGAGCTCGAGGCCGCTAGGAGGGAGGCTTAGGCTTGTAGGGAGGAGCTCGCTGCCAAAGCGGAGCTCGAGAAGAAGCTAGTTGAGAAGGCCTATAGATACTAAGCCCTTAGGAAGGAGATGAATGAGGAGATGAATGCGTCCTAGGCTAAGTACAAGGATCAAATCCGCGTGCTGAAGGACGAAATCGAGAGGGCTCAGGCTGACCTCCACTACTTCTATGAGCTGCTCGAGAGGCAAAAAGACGACATCGCCAAGAAGGATGAAGAGCTCGTCCAGAAGGATAGAGTCTTGGAGGAACATAAAGAGAAGATACAGGATGAAGCGTACAACAACATCCTTTACAGCCTCTGGCTTCGATACCCCCACCTCGACTATAATATCCCTAATTTCGAATAATTAATTTTGGGGATATGAATATAATATTTATAAGCTGAAGGGTGTAAAACGTAATTAAATGTATGTTTATTTTTATGGCTTTCAGGTGGACCAGATGGAGCGGTCCAGTAAGATTGCATAAAGTGAAGGAAAAAGTGGACAGTGAGCACTGCGACTACTAGTCACCGCGACCAGAGATTGCGGTGAGCTGCTCACGGTGAAAAATGGAATTTTTGGTAGTGAGCACCGCGACCAGTCATCGCGACCACAGATCGCGCTGACTAGCTCGTGGTGAAAATGTCAAATTCGGGCAGTGAGCAATGTGACCACCAGCGCGACCATGGTACCGCGATGGGTGATCGCGATGAAAGCAGTGGAACTTCTCCAGTGAGTACCGCGATCAGGTGGTGCAACCACAGGGCGTGATGACCGAATTTGTATATAAAAAAAAGAAAGCTTCTCGAGGAAGCCAAGCAGAAAAGAAGAAGCAGAAAATAGGAAAGGCAGAAAAGAAAGAAAAGAAAAGAAAAAAAAGAGAGAGAGAGAGAAAGGAAGAGAGAGAAGAAGAAGGAGAAGAAGAAGAAGAGAAGAAGAGGAAGAAAAGAAGAAGAAGAAGAGAAGAGGAAGAAGAAGAAAAGAAAAGGAAGAAAAGAGAAAAAGAAAAGGGAAAGGAGAAAGGAGAAAGGAAAAAAGGGAAACTCAGAAGGAAAAAGGTGTAGGAACGGTATCTAGGTTGGTGTACACTCGTCTTTGAAATTTTTATGGTTTTCTGATGTGTTTTTGATTTGAATGCGAATTTATTTAAATATTCTGATGGATAAATATTTATATAGTGTTCGATTTGAATCTACTGATTTATTTCGATTCTCAAGAAATTGTATAAGAATATTGTTTGAATTACTATAATTGTTTCGGACATTTTATAGTTGAATTCGAAAGAAAAAGGAATGTTTTAATATAAATGTTATGAATTTCTTTATACGATTTGATTTGAATTTATTTCTGATTTTGAAAAGTATCATGATTTGCGATATTGAATGATTTCGAATACGTTATGATTATTGTTTTATGAATATCAGTATTATTGAATTGATGAATGTTAGTTGAAAAGAAAATTGAGTATCTGACATTGTGAAACGGCCCTAGGATACGTAGACATAGAAATGGATATCGGAGGTTGGTATACCAGCTGGGTTCATTTAGCAGTACTGCACCGACATTGATATTGATATTGATGATTTATTATGTACCTCCTCATGGATTCGTCCAGGGGTAGGGAGACACGTACCTCCTCATGAATTCATCCTAGGGTAGGGAGACACTTACCTTCCTAAGGATTTGTCCTGGGATAGGGAGCTATGTACCTCTCTAGGGTTCGAACCCTCGGTCCTAGAGTAGGGAGATACGTACCACTCTTAGGATTCGTCCTAGGGTGGGAGTTATGTTTGACAGACAGCCACTGTGGTTGAACGACCCATATTCCAGTCCTGGTTTATGTTGAGTATTCCAGAGGGCAGAATTGAGATTGCTTTAAAAAGAAATGTTTACAAAAGAATTTATGATTTGGTTTTGTATTGATTATTAATTGTATTGAGTTGAGTTGTTTCTATTGAATTAATTTCATCAGTTTTATTTCTGTAAATCATGTTTAGATATGATAACATTGTGATATTTTATTATGAAAAGTTATTTATGATTTTTATAAATGAGTTTAGTGTACACCCACTAAGCTATATGCTTAGCGCGTTGGTTTTTATCGCGCGTAGGTCATAGGGATACTGAGGCAGAGAAAGAGTAGAGAGGAGGTACCTGCAGACTGAAGAGTTCAGAGTCACCACATATATTGGGTAGTGATATAGTTTTACATGTTATATTCAGTACACATGCATACACAGAAGTCTGTAAATTCGATAAGTATATATGTTTTGTAAATAATTTTATGATTTCTGTTTTCATTTTGAAAGGTTTGTAAATATTGAATTATGAATTATTTTATTTTAAAACTGTTGGAAAGTCGCACTAAATGGTAGAGTGCGCATCTGATTGCAAGATATTTGAAGTGTTAGGGATTGTATTTGATTTGAGTTTTATTTGAAACAGGTTTTGGGAAATCAGAAAAACAGAGGAAACTCTGCCGAAATTTTTGAAACATGATTTTAATGGGCTCACTAGAAAAACACTTTTAAATTATAAATTATATGGTTTTCAGTTTATAAACAGAATTAAGTAAAGTTTTGAAAACCTGGTAACGCTCCCTGGGTCGATCCAGACGGGTCGGGTCAGGGGGTGTTACATTTAAGTGGTATCAGAGCGCGATTTAGGCGTTTCTGGACCAAAAGAGTCTGTATATGCATGCATTGTATAAAGGTACCCATAGGAATGTGTGACTCTAATCTGCAGACCTCTCTTCTGTCTTATATAGGATAAAAGAAATGGAGGGAAGTGGAGATAGACCTGAGAGTCCTGCCAGCATGGTTGGGGGAGTATCTAGAGAGTCAGTCAGTCCTAGAGCGGCTGGACCAGAAGTTTAAGGTCAGCCAGCATTTATGCAGCAAATGGCTGAGTTCTTTCAGAATGTGGCTAAAGCAGCGCCACGAAGATCAGCCATAGAACGACTGGCTAAATATCGACCGACGGATTTTCATGGCAGAAAAGATGAGGATGTATCTACAGCAGAATATTGGTTTGAGAGGACTGACAGAATATTAGAGCAGATGCACTGCATTACCTGAAGAGAGACTGGAGTGTGCAGTATCCTTATTGTAGGAGGATGCCTATCAATGGTGGACCTCCATTATACAGTCAGTGCGACCAGAGGACAGAACGTGAGAGTTATTTCAGAAGGAGTTTCGAAGAAAATATGCCGGTCGCATTTATTTGGACAATATGAAAAGAGAATTTACCAACCTGAAGCAGAGGCAGATGACAGTGATAGAATATGAGAGGGAATTTGTCAGGTTGAGTAAATATGCTAGAGATATGGTGGCCACAAATGCGGATAAATGCAGAAGGTTTGAAGATGGACTGAACGACTATATCCGCCTACAGGTTATGTGACATTCCTAATTTCTATATAATGAATTGTAAATATATGAATAGAATATTGATTATTTGAGGAATGTTATAGGTTGCTGCCTTTGAATTCGAAGATTTTACCAGACTCGTCTCGGCAGCTCTGAATGTAGAAAGAATTAAGAAAGAAGAGTAGGCCAGAAGAGACAGAGGTCAACAGAGAAGAGGGGCAGGGCTATCCAGCTCATATCAGCCCCAGAGTAAGAAGTTTAAGGGACCGCAGTCTAGTGGTCCAGTGCAGTCACAGAGGCCTATACCCACAGCCAGGCCGGGTCATTCTGCAACTTCGATTGCCAGTACCCTTAGGAGTGCAGTTAGGGGACCAGCCCCGGTATTGTGTGAATACTGTGGAAGAAAACATCATGGGGAATGCTGGAAGATTACAGGAGCCTGTTTGAGGTGTGGATCCCGTGACCATTTTCTGAGGGATTGCCAACAGATTAGATCTATTCCAGTGCAGCAACCAGAGATATCAACCCCTACTACTTCCAGGGGTAGGAGGCCCAGTCAGGCAGTACCTGAAGGTGGTAGCCACATAGGGGTGTCAGAATCAGTGGCAAGACCGGATAGTCGAGCTCCTGCACGAGTCTATGGTGTTAGAGCTCAGGAAGACAAGGATGCGCCTGACGTGATAGCTAGTATTATTTCTATTTTTGATACTACAGCTATTGCATTGATAGATCCAGGCTCTACTCATTTATATATATGTGATGCCATGCTGAAACACCGAAATCTGAAAACTGAACCTACTGAATATGATGTGTTAGTCAGTAATCCGATAGGCCAAAGTATAGTTGTGAACCGCGTATACAGAAATTGTCCTATTCGGATACAAGCATGTGAATTCCCAGGAGATTTGATGGAGTTGCTATTCCATGAGTTTGATGTGATCCTAGGCATGGATTGGCTAACTCGACATAAAGTGGTAATCGATTGTGAACTGAAACGAGTAACACTTAGAACAGCAGATGGTGCAGAAATCACAATGGTGGGTGAAAGGAGGGATTTTCTCTCCAATGTCATTTCGGCCACGATAGCCTGTAAACTGATCAGAAAGGGTTGTGAAGTATATTTGGCTCAGGTGGTTGATTCTCGAAAGGTTGATTCTGCGATCCAGAATCTACCTACTGTGTGTGATTTTGCAGATGTGTTTCCAGAGGAGCTTCCTGATTTGCCACCTTAGAGAGAAGTGGTGTTTGTGATTGATGTGGTACCAGGTACGTCTCCAGTATCGATAGCTCCTTACAGAATGGCACCAGCAGAACTAAAAGAACTGAAGATACAGTTACAAGAATTGCTGGATAAAGGATTCATCAGACCCAGTGTATGCCCCTGGGGAGCTCCAGTGTTGTTTGTGAAAAAGAAAGATGGGTCATTGAGATTGTGCATCGATTACAGGCAGCTAAATAAACTCACTGTCAAGAATAAGTATCCATTGCCTCGAATCGATGATTTATTTGATCAGTTGAGAGGAGATTGTGTCTTCTCAAAGATAGATCTCAGATCGGGGTATCATCAGTTGAGAATAAAAGATTCAGATATTCCAAAAATTGCATTCAGAACCAGGTATGGACATTATGAATTTGTAGTTATGCCATTTGGGCTGACCAATGCACCTGCAGCCTTTATGGACCTGATGAACCGGATATTTCGACCATACTTGGATCAGTTTGTGGTAGTATTTATTGATGATATCCTGGTATACTCACAGACGACAGAGGACCATGACAGGCACCTCAGAGTTGTACTGCAGACCCTGAGAGAGAAGCAACTTTATGGCAAGCTGAGTAAATGTGAATTCTGGTTGCCTGAAATTGCATTTTTGGGTCACATTGTGTCAGCAGAGGGTATAAAGGCAGATCCTAAAAAGATTGAAGCGATTGTGGAATGGAAGCCTCCCAGAAATGTTACAGAGGTCAGAAGTGTCTTAGGCTTGGCAGGTTATTATCGATGGTTTGTGAAGGGATTTTCATCCATAGCAAGTCCGTTGACTAAACTACTGCATAAAAATGTAAGATTTGACTGGACTGACAGATGCCAGGCAGCTTTTGACAGATTAAAGGCGATGTTAGTTGAGGCTCCAGTCTTGATTCAGCCTGTTTCAGTTAAAGACTTTGTGATCTATAGTGATGCCTCACGTCAGGGTTTAGGTTGTGTATTGATGCAGGAAGGTAAAGTGGTTGCATATGCGTCCAGACAACTGAAAACTCATGAACAGAACTATCCAATTCATGATTTGGAACTTGCAGCTATCGTATTTGCTTTGAAAATCTGGAGGCATTACTTGTATGGTGAGAAGTGTTACATATACACAGATCATAAGAGTCTGAAATATCTGCCTACCCAGAGAGAGCTTAATCTGAGACAGAGGCGGTGGATGGAGTTGATTAAAGATTATGACATTTTGAAAGGTTTGTAAATATTGAATTATGAATTATTTTATTTTAAAACTGTTGGAAAGTCGCACTAAACGGCAGAGTGTGCATTTGATTGCAAGATATTTGAAGTGTTATGGATTGTATTTGATTTGAGTTTTATTTGAAACATGTTTTGGGAAATCAGAAAAATAGAGGAAATTCTGCCGAAATTTTTGAAATAAGATTTTAATGGGCTCACTAGAAAAATATTTTTAAATTATAAATTATATGGTTTTCAGTTTATAAACAGAAGTAAGTAAAGTTTTGAAAACCCGGTAACGCTCACTGGGTCGATCCAGACGGGTCGGGTCAGGGGGTGTTACATCGACCTCAGCTTTCTTGGCCCATGTATTGGTGAGTTTATTAAGAATTTCAAGGCCATGCGAGCTATGACGGAGGTAGAAGATGCTACAGAACAGTTCGCCAATGAGGTCATTGGGGATCCTTCTGGAGGAGGAAATGGGGCACATGACAGTATTGCGACCTCTGAGTCTGCAGATCCCGTATCTAATGTTAGTGAGCAAGTCGCCCCAAGAGGTGAGGATTCTCCAACTAGTCAGGCCTAGTTCTTCAAAGGTCGAGGAATGTGTGCTTCGCCTAGCATGTAGACCTTCATCTTTAGATGAGGAATGTGATGACAGCTTCAGATGCCTGCCAGTTTTAGTTCTTCAAACACAAAGAGTTCTAGGAATCCGTGGAAGGTGTTCTTGGAACAAAAATAAAGATGTTGCAACCTAATGGATGTGACTTTAATTTCGATGAATTCTTTACCTTTTGTAGACAACATGGCATAAAAAGGCAACTTTCATGTACTTATACACCGCAAATAAAATGTTGTGTGCAGCTTATGTGATCAATCGGTTACCATTGAGTCCGACTAATATGAAGGCACCCTATGAATTGTTGTTTGAAGAGAGGTCAAGTAGTGTTAAGAATTTTAAAGTCTTTGGTTCTATTTGCCATGTTCATATACCAGAATAAATGTGTTTGGGGGGGGGGGGGGGGGGGGGGGGGGGGGGGTGGAACGGTAATACTAAAACTAATGGTAAATGTCTACTAAAAGTGAAAAGTTGATCAAGTCATGATCGAACCAACCAACTCCTGGTTCGAAGAAAACCCAAAGAAAACCTAACCGAAGGGGATCCAAAGGGAATCAGACTAAGGGAAGAATGCGAGGACCTTTGGGAATTCCCACACCATAGGAAAGGTTCCTACGCTTGCAAAACAATAAGGACCAGTTCGGGATAATAAAACGCCCCAAAAGTCATGAAAACATCCCTTAGGGAGGAGAAGAAGGGAAGATGAAGGACAGCCGAACGTAAGCTGTAAACCACAATAGCCCAAACCCCAAAAGGCAGCAGATGGTATCAGAAGGTTGACGGTGACATAACATAATCTGCGCAAAGCCAGGTCTGACCGTGTCAGGCACCTTGGGGCAGGAAGGACTGAACCGACAGCAGGTATGCACCCTTGAACACCAGCCCATATAAAAAATGACCTGACCTCTTGGCCCCTAGGTGCCACAGACCTACTTCTTACGGATCAAATCAAGAGGAGCCCTTTGGAGGAAGCGCCAGTCGAAATCTCAGAACTATCAAAAGAAAACATGCCACGTGTCACGAAGAGGATAAGACTTCGGGAAAAGGGATAAGATACCTCGGCCAGATAACCTGCGAAGGGAGTTTGACTAAAGGGACCCAGCTGGAGCTGGGAAAGGAAGGAAGAGGAAGGTCTACTTATACCCCAGCATAGTAACTCAAAAGGTAAGCAATTCTTTGGCATAAAAAGCCTCTAGTGTGCAGAGGAAAGTCCCGAGTTGTATTCTTCTAAAAATACTAGTGTGTATGCTGTTTATGTCCATTCTTGATATCAACCTCATTTTTCCATACCCTTTCCTCACCTTAGAACTCCCTTTTTGACTTGGGCGTCGGAGGGTTTTTACCAGTGGAACACCGATGACCCCTGACCTCCGATTCCTTGTTTTCTCTCAGGAAAAGGGTATCAAACGGACGTACTAAGGTCTGTACGTGTTAGAAGGAACAATATCTCAAAGGCTGTCATCTTCGCAGTATCCTCGAAGGACCTTTGCCATTCATCCTAAGAGTCCATACGCCATCTTGAATACACTACCAGCGAAGGGAAGTATCTCTGCACGGTTTATATCAATTGGCCTAAGGTCCTTGTATCTCTAAAAGATTTACTGCCTTCAAAGGGAGATGCCTTGGCAGAGTTTTTGCTTGTAATCAACTCTTATATTATTCGAAAATATTATGTGTTAATGCAAAATCATTTTCTTGCATCAACAGTTGGCGCCGTCTGTGCAGAGCTGTACAAAAAGTTAGCCTCCACCTAGGGGCTGAAAACATTTCACCCCTATTTTGTTTGTTTTATATATATCTAGTTTGCAAGAAATGACCATCTTAGGTGGTTCATGTTCGGAAGTTGTAGGGGCTGGAGGTTCAGCGGAGGAACCAACGCTCGGGGAAATGGTCAGGATAACTCGAGCCGCGACGAGAGGACCCAACTGTGAAGAACCTATTCGTGAAGACACACGAGTAACGAACCTCGAGCAAGACATGCAGATGGTCATCCAAGGACAACAGCAGCTAAGGGAGGAGATGGGGCGCATGATGAATGTTGTCCATGAGGCCCTCGCTGCCCAGTAGCACCTAAAAAATCGCCGAGCTCGAGGCCACAAGCGAGGGAAGGTAGCCGTGGATCCGGAAGAACCGACCTTACCGCCCCATGTTCGCTTCCAAAGAAAGCTTGCTGAAGATGAACTAACACCTCTGACCCAAGACCCCCCGAGAGAAAGAAACGATGGGAACCAGACTAGCCCTGCTCATCTGAAAGGAGCAAACGACCTCGACCGCCCCCATGTCAACCAACGGGCCACATTCGTAGAAGCAAGCGGATCTAGTAATGCTGAAAATCAACCAATGGCGGAACAACCAAGGAATCAAGTGGTAGGAACCGAACCTCAAGACGGAGGAGTTCAAACCCCTGGACCACCTCTGGCAGAAGCGGTCTAACGAGAATTACAGGAGATCAAGAATCAGATGGCTGAACTACAAAGGGCTCGCACTCAGGCAAGCGAACCAAATCCCCTGGGCATATTTGACCAGCCATTGGTAGAGAGGATCAGAACAACACATCTTCCCAAGAAGTTCAAAATGCCACAGCTAGACTGCTACAAAGGCCAATTGGATCCAGTGGCTCATGTAGAGAACTTCCGGGTACAAATGCTCATCCAAGGGGTGGCGGACGATGCTATATGCAGAATATTCCCCATCACCTTGGAAGGTCCTGCCCGGGATTGGTTTAAATGCTTACCCCCAGAGAGCATCAACTCTTTCTCTCATTTTGCCAAAGAGTTCTTCACCCAATTCCAAGGAGCCAAACCACCGCCTAAGGACCCATCCACATTACAATATATAAAGCAACAAGAGAATGAATCTCTCAAAGACTTTGTAAACAGGTATCACTGTGAAGTTATGCAGATGGGAGTCTTCGGAGCGCGAGATACCCAGGTGAACTTCTGGAGAAATCTGCGCGTAGGGAGGCTTTGGAGCTCATTTGAGGAAGTTAACCCTTCTAACTACAAAGAGGCGTACGGTCGAGCCCTGAAGCAGGTCCAGATCAATGAGAAGTTGTAACATCTCTAATTTTGAATAATTAATTTTGAGTATATGACTATAATATTTATGATTTGAGGGCTGGAAAATGTAATTAAATGTATGTATATTTTTATGGTTTTCAGGTGGACCAGATGGAATGGTCCAGAAATGATGTATGAAAGAGAAGAAGAAGTTGGCAGTGAGTACCACGACCACTTACCGCGAACAGAGATCACGATGAGTCGCTCACGGTGAAAAATGGTGATTTTTAGCAGTGAGCACCGCTACTAGTCACCGCGACCAGGGATCGCGCTGACTAGCTCGCGGTGAAAATGTAAATTTTGGGCAGTGAGCAACGTGACCAACAGCGCAACCAGGTACCGCGATGGTTGATCGCGATGAAAGCGGTGTAATTACTCTAGTGAGTAACGTGACCAGGTGGCGCGACCACAGGTCGTGATGACCAAAATTTTATAAAAAAAATAAGAGGCGGTGAAGCTTCTCTAGGAAGCAACCAGAAAAAAAAAATAGAAAAGGAAAGAGAGAAAACGGGAGAGAAGGAGATAAAGAAAAAAAAAGAAAAGAAAGAAGAGGAGGAGGAAGAAGAAGAAGAGAAGAAGAAGAAGAGAAAAGGAAGAAGAGAAGAAAAAGAAGAGAAGAGGAAGAAGAAGAAAAGGAAAGGAAGAAAAGAGAAGGAGAAAGGAAGAGAGAGAAGGAAAAAGGAAATCCAGTAAGAAAACTGTCGTAAAACGGTATCCAGGTTGGTGTACACACAATTTTCGCACGATTTAATTAAATTGATTTATGAATATTTACTGAAAATGGTTTTGAATTAAATAAAAGTGATTTATATTGAATTTTATGATTTTATTCTCTGTATTCTGTTATTTGATATGTTTTTGAATTTCTTGTCTTACAACTGTTAATGAATATTGATTTTGAATTGATTGAGAGAGTTTTGATTATATGAAAGTTATCTGAAAATTGAATAAAATATCTGTAAACTCTGAATTTTGATTTTTTGGCCCTGATATATGTATAGGGATATATGGATATAGGAGATTTGACACGTCAATTGGGTGTATATATGGCAGTATTGCACCGATACTTCTGATACTTACGATGATGATATTACGGATACCATTTCCTTAGAAATGGGAAACCGACTGTGAAATACGGATATCATTTCATTCTGAAATGGGAAATCGACTGTGAGAACATATGGATACCATTTCTTTATGAAATGGGAAACCAACTGTTTATATAGGGATACCATTTCATATGAGATGGGAAACCCGACTGTAAAATCCGTAATCTAGTCCCGTAAACCCTGTTATGTGTATCAAGGGCCCTATTGAGAACTGAAAGCCAGAAAATGATGTGAAAATAAAGAAATGTTATTACGATTGAAAGCCAGAAACTTTTGAAATATTTTATTTTATATAGTTTTGATGGTTGTTTTATATATATATATTTTTGAATTTCTGAATTTAAGATTTATTGTTTTATATTACATTGCAATTTATTTTAGTGTACACCCACTAAGCTATATGCTTAGCGCGTTGGTTTTTATCACGCGTAGGTAATAGAGATACCGAGGAAGGAAAAGACTGAAGAGGTGTTAGCTGCAGACAGAGGAGCAGAGTTACCATACTTTTGGGTAGATATATATATATATATATATATATATTGTTGTATAATATGATTAGATACGCATGCATATACAGAGATTTGTAATTGTGTTATATATTTATGTTTTGTAAATAATTGTTTTATGGTTTCTGTTTCCATTTTCAAAGGTTTGTAAATATTAAATTATGAAATGTTTTATTTTAAAACTGTTTGAAAAGTCGCACTAAACGGCAGAGTGTGCATTGGTTTGAAAGTTTGATTTAGAAGTGTTAAAAATTATATTGTGTTGAACTCTTGTTAAAACAGGTTTTGGAAATCAGAAAAATAGAGGAAGCTCTGCCGAAATTTTTGAAAATAACATTGATGGGCTCACTAGAAAAGCTTTTCAAACTACAATTTATTTGATTTTCAAATTATAAACAGAATAAAGAAAAGTTTTGAAAACCCGGTAATGCTCCCTGCGTCAATCCAGACGGGTCGAGTCAGGGGGTGTTACATTTAAGTGGTATCAGAGCGCGGTTTAGGCGTTTCTGGACCAAAAGAGTTATAATCTGTATATGCATGCATTGAATAAGGACACCTATAGGAATGTGTGACTCTAATCTGCAGACCTCTCTTCTGTCTTATATAGGATAAAAAGAAATGGAAGGAAGTGGAGATAGACCTGAAAGTCTCGCCAGCGTGGCTGAGGGAGTATCTAGAGAATCAGTCAGTCCTAGAGCGACTGGACCAGAAGTTCAGGGTCAGCCAGCATTTATGCAGCAAATGGCTGAATTCTTTCAGAATGTGGCTAGAGCAGTGCCACGAAGATCAGCCATAGAACGACTGGCTAAATACAGACCTACTGATTTCCATGGCAGAAAAGATGAGGATGCATCTGCAGCAGAATATTGGTTTGAGAGGACTGACAGAATCTTACAGCAGATGCACTGCACACCTGAAGAGAGACTGGAGTGTGTAGTATCCTTATTGCAGAAGGATGCCTACCAATGGTGGACCTCCATTATACAGTCAGTGCGACCAGAGGACAGAACTTGAGATTTATTTCAGAAGGAGTTTCGGAGGAAATATGTTGGTCGCATTTATCTGGACAACATAAAAAGAGAATTTACCAACCTGAAGCAGAGACAGATGACAGTGACAGAGTACGAGAGAGAATTTGTTAGGTTGAGTAAATATGCTAGAGATATGGTGGCCACAGAGGCGGATAAGTGCAGAAGGTTTGAAGATGGACTGAATGATTATATTCGCTTACAGGTTGTGTAACATCCATAATTTCTAAATAATTAATGTTGAATATATAAATAGAATGTTGATTATTTAAGGGGTATTACAGGTTGCTGCCTTTGAATTTGAAGATTTCACTAGACTTGTCTCTGCGGCTCTAAATTTGAAGAGCAGGCCAGAAGAGACAGAGGTCAACAGAGAAGGGGAGCAGGGCCATCAAGTTCATATCAGCCCCAGAGTATGAACTTTAAGGGACCGCATTTTAGTGGTTCAGTGCAGCTATAGAGACCCATACCTACAGCCAGGCCGGGTCAGTCTGCAACCTCCATAGCCAGTACCCTTGGGAGGGCAGTTAGAGGACTAGCCCCGGAATTGTGTGAGCACTGCGAAAAAAGACATCCTGGTGAATGCTGAAGAGTTACAGAAGCTTGCAACAAGTGTGGATCTCGTGAACATTTTTACAGAGATTGTTCGAAATACCAGTTTACCCCTGTTCAGCAACCAGAGAGATCTGCCCATACTACTTCCAGAGGTAGGAGGCCCAGTCAGGCAGGACCTGAAGGTGGTAGCCACAGAGGGGTGTCAGAATCAGTGGCAAGACTAGATAGTCGAGCTCCTGCACGAGTCTATGGTGTTAAGGCTCAGGAAGAAAAGGATGCACCAGATATGATAGCCGGTAAAATTTTTATTTTTGATACCATAACTATTGCATTGATAGATCCAGGTTCTACCTATTCATATATATGTGATGCAATGTTGAAACAACGAAATTTGAAAACTAAACCTGCTGAATATGATGTGTTAGTCAGTAATCCGATAGGTTAAAGTGTAGTTGTGAACCGTGTGTACATAAATTGTCCTATTCGGATTTAGGAGTATGAATTCCCAGGAGATTTAATAGAGTTGCCATTCCATGAGTTTGATGTGATTCTAGGCATGGATTGGCTAACTAGACACAAGGTGGTGATTGACTGTGAATTGAAACGAGTGACACTCAGAATAGTAGATGGTGCAGAAATCACAATGGTGGGTGAAATGAGGGATTTTCTCTCCAATGTCATTTCAGTCACTACAGCCTGTAAACTGATCAGGAAGGGTTGTGAAGCTTATTTGGCTCAAGTGGTTGATTCTAGAAAGATTAATTCTACCATTCAGAATATACCCACTGTGTGTGATTTTGCAGATGTATTTCCAGAGGAACTTCCTGGTTTGTCACCTCAGAGAGAAGTGGAGTTTGTGATTGACGTGGTACTAGGTACGTCTCCAGTATCAATTGCTCCTTACAGAATGGCACCAGCAGAACTGAAAGAACTGAAGATACAGTTACAGAAAATGCTGGATAAGGGTTTTATTAGACCCAGTGTATCCCCGTGGGGAGTTCCAGTACTGTTTTTGAAAAAGAAAGATGGGTCACTAAGGTTGTATATCGATTATAGGCAACTGAATAAACTCACTGTCAAGAATAAATATCCGTTGCCTAGAATCGATGATTTGTTTGATCAGCTGAGAGGAGTATGTGTCTTCTCAAAGATAGATCTTAGATCGGGGTATCATCAGTTGAGAATAAAAGATTCTGATATTCCGAAAACTGTATTCAGAACCAGGTATGGACATTATGAATTTGTAGTGATGCCATTTGGGCTGACAAATGGACCTGCAGCCTTTATGGACCTGATGAACCGGATATTCCGACCATACTTGGATTAGTTCGTGGTGGTATTTATTGATGATATCCTGGTATACTCACAGATGACCGAGGACCATAACAGGCACCTCAGAGTAGTACTGCAGGTTTTGAGGGAGAAACAACTGTATGGCAAATTGAGCAAATGTGAGTTTTGGTTGCCTGAAATTGCATTTCTGGGTGATATTATATCAGCAGAGGGTATTAAGGCAGATCCTAAAAAGATTGAAGCAATAGTGGAATGGAAGCCTCCCAGAAATATTGCAGAAGTCAGAAGTTTCTTAGGCTTGGCAGGTTATTATCGACGGTTCGTGAAGATCGGAGTTTCTTTGCCAAAGAAAATCAGAGAAGAGCTTGTAAAAATCCTCAAAGAATTCACAGATATCTTCACTTTGACGCATGAAGAAATGGCCGGCATTGACCCACGAATCATATCCCATCGATTGAACGTTGACCCTACCTTCAAACCCATCAGACAGAAGCGAAGGGCATTTGACCAAAAGATATATACAACCATCGAAGCTGAAGTTGATAAACTTCTTAAGGCAGGCTTTATCCAGGAAGCGAAGTATCCAGATTGGGTGGCAAACGTGGTCTTAGTAAGAAAGAAGAACGACAAGTGGAGAATGTGTGTTGACTTCACAGACCTCATCAAAGCATGTCTTAAGGACAGCTTCCCTCTGCCAAGGATTGACCAACTTGTTGACGCCACCGCCGGCCACACCCTCCTCAGCTTCATGGTTGCATTTTCGGGTTACAACTAAAGAAAAATGCACAGCCCAGACCAAGAGAAGACATCTTTCATAACCGACAAGGGGCTGTTTTGTTACAAGGTAATGCCTTTCGGCCTCAAGAATGCCGGATCAACATACCAAAGACTCGTAAATCGCCTATTCAAAGATCAAATCGGACGGACCATGGAAGTCTTCGTTGACAATATGATCACCAAGTCCATGATTGCTGAAGAGCACGTCGTACATTTGAGGCAGACCTTCGAAGTACTCAGAAAATACAATATGAAGCTTAACCCGGAGAAGTGCACCTTTGGTGTGGCATCAGGAAAGTTTCTGGGCCACCTAGTCCACCAAGTCCACCAAAGAGGTATCGAAGCCAATCCGGAAAAAAATGAGGCAGTAATTAATTTGGATTTCCCAAAGGGCATTAAGGATATTCAATCCTTAGCAAGACGAATAGCAGCGCTTAAGAGGTTTGTTTCGAAGGCAACCGACCGCTGCCACTCCTTCTTTAAGGCCATGAAGAAAGAGAAGGGGCAAGGCTGGAATGAAGACTGTGAGAAGGCCTTCCAAGAATTAAAAACATACTTGTGCAGCCCCCTTTATTAGCAATGCCACAAAGAGGGGAATAATTGATGTTATATCTGGCAGTGTTCAGAACTGCCACTAGTGCAGCGTTGGTGCACGAAGGGGAAGGTAACGTCCAACAGCCCATTTACTACACGAGCAAGGGGTTGCTGAATGCGGAAAGGCGATATCCCAAGGTGGAACAGCTCGCACTCGCACTTATAACTGCCTCCCGAAAACTCAGGCCTTACTTCTTGGCTCATACCATCACCGTCATTTCTAACCGCCCTTTGGGACGGATCCTTCAGAAACCATATGTCTCAGGGTGACTAGTGAAGTGGTCACTACAACTCGGCCAGTTCGACATTAAGTACCAAGCTCGACACGCCATCAAAGGTCAAGTTTTAGCAGACTTTGTTGCAGATTTCACCTATGAAGAAAATGGAGCAAGCGACGATGAAATAAACAAAGATGCTGAGGTAACCAAAATCATACTCGAAGGGGTACAAATATGGGAAATCTTCGTCGACGGGTCCGTGAGCTCTAACGGAAGTGGAGCAGGGATAATCATCCTTGACCCCGAAGGAAGCGAAACCAGTATAACCCTAAGATTCAGTTTCAAGGCAAAAAACAACGAGGCGGAGTACGAAGCATTGATCGCGGGGTTAAAGATCACGCAAAACATGCAAGCCAAAGCCCTCCGCATCAAAAGCGATTCTCAACTCATAGTGAATCAGATGAAAGGTGAATATCATGCCAAGCAAGAGAGTATGATTGACTACCTCGCAAAAGCTAAGGAGCATAGGCCATTTAGAAATGTTCGAGATCATGCTTATACCCCGAGGAGAAAACTACAAGGTGGACATTATCGCCAAGTTAGCCTCCAACCCCTGTGGCTTACTGCCAAACACTGTTCCTCTAGAGGTCATCTCGAACCCCAGTATCGAAAAGGAACAGCAGATGCTCTGCAGTAAACTAGGTCCTTGCTGGATGAACCCAATCCAGCAATACCTAGCCTCAGGAAATCTTCCTACGGACCCTCATGAGGCAAGACCCTAAAGCGACGATCCATCAGATTCTACTTGATTGATGGAATCATGTATCAAAGAGGTTTCTCTCTGGCATACCTAAGATGCTTGCACCTAGAGGAAGCAAACTACGTCCTAAGGGAGATCTATCAAGGGGATTGCGACAACCACTCGGGTGCAAGATCATTAGCGCATAAAATTTTACGTCAAGGGTACTACTGGCCCACGATTCACAAAGATGCAGAAGTCATGGCAAGGTCCTGTGATGCTTGCTAACGGTTCGCCAGGATCCTAGGATAACCCCTGGAGCAGTTAACCAGCCTCAGTTCCCCGTGGCCATTTTCCCAATGAAGAATTGATCTTATAGGGTCGTTGCCCAAGGGTAAGGGAGGAATGAAATACGCAATTGTAGCAGTGGATTATTTCACTAAATAGGCAAAGGTTGAGCCTTTGGCTAGAATCACCGAGGCCAAGACCACTAGCTTCGTCTGGAAATCAATAATTTGCCGTTATGGTATCCCCGACGTGATCATTATCTACAATGGGAAATAATTCGACAATGCAAAGTTTCGAGACTTTTGTCAAAGCTACGGTATCAATAATAGGTACTCCTCAGTGAATCATCCGCAAGCCAATGGCCAAGTAGAAGCTATAATAAAATTATCAAAGGGCTCATCAAGAGGAAGCTAGAAAATAAAAAGAGAGCTTGGGTTGACGAACTCCCAAGCGTCCTTTGGGCGTACCGTACGACTGATCGAACAGCCACAGGGGAGACCCCTTTCGCACTGGCTTTCGGGACAGAGGCGGTTGAACCAGCAGAATTGGTGCTATATACCTTCCGAGTGAATCACTACAATGAAGAGGAAAATGATGACAAGCTTCGGGCAAATCTGGATCTCTTAGAGGAAAGACACGAGCAGGCTAAGATGTGAGTGGCCGCGTATCAAAAGATAATTGCATGGTACTACAACAAGAATGTTAAAATCCGTGGATTCAAGGTAGGCGACCTGGTGCTAAGGAAAGTGACAATCAACACTAAGGAAAAGGGAGCAGGTGTCCTTGGCCCGAATTGGGAAGAGCCATACCAAGTCAGGCATGTCCTGAAATCAGGCACCTACAAACTATCTTACCCCAGCGGACGCATCATAAAGCATGCGTGGAACGCGGCTTAGCTGCGAAAATACTACCCCTGATCAGGAGTGACTCAAGGGGAGCTGTTTTGTTATTTGAATTCCAAGAAGTGTAACGATACACATTTATCATTCACTAGAATCTTAGCAATTTTTCTCGATCCCTTCTCTGTCAGGGATAGCAAAGTTTCTTGTAATGATGTTATTTTATTCGCAATGAAATGATTATTTTATAAATTACATTCGTCTATCATTACTATTGCAAAAGGGCAAAAAGTCCCTAAGGAAATCCTAAATTTAGGTCAGCTTAAGGGTCACTCACTTTCAAAGCTTTGGAGCTGGGTTTGTGACCTTAGAGCCATCAAAGGGCAAAAAGTCCCTAAGGAAATCCTAAGTCAGAATGTACTTAGGTCAGCCTAAGGGTCACTTACCGTCAAAGCTTTGGAGCTGGGTTTGTGACCTTAGAGCCACCAAAGGGCAAAAAGTCCCTAAGGAAATCCTATGTCAGAATGTACTTAGGTCAGCCTAAGGGTCACTCACCGTTAAAGCTTTGGAGTTGGGTTTGTGACCTGAGAGCCACCAAAGGGCAAAAAGTCCCTAAGGAAATCCTAAGTCAGAATGTACTTAGGTCAGCCTAAGGGTCACTCACCTTCAAAGCTTTGGAGCTGGGTTTGTGACCTTAGAGCCACCAAAGGGCAAAAAGTCCCTAAGTAAATCCTAAGTCAGAATGTACTTAGGTCAGCCTAAGGGTCACTCATCTTTAAAGATTTGGAGCTGGGTTTGTGATCTAAGAGCCACCAAAGGGCAAACGTCCTTAAGAAAATCCTAAGTCAGAATGTACTTAGGTCAGCCTAAGGGTCACTCACCGTCAAAGCTTTGGAGCTAGGTTTGTGACCTTAGAGCCACCAAAGGGCAAAAAGTCCCTAAGGAAATCCTAAGTTAGAATGTACTTAGGTCAGCCTAAGGGTCACTCACCTTCAAAGTTTTGGAGCTGGGTTTGTGACCTTAGAGCCACCAAAGGGCAAAAAGTCCCTAAGGAAATCCTAAGTCAGAATGTACTTAGGTCAGCTTAAGGGTCACTCACCTTCAAAGGTTTGGAGTTGGGTTTGTGACCTAAGAGCCACTAAAGGGCAAAAGTCCCTAAGGAAATCTTAAGTCAGAATGTACTTAGGTCAGCCTAAGGGTCACTCACCCTCAAAGCTTTGGAGCTGGGTTTGTGACTTTAGGGCTATCAAAGGAAAAAAAAAGTCCCTAAGGAAATCCTAAGTTAGAATGTACTTAGGTCAGCCTAAGGGCCATTCACTCTCAAAACGTTGGAGCTGGGTTTGTGACCTTAGGGCCATCAAAGGGCAAAAAGTCCCTAAGGAAATTCTAAGTCAGAATGTACTTAGGTCGGCCTGATGGCCACTCACCCTCAAAGCCTTGGGGTTGGGATTGTAACTTAAAGCCACCAAGGGGCGGGAATCCCCAAGAGGATCCTAAAGCAAGAAATACTAAGGTCAATTTAGGCTCTGTTCGCTTTCGAAAGTTTAAAGACCAGGTCTTATGACCTTAATTCTACAAAGGAGCATTGACCCCCTATGGAAGTCGAAACCATTAAAATAGTTAGGGAGTTGTCTCGCTCTCAAAACTTACAAGATGACTGACGATCTTAAGGTTGACAAAAATAAAAACAATATTGTATCAAAAGATGATAGTATGCATTAAACAAAAGGCAATACACATCGTACGCCAAAATAAATCAGTTCGCTAAGACAAAGCATATGGAGAAAAAGTAAATGAAGTTCATTATTACAGACATCAAGAGAAAAGTTCGAAAATGGAGGCCAATCGCAGTTAAACATCGGGAGAAGGGGCCGCATCATCAATGTTTTTCTTTTCCTGAGAAACTTCCCTTGCAGCCTCCTCCTCTTTCCCTTGAGACTTACGAGAAGAGGAAGCCACATCATCACCAATTGGATCGTCCCTCTGGACGGCTAAGGGGATCACCTTTACCTTCTTAAAAGCCCGCTCTGCCTCCTCTTTGTCTAAGGGGAAGGACATGAAACCAAGGTCAATCTCGGAATGGTTGAGGAGAAATTCATGCTGCGCCAACTTGTACCCCTTCCTGGTTGCATCCCCCGCCATGGCTTCTCAATGAGTACAACAGGTAGCTAAGCTGTCACGAGCAGATTTGACGGATGAAAGCTCCCCATCCTTGAGGTCAAGGGCCTCCTTCAGGACTGCCACCTCTTTCTTCAAGGTTGATAATTCCGCATTTAGATCGCTGACCTCAGCTTGGGACTGCGACAAAGAAACAACATTTCTGAAGCTCTCCTCAAGGGAATCCAAAGCAAAGCACCAGCTACAAAGGGCAGAAATCGCGCTCTACCAATAAAAAAAAAAAAAGACAACATGTTACACAGATTGCTGCGAAACCAAAAGCGTAACATAAAGAAAAGAAAGTCTCACCAAGCAAGAAAAAGTGGCAGCCTTGTCAAATGCCCGAGCAGCCGTGTTACTTGTCACCTTTGCAATTGAGTCAGGGGTGATTGACTTGCTAACATAATCAATGAGTACGCGAACGGGCTCCTTGGCATCGTCCTTCGGAGGGACCAAAGCCTTCCCCTTACTGGCTTTGGCATGTTTGCCCTTAGCGGTTAAGCTTGGTCCCTTGGCACTCGGAGAAGCATCAGCTATTTTCCCCCCCAAGGGGGATAGCGCCAAGAGAAGTAACTTTAAGAGGAGAGGAGTAAGGCTTAGAGGAATGAGAACTGAGACCCATGAACCTCATTGTCTCCTTCATCTAGTCATCATTGTCCCCCATATCCTTTGACTTTCTTTTCTGCGAGGTTTGTTTAACAAATTTCCTTAAAGGATCAACAGCAAAGGTAAATAACCAAGAAGCAGCGAAAGCAAATGTAAATGATCCTGAAAAGAAGTTGAATCTTACCCGAGAGAGGAGGAGAACCAACAAGGCCCGACTTCGACATCCGGTCCGCAGTAAAAAAATTCCCTCCGTGAAGTTTGGCGGTGGCAAGTATAGCTATCTCAGCTTTCCTCTTTGGAGAGATGTCAATCTGTCTATTCCAAATAACCACGTCTGGGCAGCAACACAAACACAAATTATTAGAACAAAGAAATAAACAGATAAATGCCTTAGCAAAATCAGAAAAGGGGAGGTCATGAAGGAAGGACCTTGGTTATTCACCACCGAAGGGACAAAGCATCTTCGATCACCAAGACTAACTTCTGACCCCCAATCACCCGAAACCAAAAACCATTTGCGATGCCACTCCTTATCATCATTGCTACTATACGGAACAGGGGTCATGGATGAGTTCCATGAACGAATGTAATACAACCCCTTGCGATCGGGATTGACATTCATATTAAAAAGGAACCTTAGTTCCTCGACTAAAGGGTCCCCCCAGCCCTGCTCATACCACAGAACGTAGCAGCTCGATACGTAATGCCAAATGTTTGGACTGAGCTGGATAGGGGCCATTCGAAGATTAACAAGCAACTTTCCAAAAAAAAGGCTGAATGGGAAGTCGAAGGTCGAACTCCATAGCCCAAAACGATATAGCAACCTCTCCCTTTGGAAGGCGCAAAGGGTCTTCCCCCGCAGAAGGAAGTCTTAGACGAATGAAGGAAAGAATACTGAACTTAACTCTAAAATGGTCAAGATCGGCTTGAGATAAAAGGGATTCGCAGCCGGATAAAAACACGTCTGTCACTGGGCGGGGTTTCCTAGCGCTACGAGTCACTGGGTGTCTAAAAGTCTCTACCAAAGGATACTCTTCAACTACAATTGGGGAAGAACGGTCTCCAGCAACATTAGTCGCCAAACCTACATTTGGGTATGGAACATCTTCCGACCCAGGAACAGACCCACTGGAAGAATCTTCCTCACCCCGATTTAGCCTTAACTGTAAACTCCTCTCCAGACCTACTACCTCCTATTGATAGAACCAACTGGCTAGGGTCGAGTTCTGAAGACTCTGATGACATCTTGAGAGGGAAAAATACGTTGCTAACCAGAAGGAGGGAGTTAACAAAGGCTAAAATATGAGTTGAAGGAAGACGCGTACCTTAGAGAGATAGCCGCGGCGATTCGAGGAACAGTAGGAGAAGAGGATCCCTGCCCAAGAAGAAAGACTCTAATCAGAGAACAAACACTGTTTATTTCCCTCCTCGGTAATAAAAATCAGAGCTAGGGAAGGTGAGACATTAAATGAAGGTAATAAATGGTACATGAAGCGTTGGAGGGAAGGAAGAGAGAGAATAAGAAAATCCAGAAAAATATGCTCTGGGAACGACAAACGAGGAATTGGCTCCCAAGGCAGGCACTTTTGAAATTTGAAAAAGGGATTTTCAAAGGGGACCTATCGGATAAGAGAGGATTACCAGTTCAAAGTAATTTGACAACCATGCCCTTCGCGCAAGAAGTCAAGGGGCTACTGTTTGGGGGGAAAAACGGTAATCCTAAAACTAATGGTAAATGTCTACTAAAAGTGAAAAGTTGATCAAACCATGATCTAACAACCAACTCCTGGTCCGAAAGAAACCCAAAGAAAACCTAATCGAAGGGGATCCAAAGGAAACCAGACCAAGGGAAGAATGTGAGGACCTTTGGGAATTCCCACACCATAGGAAAGGTCCCTACGCTTGCAAAACAATAAAGACCAGCTCGGGATAATAAAACGCTCCAAAAGTCATGAAAATATCCCCTAAGGAGAAGAAGGAGGGAAGATGAAGGACAGCCGAACGTGAGCTGTAAACCACAATGGCCCAAACCCCAAAGGCAGCAAATGGTATCAGAAGGCTGATGGTGACATAACATAACCTGCACAAAGGCAGGTCTGACCGCGTCAGGCACCTTGGGGTAGGAAGGACTGAGCCGATAGCTGGTATGCACCCTTAAACCCCAGCCTATATAGAAAATGACCTGACCTCTTGGCCCCTAGGTGCCATAGACCTACTTTGTATGGATCAAATCAAGAGAAGCCTTTTGGAAGGAGCACTAGTCGAAATCTCCGAACTACCAAAGGAAAACATGCCACGTGTCACGAAGAGGATAAGACTTCGGGAAAAGGGGCAAGATACCTTGGCCAGACAACCTACGAAGGGAGTTTGACCAAAGGGACCCAGCTGAAGCTGGGAAAGGAAGGAAGAGGAAGGTCTATTTAAACCTCGGTATAGTAACTCAGAAGGTAAGCAATTCTTTGGCATATAGAGCCCCTAGTGTGTATGCTGTCTATGTCCATTCTTGATATCAACCTCATTTCTCCATACCCCTTCCCCACCTTAGAACTCCCTTTTTGACTTGGGCATCAAAGGGTTTTCACCAGTGGAACACCGGTAACCCCTGACCTTCGTTTCCTTGTTTTCTCTCAGGAAAAGAGTATCAAACGGACATACTAAGGTCTGTACGTGTTAGAAGGAACAATATCTCAAAGGCTATCATCTTCGCAGCATCCTCAAAGGACCTTCGCCATTCATCCTAAGGGTCCCTACGCCATCTTGAATACACTACCAGTGAAGGGAAGTATCTCTGCACGGTTTATATCAGTTGGCCTAAGGTCCATGTATCTCTAAAAGATTTACTGCCTTTAAAGAGAGATGCCTTGGCAGAACCTTTGCTTGTAATAAACTCTTATATTATGTGTTAATGCAAAACCATTTTCTTGCGTCAACAAAATGTTTATAACACTTGCATTTTCTTAGGGCATGATGAAAAAAAGAAAGGTTGGAAGTGCATGAATCCCAACACTCATGATTGTTTTGTTTCAAGAGATGTGGTGTTTGATGAAATTTCTTCTTACTATGATTCCTAAGGTGCAGTTCTTAGTAATGGTGCTAACATTCACAAATTTGAAACAACAAAACTGTCTTTGTCTTCTACTGCTTGAGGTTCTTGTTTTGTTCCTCCAACTAATTTCAAGAAAAGTGAAAAGGGAAGCACTTGTGTTCAAGATAAAGAGGATATTCAAAGCAACTCAAATTTACAAGGTTTCTGAAAATGAAAGGCCAAGGAGAAGAATTGTCAAACCAGTTCGCTACGGAGATGAAAACTACACAGGTACTTATTCTTGTTTTCTTACAGGACCACTGGATGATGAAGAACCATTTTATTTTGATGAAGCTAAATATACTATGGAGTGGAGACATGCCATGGATGAGGAAATGGATGCATTTTTGGAAAAATTGAGACTTGGGTTCTTGTACCAAAGCTTGAACATATGCAACCTATTACATGTAAATGGGTTTATAAACTAAAGAAGAGGTTGGATGGAGCATTGAGAGATTCAAGGCTAGACTAGTTGCTCGTGGGTTTTCTAAAAAATATGAAGAAGATTATGAGAAACGTTCAATTTGATAACAAAAATGACTTCTATTTGGGTAGTAATTTCATTGGCAGCTTCTCGAGTTGGAAGTTGTGGCAACTTGTTGTGACAAAAGCCTTCCTATGTGAGTTAGAGAAAGAAATTTCCATGGAGCAGCCATTGGATTATATAGTGAAATCTCATCTGAAGTTTGAGTGCAAATTGGAGAAAGCTCTTTATTAGTTAAAACAAGCTTCGAGAGTATGGTATGGAAAAATTGCTGAATACTTGCAATTTTGTGGTTATTTTAACTTTAATTCTGATTGAAGTTTGTTGGTTAAGAAACATGAAGGCTTGCAAGTGGTTGTACTTTTATATGTAGATGATACGATTATAACAGACAATGATGAGAATGAGATGAAATTTTCTTGTCATGGGAAAGGAATGCAAAAAAGCTTGTTGACATATTTGATTTGAAGCTATGTAAAATGCGTTTTCAATCCGCTAGATGTGAATGAGAAATTAAGAAGTGAGGAAGGGTCAATTCTCAAAGACCCTAGATCTTACGGACACTTCTTTCTTTAATTTCTGTTGATTTTCAATGTTCACTATTTTAAAACTCACTCGTTTCAACTTAATTTTTAATTTTTCTACAATTACAGAATAATAATTAGATCTTGAAGCTATTTCACTTTTATTTCTTCTTTCATTATTTTTTTGCCAGAGATTGTGTTATTTTGTGTTTCTATATGATTTGGTAATTGTTTTGTGTTTCTATATGATTTGGTAATCATATTATTGTTTGCAAAGTTATTTGTTTATTTGGAAATTAATACAAAATATTATTGAGTTAATTTTACACATTTTAATATGACCATTATTATTGTTATTTGAAAAGAAAACCTAAACAGACTATAACTGAAAATAAGCATCCTCTGCAACCCTAGGTGCAATGCTAGATGGAACATTCTCCATTCAATACAAATCACCAGTGACTTTGCAAAGCTAATTTGGAAAGTCCCTATGCTGCCATATTAGCAGACCTTGGAACTAAACTATTGAAGGAGGGAATCTCAAGCTTATCAATGATACGATCAGTAAACAAACCCACTCCTAACAAAGCCGAGATTCTAGAACGAACAATATCCACCACACCCGCCGAATCCAACTCCACCATGAAAGGGCAAATGACCATGCCTAAGCCCATAGTCAGCACCATGAGAATCCAAAGCAGCATCTGTATTTATTTTAAACCAACCAATTATGGCAC